>BGPR01000563.1:362494-381017 GCA_013235015.1 Araneus ventricosus | reverse complement strand
TCCATGCATAAAAAGGTAAGCTGAAGGTGGGTTGAAAAATGTCCCTCTATGTATAAAAAGGTAAGCTGAAGGTGGAACACTTTATAACGCACCTAACCGCAGAGAGTTAAACCAAAAGTAGATATTTAACAAATTTCGAGTTATACACAGGCCTAATTTTTGTAGCGTGGCACACTTTGAACTCAGAAACACTCCTTCCGTGAGAACTTGGCCAGAAATATTTTATTTGATTACGTGGATCTGAAAATTAAAATTCAGATCCGAACCTAACCCTTTTGTTTCTTTTCTGTACACTTCTCTGTGCATAGATATTAAAATGTAAAGCAGTAAATGTTAAAACAGGAGGAGTAACAGTAAACAAGAGGAAACAGTAAAGGAGTAAATGTTAGGAGTAAATATGAAATGTAAATGTAACGGAGTAAATGTATTAATTTTCAACTTAGACGGCAGCATTCGCAGAAAATGTGTAATTTTTGGGTGTATATATGTTTAAAATCATATTCATATTTTTAAATATAAAAACATTTAATCTTTATGAAATCTCTTCCATACCTCGCCCGAATTGAACACACTGAGTAAAACCTCAGTCGAATTTCGGAAATGTCTGGGATTTTCACATACCAGTCACCCCTGCAGGTCTCTCGCTTCCCACAAATAAATTCTGGAAAATCATAAAATATTGATTGAATGTTAAATTTTTGGAAAATAATATAGTAGTAATATAGTAGCTTGGTAGTGTTTTTAGGCTGGCATACTTTCTGTAAGTTGCTTGATGCATAAATCGTTCAAAACTCCCTACAAGGCAGTCCGTTGTACCTAGAGCAACCAAATTGGGCACATAGTTACTTTTGGATAGTAGGTGCTCACTAAGAAAGGGTTTTTAAAAATTTTAAATATTTTCTTTAAAAATTAATCGAATGTTTTTTACGTTTTTCCTCAATAATTTCGGAGCGTATAATCGTACAAAAACCATTTTATACCATTTTAAAATTCAAGAAATTAGCCTTTCGGTAATGCGAATTTTATTTCCGTCCAATCTTTTCTTTAATTTTAATAAATTTAAAAAATATTTTTTAGGTATATTTTACAACAATACAGGGTGTACACAAATGAAGTCACACTTGTCAAAAATTAATAAAAAGAAAAACTAAAAATGCTGCCACTACGGTTTCTCAACGGCATCTCAATTTTTTTTCAGGTAGGTAACGCGGCGTTACGCCGTTCTAAATTTGTTACAGCGAGAAAATTCCGTACGCGATGGCTACCGATCAACAGAAGCTAATGCATGTTTTCTGGTTTCTTTTTTAGTTTTTCGTGAATATCACGAAAACTTTTCAGTTTTCACACTACAAGTGAATTAACAAATTAAAGAGCGCAAAAAATTCCCTACAAATACATGCTGTTATTTTTCTTCCAGTTTTAATATTTTCTCAGATAATGGCTCTAAACAAATTTTTGATTTCCAGTAATTTACGACCCCCTAGACCACCGAAATGGCATGTTACCTATCTGAAAAAAAAAGTTTTTGAGATACGCTCTCATTTAAAAAAAAATCGTCGTTCCAGCATTTTTAGTTTTAAAAAAATTAATTTTTGAAATGTGTGACTTCATTTGCGTACACCCTGTACTTTTCATTGTTTTAGCTTCTGCGTTTATACAAATGCGCGTTGCGACGATATTAAACGCATTTTTTGTGTGCACGCTATCATAATTGAGTAAATTTTAAAAAATATTATAAAGACAGACGAAGCAAGCCTACAACATTAGCATGCTCCAATTTTTTGGATTAGACGTTCGTATATCTTTTGATTTCTTTTCACTATTCCCAGCAACAACAGCAATTTTTTTTAATGAATGCCATTTTAAATTATTGTTTAATGATTACATCTTCCCCTCCTCCTCTTTTTGTTCTTGGCAAAAGAGTTTAAATTTTCGATGTTCACTGTGTTTGAATCAGTTCTCCACTGTAAAAGAAGTGTAAATTGCTGCCCTTAAGAATGACAAGTAACTAATAAATAAAGCGCTTGTCGGCTTGTTAAATTCGCTAATCGAAAAGCATTCCTTCTTATCCTTAGAAACTCTTCTATAAACGATTTAATTTGTTCGAAGTTTGAACATTACGGTCCCTTATCTAAAGCTAAATATGTCTATTATTTGCCTTGTAAGTTAGTCTATATGTAACTTTTCATGTCACAGTTTAAAGTCAGACCGAAACAACAAGCAAGGAACTTAATATATTGTGAGACGAACAATTATTTAGCTTCTGTTTTTCTGGAAAAAATATCTTGCCATAAAGTATTATAGCATATTGGCTTATTAGAAAGGGATATGTTTTGTTCAAGAAATGTTTTTATATTCAAACTAAGCACTTATTAAATCGGATATGTTAATGATTTGTTTTTAAAGACTGAAGCGAAATATTATCACGGTATATGTTTACTCACTTTCGTCGATTTTAATTTATTTTCCGCATACTTCAACTGTATTTAAAACTTTGGCATCATTTCAAATTATAGTCTGATGCAGATTTGGATAGTTTAAATTTGTTTGAATATTCGACAAAGCATGGGTATGTTGAATGACCTCTCAGATTTAATTACGGGTGTAATGCAGAGGATATTAATTTTTCTCAAATCAGACGCCATTTTGGACGACAAAGATCTACTATAAATTTTATACATGGAAAATATTCTCTACGAGGGAAAAAACAAACAAACAACTCTAGTGAATTTTTTTTTAAAAGAACAAAATTAAAATTTTCAGGTTTGCTGTGAATAAGAGTTTTTTAGCAGAGAAAATAAAAGTAGGATTAAGTGTTTATCGAAGAACATATCCAGAAGAATTTCGGAAAATTAGTTCATAAAATATTCAGAGTGCAAGAAGATACCCTAGCTAACAAAATTCCGTGTAAGACAGCGTCGAGAGTTGGGCCAAAAAATACAGACAAAAAGATGAAGAATACTGGAATCTATCTAGTCCATCCAGATTCATTTCTTTTTCGCCAGAAAAATACACCCCTGAATCATTCTTCGTCTTTTGTCTGAAGTTTTTTGCCGAATCTTGATAGCATCTTACATAGAATTTTTTTAGCTTGTGTATCCTTTTGCATTTTGCTTATTTTAAATATCCATTGCCCGATATTATTCTGGATATATTCTTCTATGTACACTTAATCCTAATCTTGCTTCTCTTTCTCTCAGCTGACAAATTTTTATTCACAACGAGCCTGAAAATGTTACTTTTGTTCTTAAAAAATTTCATTTGCGTACGCTTATTTTTTTTCTCGTAAAGAATATTTTTCATGTATAAAATCTGATATAGTAAATCTTTGTCGTCTGATTTCAGAAAAATTCACATCCTCTGCATTCCAGGCTTAAATGTATCCTTTATAAAATCTAAGAGAATATTCGACGTACTTGTGCTCTATATGACATTCAAAATTAAATTCAACTATCCTAATCTGCATCATATTATAATTTAAAATGATGTGAAAAATTTAAATTCATGTATATCATGCAGAATATAAAAGCGAAGAAAGTGAAATAAAATAAGTGAAAGTGAATATATACCGTGAAAATATTTCGTCTCAGTTTAAAAACACACTAAATCTTAAATAATTTACATATACGAATTAATAAGCATTTAATTTGACGATAAAATCTCTTCTTACACGAATTATATACCTTTTTATTATTGAGATTGTTTTCTTAAATTTATAACAAGCGATATTTTGCAGAAAATTAGGAGTGTGATAATTCTTTGATCCACACTGTGCTTCGTAAAAAAGTAGTGAAAGAAAAGCTTTATTTCTTATTGCTTTTCCAACATACTTGAGTTTATTTCGAAACACACTTAATGATTATATAGTGATGCAAATATAACTAATGATTGAAATTTCTTGCTGAAGTTGGAAATTATTATCTGTCCTTCGAATCAACCTCTTGTATGAAAGTTTTTTTACATGAAAAAAGAAATATTATACAAATAAAGCAATTGAATATATAGAGAATACAACTGAAATGTTTTGCCTTTTTAGAGAGCTACTTTTTACTACCTATTACAGCTGACGAATGTTCTTTAGAGGTTGATTGATTCTCGAGTACATAGATTGCATTTCCATATATTGGTTTCCTTTAAGGATAGAGCCATTTTTCCCCAGCATATGCTTAATCTGTTGATAATTGTGGAATAAAATTTCTATTCTAATTGTGTAAATTTAGTAAGAACTGTATCTTCATGTAAATTCTCAACTGTAGATATTTAACTTATTTGAGTCGTAGAAAAATTATTTGGTTTTTTAAAAAATAACCAACCGTTTTTATATAGAACTGAACCTACAAAACTACAAGTTATTAATGAATGAAATAAAATGTTGAAAAATATGAACGGTGAAAGTCTTTTATCTTGGCTCTTCGGAAAGTAATCAACAGAAATTTTGCAATATTAGAATCTGGGGTACCTTGAAGACCGATTTATAAATACTTATAGATGTACCTTTAAATTCATCTGTCATTAAACTGTTAAAGTGGACTTTAGCTATTGGTCAGTTAAACAGAAAGTAGCTTCCTATTTTAATATTAGTCTGTTATAAATACTTATAGATGCACCTTTAAATTCATCTATCATTAAACTCTTAAAGTGGACTTTAGCTATTGGTCAGTTAAACGGAAAGTAGCTTCCTATTTTAATATTAGTCTGTTATTATTTTTTATAAAAAAATTAATGTGTACCTAAGCCCTTGTTTATGACCAGTGACTATGCATTACCCAACTTACAAATTCATCAGAAAATTTTGATAACTTCTAATAAATGTAATGTATTTCAATATTTCTGAATAAAACTTATTGTGTGACTTGATTGCAGAAATTCAGTAAAAACTGCGTGTCAAAATATCAAAATTCTTATTTTAGGGATAGTCTTCAACTTATTTTTAAAACTATTACAGGTGGTGAAAAAGATAAATGGTTAGATTAAAAACTTTAAGTGATTCTACTCCATTCCTATAGCTA
This sequence comes from Araneus ventricosus, assembly GCA_013235015.1. Lineage (NCBI taxonomy): Eukaryota > Metazoa > Arthropoda > Arachnida > Araneae > Araneidae > Araneus > Araneus ventricosus. Next base: position 376,008 of record BGPR01000563.1, on the reverse strand, counting down.
AAATATTGCATGCGGAGCGGCGCGTTTCACCGGTAAATGTCAAATGTAGAAAGAGCACGCGAAAAATGCGAGATTGACTTTTATGCTTTCGAAACGGGGATTCCTCGAAAAGAGAACTTACTCGGTTTTTTTAAGAGGTTCTCGCTGTTTATCGCTGAGGAAGATCAAGCTCAGACAAATGGAAGTTACAGAAGTTAGATTTTGAGAGGCGCTGATAAATTGGTTATAGATGAAGTGAGGTACATAATTTTGGCTTTAGAGCATGATGACAACTTCTATTATCTATGAAGGTAGGAACAGAAAAGTGAGAAGATGGAGCTACACAACAGAATTTTAAGTTTAAAATGCATGAATTCTTCAGAATTTTATGCTTAAAATGCATGAATTCTTCAGAATTTTATGCTCAAAATGTATGAATTCTTCAGAATTTTCTGCTTAAAATGTATGAATCTTCAGAATTTTATGCTTAAAATGCATGAAATCTTCAGAATTTTATGCTTAAAATGCATGAATTCTTCAGAATTTTATGCTCAAAATGTATGAATTCTTCAGAATTTATGCTCAAAATGTATGAATTCTTCAGAATTTTATGCTTCTGAATAACATTCGCCTCTAAGCTGTTTGAGGAAAAAAAAAAAAAAAATTCGTGGTGATCTTTTGCTTCTGATTAATTTCTCAAAAGTGAAACTAAATAGAAAAATCGATTCAAACATAATTAAAACATGATCCATTTGCTTTTATCTCAAATGTCTTCTTTTATCAGTCTTAGAAAATGCAAGGAAAATAAAGATGGAGTATTTACATGAATTTAGATGCTTTAATAAAAAGAGTGTTCTGTATTTCTTTTTGTTATTCTATTCTAAAGTGACTGTTGTATATCTATTCCGTTGCCTATGAACACACGTTTTGCTAATTATTAACTATTAAATTTTTACATTAAAGTCTATGAAACATGAAAGTATAGATACTGTCAGTTTGCAACATTATGCTGTGTTTTGTTGAAACAAAAACTATCTAAACGATATTGTATTTTTTCAGTCACCGTTATTTAAGATGTAGTGAATATACCATATAAAATGTGTTTCTTGTATGCAGATTTCCTTCGCATTAAGCAAAAATCGGTTAGCTTTGAAATAATTTTAAAAATTTTTTAATGCTAAATTGGTGCTGAACTAGGTCCAATTTATTGCGTCACCTTGACCAGCCTCAGTTTACTGACACCTCCAAATGGATGTGGGAGTATTTCTCGCGACTGTTCGGAAGAGCTTCTGAATGTAATGCAGCCTAGCAGTTGATGAACTAGAAGTGCAGAGATGGCTCGTTAAACTTTTTACGATTGGATCGTGCGCGGTATATGTCGTGATTTGGTGACTCGAGTATAAAGAGATAATACTCCGTTATTGATGGCTCATAAACATTCTATCACGGGGAGCGTTCTTCAGGTGGAAGCCGAGGGGTGGGTCCAGGTAGCTTTCACCCCTTCTCCTGCAATTCCATCCATCCCTCTCATTTTGTTTACCTGCATGCAAAAATCAAGCTTTAAAATACAGAATATTTTATAAGAAACCTTAAGGCGACAAGGGACATTCAAAATCATTTTTTAAAAATTTCAACTAATCAATTTGAAATTTTTCAGGCATTAATAGGAACACTTTATAAGATAGCACACAAAATTTCATTGTAATATATTTATTTTTCCTGAGTTGTGGGTTTAAATGTAATTTTTAATAACAATTAATGGTCTTTATGATAAATAATGCAGGTGCTCCTAAATTACTCCAAATCCTTTTAATTTTTTTATTAGTTAATCTAACCCTTTTCAAACAAAAATTGGGATTAATTTTTATGTTTCAGAAAGGAATTTCTAAATGAAGAAATATAATAACCTAAACTATTGATTTCGAAAAAAAAAATATGCGCAATATTTGATATAGAAGAAAATATTTAAGGTTTAATGGCAAAATAACTTCTATATGAATGCTAAAATTTTTCTCCATACTTGTTTTTATACTTATATAAAATGTCACAAAATTGAATCGCCTGGAACATTTATCAAAAAGGCCATTAATTGTTATTAAAAATTACATTTATACCCATAACTCAGAAATAATTAAATATATTACAGAGACATTTTGCGTGCTGTCTTATATAGTGTTCCTATTAACGCCTGCAAAATTTGAAACTAATTAGTTGAAAATTAAAAAAATATGATTTTGAAGGTCCCTGATCGCCTTAAAAGTTTTTTCTCTTGATATTGGATAGGCAGTAAGGATTTCCGAAAATAATTTTCCAATCGTCAGATTGCTATTAAATCGTTAACAAAATTCTAATTGAATCATTGACTACAGAAACCAAAAGAGATATTGGAGAGGAACTAACGATTTCCGAAAATAATTTTCCAATCGTCAGATTGCTATTAACTCGTAAACAAAATTCTAATTGAATCGTTGACTACAGAAACCAAAAGAGATATTGGAGAGGAACTAACGGTTTCCGAAAATAATTTTCCAATCGTCAGATTGCTATTAAATCGTAAACAAAATTCTAATTGAATCGTTGAATACAGAAACCAAAAGAGATATTGGAGAGGAGGTAACGATTTCCGAAAATAATTCTCCAATCGTCAGATTGCTATTAAATCGTAAACAAAATTCTAATTGAATCGTTGAATACAAAAACCACGTGAGTCATTTTTTTTTTCAAAACTGCGCTCATGCGGTTTTCGCATTCTAAAGAGGTATTTGCATAGTAAGTGAAGAAATGAGAAGAGTCAAGTAAAGTCACAATATAGGTATATAAAATCTATCAGTAAAAAAATAACCATTGGTTTAAAAAAAATCAACAAGTTTTTTTAGGACTCCCAGCATTTTGACGTTATTAACTCATGTGATTTCTGCAATCAACGTTTCAATTAGAATTGGGTTGTACATCAATGATTCTTAAATCTTTTTGACTTACGACCAAACTTTGACTCGAAATTCGCCGCCTTTTCCATGCATGAACCAGTTGGCGACCGAACTGGGATATCAGGGAAAAGTCAGGGAATTTTATAGATCTGGAAAAATCAGGGAAATTTGTAAAAATCACTGAAAATTAATAGCTGTTTGTTACTTGAGTTATTATCTATAAATTAATATCTTATGTCTAGCATTATTTGTAATAATAAGTGGAATTTTTTTTAAAAAAACTTATAATCATTTGTAAAAGCATACGTTTTTGATTAGAGCAATTAATTTCGTATGATATGTCAAAGAATAAAGACTTGAAGTAATATTTTGGCTGTTACTCTTGTTTAAATCTTTGCTAAAATATATATTAGGTACGTATAATTATATTATTTTTAGATTTATGCTGCAACATATTATTTTGGTACTCATGAAAAGAGCACTAATTAGTTATTCAACTGTTTTAAAGTTTTGAGCAAAAACCATAATAACCTTTTCTGTTAACATAATTTAACTTGTGTTGCAAAGAGTGGCTTTAATGTTTCTTAGAATTCTTATGAAGTTTTAGAAGCAAAGTATTTTGTTAAAACTTCCAGTATTTTTTTTTACATAAAAGAAATGTAATATACTGTTTTAATAGATTTTTTTAGGATGTTCATTCCATTTTTTGAAAATTAAATTTCATAAAAATATATTATTTTTTCATATTAAATAACTTGTAAAAATTTTTTAATAGTGTATATTGTACACTTACAGTGATTCTGAGTAGGGAAAAAGCCAGGCAACTAATATAATTAGTAGCTGTAAATCAGGGAAATGTTGTAAGTTTAGTCAGGGATATCAGGGAAAAGTCAGGATTTTTTTTTTTTTTTTGCCGTTTCTGTAGCCACCCTGATGAACAAAGAACTTTTTCACTGCCCAAAATTTAAACCTTGCCCCCCTTTAAACAGGAAGGCTGTACTGGCTATTAAAGCATTGTATATTTATGAAATAACAAAATTTATGCATTCATTCTTAATTGTTATTAATAACAAATTGTCTGACAGAAGCACTCAGTGTCCATGATTTCGCGACCCTTCTTGAGAAGAAGCCCGTTTATAGATAATTAACGTTCCTATGAAAAGCTCGCTTAAAGAGATAAAACCATTTGAATTGATGCTGATTCGCATGAAACGCATTTCGAAATTTCTCTTTTCGAAGGAATCTTTTTGACAGTATTTCAGCGCTTAGTGAAATAAAGAGAGGATTTCTGATCATAGCGAACGGGTTTCCAAGGGGCAAAAATGTTTAATTTAAAAAGTAATAGTTTTATAAGTGGAAATAGCCCAACTTTAATTTTTGGAATCGTAGACTTGGGTTTAAATTTGTTGTGTTTCTGCGAATGAAGGAGATGAGAACTATGGAGACCATAAAGTCAGCTGCTATCTCCTTTCATCGTTAGTCATTCGGCTGATATTTCGAGTGTCGGAAGGTGACAATATGCATTCTCTTTAGAGTAACAAACGTGGGAGAAGTAAATTGGCAGGTTTCCTTCATATGTGCTTTTTCACAGTAAACACATGGAATTATATCACAATTAAAATTTAGTTACTTTTCGTCTATGTCTATTTTTGCACTGTGAATAGATATTTAACTTTCTGTTTATTTATTTATTATTTTCAACAAATAGCTACGGAAATGTATTTTCCGCATAATCGGATATTTCAATCTATGGAATATGTTGAAATCGTTAATTTTTATTTAAGCAGGGCCTATAGAATCTTTCGAATGCCTTTCCAAATATCATAATTTAAATGTTTTATTAAGAAGTATTTTATTTGTAGGAGCCTTATTTGGGTGTTTTTTTTAGTTTATGCACTGTGACATTAAAAAGGTTATTACATTTGAAAAATAGTTATGGAAATGTCTGATATTATAATGGATTAACTTCTAAAGTTTTATGTTTTATACTTTTTAAGAGTATGTAGAACAAAATTTTTCAGAATACGCTTCAAAATATGTGTGTAAGCAATAAGAATTTCGTTATCATCTGAATAAGTGCCGGTATTTTGAAATCTTGACAGTATGTAGTTGAGAATCTTAATTCAAATTCAGAAAGAATTTTGTATTCAAAACGAATTAAATTTTCTTTAATATAGTAATCTTGGACAGCATTTAAATAAAGAAACGAAAGAAAAATTGCTTTTAAAATCAATTAGGAAAGTAATTTACGACTGAATTTAAATACATTTATCTCTCCATTTTCAACTGACGTGATTTTTCGGCAGTGGTATGTACCACTAATATTTTAGAATTTTTTCTTTCATTTTAATGTGGTAAAACTATGCTGCTTCTCGTTTTTGAGTTACTTTTAGCTGACATGACATGACATGGCAAGTTTTATCTTATAACTATAAATGGCTCAAAATTGTTTTTTTTGGTATGCAAGTATATAGTTGCCTATTTAACTGCAGAATGAAAATATATACCTTGTAATTTAGTATTTGGGTTTCTAACTAAATTGCTAAAATAAGAGAGACAGTTTCAGTGATAGTACTTTTTATAGTTTTAAGTTTCATGCAAGACTCAAAAATAATAAAATAATAGACTTAATACTAATAAAAATTGATATGGTTTCCCTCATAAAAGTGAAATAGGTATATGCAATTTATGCATTTATATATTTATTATGTGATTTATAAAATCTTTGTATGTTACTATCTAGTAAACTTTTTTAAAAAAACTTGAATTGAAATAAACAAAAATCTTTTTGTGAAAAAGTTTTAAAACTTTTGAGGCTCTAAAATTACATATATTTTATTAAAAAATTTGTTTAAAAAATTTTTAAACTAAAATTTAGAAAAAGATCTTGGATGGAAGATCCAGATTTTTCGATGTATTTGAATAATTTAAATCGTAAAACATACTTTGAACTGCTGATTGTTTTTTTTTTCACTTTGTAACTTCGATACGCATTCTTTTACATTTATGAATTTTTTTTATACAGCTTTAGAAGCATTCGCAATAAATTAATAAATAATTCTGAATCAGGTTTTTTTATTCATAAAAATTGATAAAATTCGGGATTTATTTTCAGAATTTTTTTAATTGAACTTTAATCTGCGTGCTGAAGTTTAGCCAAAGTGCACCTCATTAAAAATAAATATGATTTCTCCCCAAAATTAGGCAATTGTATTATGGTGTGTGATGTGAAATGTGGCCTTTGTGTGTCGTTTTTTAAACTAGAAATACTGGAATATATCTTTCAATAATAGACTTTGCATGTCAAGTTGAATTAACCAATATGCAATCAGTCACGTTTACATTTATTAAAAAGCCTATATTATATACTTGCATGAAGTACTTATAACCTAAATTAATAAATGCTGCAGTAAATGGCATTTGTAACGAATTTAATTTACTCTTACAGCTTCTGTAACAAATTAAACTTCTTTGCTTTATTTTATGTCAATATGCATATCTTTAAACTGAGAGTTGTAAAAGGAATATTTTTTAGTTTTTTTTCTTTCATTTTTAAGATTTTTTCTTTTAAAAAATAAAGAATCGAAGATTATTGCTGACTGAGAGTTATTTTCTGCTGTAAAATCAACTTAGTTGTTTTCGCAGCCTTTAATTAATTTCCTTTCCATTCATTACTGGGGAAAAGTATTCTTGTTATTAAGTCAATTTCTAAACTTATTGTAGAAAGTTTGCTTTTAATGGGCAACTGATGTTTGCAAGTATTTGTATGTTAATAGGGCCAGATAGAATGAGCTCATTACAGCATGGTTCATTATGTATGCAAGTACATAAAGGGCAGTTTATTGTAAGTTTTGCGTTTGGCATACATGTATTATTTTTATTGCATTTTGATTAAGTGTTTTATGATAAAATTTCACTAGCGCGTGCTTACTATCATATATACTAGAAATATACTAGACAATTACCCGTCATGGTATGACGGGTGCAAATTGCCTCTTCATTTGAGAGATTTCCCGTCAAATTTGACGTGTTTAAATAGATATATATGCGAGAGAAATGTTTAACATTGATTGAAAAGAAATGAAATAAACATATGTTTTATGACAGGAGATATATTTTTTTATTTACATATTTCTTTATTCAACAACCTCTTAGTGTGAAATATTTTTAGTTGTTTAACAATTTTATTATAATTCAATAACCATGAAATTCTCAGCTTCTCAAACGTCAGTCAAAAGTTAAAATTTCAAAGGAATTCTTTTTCGAAATTCTAATCAAAACAAAGCACTTCTCTGCTTGTCAAACGTTGCCAAAAAATATTATCACATTATATCATCACGATTGCAATAAATAATCTGATGCATCGTGGCGTCCAAACTATATCACGCGCATGATATACCACTGACGTAATTTTCTACTTTTTATTAAAAAACGGAAATTAATTTGAAATATATGATTAATATAATTTCAAATGTCTCGGAAAACTATTGATCATAGCGAGATAAATTTTATGTCAATCGGTAGCAAATTCTATTTCAATATTTTAGAGCTATAAAACTTGAAATTAGAACGACTATTACTCTTTTAAACTTAAAATGACTGAAGTTTAGGTTCTCTAACAATGAAATCATTCTGTTTAACGTCTCGCAGTGCTATGGCGCGAGTTTTATTGTTGGTGACGTCAGAGCGTTACCGAGAGACAGATTTGGGTTATTATATTAGTAATGCATTTCTTAATGATTCATTTCAATTTACTACCCTATTCGTATTGTTACAAAGAATGATTATAATAATTAAGATAGTAAAGTAAGATTAGTTAATAATGGTGCCATTGGAAAGGTCTATACATGACCTCAAAAATTTTAATAATGCCAACCACAGACATTAAATATTTATCCTTTGTTGACTTCACAGCAGGACACACTGAAGGTCTTAATTCAATCAAAGTATTTTATTATTCTGTTTTAAGATCAAGAAACTTGGGGGACTGTGCTTTTATGCCAAGAAAAAGTATAGCAATACCGTAGAGATTATATTCTGTAGAAATATAGTATCATTTAAATAACATAAATATTTAATGAATCTGTGGGATATTAAATTGTTTTTAAAATTTCGTTGAATAGTATACGTTTCTAATAAATTTTTTCCAGATGAGCATTTACTTTGCCCTTGAGAAACTAATCAATTCGATAACTCCTAATATTTTGAAACTGCATAAATCATATATCATATTTCTCCTCATAATGCAGTTTTTATGTGAGAAGCAGGGAGCTGATTTTATCATGGACTAATTACGTCAATTGAAAATTATCTGGTGAATATTTTGAATCTTTAAAGACAATTTATAATACGTCTTCTGCAGTTCAAAATGGTAGTCCATCATTGTTGTAACAGGGAAGTTCACCACTCCCTGAAAATTGTGGGTTTCTATAGAAGTTTGAATTGGAATCATACAATTTATGATCCAGATGAATCTCTTTAATGTGAGGTATTTTTTATGCTTGAAATTTCAACGCTTATTTTCCATAAACATGAGATTAAAGTGGCAACTTGTATTTTTGGTGTTTATTCTATTTGTTTAGATCCACTTCCTTTAAAGAGCATTATTGAGGCTTATCAACGAATGGAGGAAACATGGATCTCATTGATAAGGCTCTGGTATGAGGGTCAAAGATCAAAGTTCGGTATTCTTTCTGCTAGATTTGGAACTGTACATTTCGGGGAGGGGAGAACTTATGTAAAGATTTTAATGGCATTTTTTATCATCATTGTTTTCATTGTGCACAGGATCATTGAGAATGTTCATAAGAAGCAACCTGCTATATCGCAGCTGGATGTTTTGAATAACATTCTGATCCATGGGTTGGTATGATTATAAAACTGAGATTTCTACAGTTTTGAACACTTATTATAATTGATCAAATGAATTTAGTTTGAAATTCAAAATCTAAACATCATGTTACATCTGTATAGTCTCTGCTAAGACACTGTTTTAGTAAATAGTTTTAAGTGTATGCTATTTTATCTCTCTATGAATTATGCATTTAAAACTCTTAATTTTTTAGTCATGTGTTTATTGAAATGTGGACACGCACCAGTTTCGAGACACAGTTGTAGACAGCATTAATTCTTTTTTTCCAGACCTTCTACCTGCCTTCGTGAATAATTCTTTTATCCTGTACCATCTTGGCTCTTAATATTTAATATTGAAAAATGTTCTTACGTTCGTTGGATTTTAAGATCATAAATCATTGAAATTTAAAAATTAAGGCGTTTAAAAATTTGCTTTGCTATCTTGAAGAAATACCAGGCCTAATGGATAACTGTGGCCTATATTGTCAGTGAGTATCTTATGTGTTCCATTTTAAGACTGATTCTATTGTTGGCGTTTTTTTAAAAAAAATATGTACGTGAATTAAATTTCTTGAATACTTATGGTTCGAGGCATAATTTCTTTTATATTCATCTCATTTTAAAAAGCAATACTTTCCTTGTGTGTTTATACATTTTTAATGATTTTCTGAAATTATGGCTCATGAATATGGTATTACTCTTTGAAATTTAAAAGTATGACTGTTTTATAAAATTTTACTTTTGTTTATTCATAAAAAATCTCGTTTAGTCTTTACTTATACTATATTCTAAAGAATTCCTACCTTGCACTTTACAATGGCAGTATTTTAAACTGGCAAGATTGACCATGATAATAATTTAAAGTGCATGTAATTATAAAATTAATTAAAAATTCATGTATGGCAGCCTAATTACCCCTTGGGCAGTCGTATTGCTGACGAATTCCATTTTGTGACGTCCATATTAAGAATGTGTAAATGCGCCCCCATTTTAAAGCTATTAGGGAATTTTTTAAGGAGGGTCTAAAAATCTATATTAATCCGGAACTGCATTCTAGATGAGGCGGGGGTGGACGCGCCGGAATTTCTCGTTCGAAAAGGGCGTAGTTTAAAGTGTTTGGAACCGCCTTCCTTTCGAAATTGGAAATGAGTGTAGAGCAGCTTTGAGGCCCAGGGCTGAGGACAGTTGTAAATCCCATATATTTAGCACGATTTGATTTCAGCCATTCTCTGAGTTCAGATCGACCCTCCTCCCCACCCACGGCCAATGGGGAGGGTGCGCAGTGGTCGTGTGCGCCGCGATCCTCGCATTCCATTGGCGGCTCACCTCCACCCCCCGTTCGAATATGCACACTATACTGAGTCATCCCTCCCCCGCCTCCCGTGATACTCTCTCCCGCTCTTTTTATTTCGAATCGATTCACCCATCGATCGCTTTTTCTATTCTAAAGTCTGCCTCTTCCCCTCTCTCCTGCTGCCATCTTAGTTGATGGCTCTCTCGCTCTCCGTCCTCCCAGCATTCTTCATCCCTTGCTCTTGCGCTTCTTCTCTACCTCATCTTTTGTCTCCCTCCTTTTTTTCTCCTCCTGCGATAGATTTTTTTTCTTTCTTGCTTCGCTTCTTTCTATTTATATATATATTCGTTTTTCTTTTTCCCCCTGTCCCCATAATCTAGTACTGATTGAAAACCCAGATATGTTGATTTTATGCTGCAGTCTCTCCCTCATAATTTAAAAGGAGTCTAGAGAGTTTGGGTGTAATTTTTTTCTCCCTCCGCGTCCCACGCCATACCCCTGCATTAAATTACTTTAATTTATTCTCGCGTGGGAGTGTTTACGTTTCTTTTTTTTTTTAGTTCTTTCTTTTCCTGTGTCTCTGTTTCCTGTTTTCAGTTGGATGTTCTTTGCCTTTCACTGTACTGAATTTTTACAGGATTCATAATTTTTTGATTTCTCATTTAAATGACTTTTCATTTTAAATTCACGAATTGTTATAAAATATTTAATAAAACAAACCGTCACATGATTTTGTAATTTTTTTCCTCCCCTAGTGTTAAAAATGTTTACATTGTTGTTTTTGTTTGCTTATTTAGTTTCAAACTTCTGAAAATCAAATTTCTCCTCTACTTCTTTAGAATTTGACATAATGAACCTATAGAAGCTTTTCCATTTCAACAAGTTGTAAAATTTATTTTAAAATAAATTGTTACAAGAACAAGATTAAGAAATATGATTAAATAAACAATTTTGTTTTTCTCAATTTCTTAAATTATAAGAAAATTTGGTATAAGTACATTGAATAACGATGAGAATTGTATTGTAATATCTGGATATATTTTTATGCTAAAGGCCTTATAATATGAATTAACTGTATGATTTTATCTTTTCTTTAGAAACATTTTCCTGTTTCATTGTACTAGGCATCTTTAAACATATTTTTTTCGCTTGCCACCGAAAACTGTTAAATACCTATTTTATGAAATATGGAACAACACGTATTCATACGTGAAGTGCTGAACTTGTTTTAGAAGACGATTTAGGATGGCTTTACTTATAATTAACACCTTCAGACCTGGTGTCCGGTATGCCGGACATCAAATTTGAACTGCTCCTATTAATTCAATAATTGACGAAACTACATGCTGTTTTTTTTATTTGATTCTCGATTTTCTTATCAATATAATCGTTGCAAGAATTTTTCGTTTCGGGCATGGAATCATTTCATTTTTTTTAGTTTTTTCAAAAAAAATTCAGAAAATCATCGTTTTTCCCAAAATGGAGCTCGGTGGTGAATTTTGTTTTTCAAGTAATTTCTTGTTTTTAATCCTTTTTTTACCATTTAAAAGGCTTATACAATATTTTATTACTCTTTGACAACCATTTTAAAGTGAAATTTGTGTGATTTTGTGTCTTTTTTTAGTTGAAATATCCGGTATTGTCCGGATGCCGGACATGGGGTAACTTCTTTAATTTTTCATCCACAGGCTTGAAATTTCATTTGTGTTTTAATATTTGCAGTAGTACAAAATACGCCAAAGGAAAATACTCTAACTCCATTATTTCGTAATTCCGAGTGAAGGGGTTAACATTGTGAATGCAATCAAATATGTATACCAAATGCATACTTTTTATATGATTTGAAAGAACCAAATTTTTTTATGCTTGTTTTACAGATTTTTCGAATATTTTCTCATTAAGTTTTATTTAATAAACTTTAAGCTAAATACGTTTTAATAGAAAATTATTTAGCTTATTACTTAGCACCGCCCATGAAAGAAAGTATTGCCTCTATGTTAAAAAAAAGTCATTTTATATGCTAAAATTTTATATTTAAAATCGTATTTTGCCATTGAAACATTATGGTAACATTTCACATTTTTTTCTCTTTTAAAAATAACGAAACTTCATATTTATTATGTCAGTTTTCTGTAAATGAGCTTAGCTTTAGAGATAAATTCTGATATGACATCACTCTTCAGGTCATATTATTATGTTATTATTGTAATGTTATAATGTTCACTAGGATATAATTTATAGATGTTGTGAATTTTAAAATCTGTTGTTTCAACTAAGTCACATTTTAATGGGCTACATTTGTAATAAGCCATCTAATTTACCCATTTTAAAAAATAAATTAATTGCTTTTAAAAATTTTGAATTAAATTTAAATTATCATGTGCCTTTTTTAATAAGAATACGCCATATCAAACGGTGCTCGAAAGAACCGTAATTTAAATGGGATTGGTAACCATTGCTTTTTTTTCTTTTCTTAAAATTAAAAAAAAATAATAGTAATAAGAATATTTGTTTGTGCTGATGATTTTTTAAAATTGAGAATAACTTATTAAAAACATGGATGAATGACCATTTTGTAAATCCAAAGATTACTTTCGCAGTCGAAAATATGTATAAATAATTTTTTAAATTAACAACAAAAATATTTTTGTGTGTAAAGTGTCATGTAAAAATTTCCTTATATACCTAATAAATGATTTAATATTATTAGATGACTTGATTTAATCTCTTTGTTAATGAATGTTATACTTAAGCTTTAACTTTCTGATATTTCTTCTCTTAATGAAAGTCATGTAGTACAGTTTTATTGAGAACTTTTATTTAAATATTTATTTGACTTATATTTAATCATTTATTTAATTATTATTATTAAGTTCTAGGCATTTTTTAAGATACCTTTCTTTTTGTTCAGCAATTGGCATGTCTAATAATTCGAAAATTATCTTTGTCTTCAATATTTTCGAGTATTGATTGAAATTTGTCTTTATATAATTATATAAAGACGTTCTATATATAATTTATATTTGAAAGCAATTAATACATTTAATAAAAAGAATTTACTTCTAACGCTGTTTAAGGAATCGCAAACTAATTCTGCATATTAAGCTTTTCTGTATTCTTTTCATATCATTGCATTTCTTTCAATGTTCCGGAACTTTTTCAGCGGTTTCTTTGAAATATTCACGACTATTCTTCTAAACTGAAAAGTATTGCTGAATTCCATGCATCATTTTTGGTGTAATTTCGAATATTTTAAAAGTTTTGCAGACAAGCAAATTTTCACTTACAGTTTAGAAAAAGAATATATAGTCCTTCAAGAACTCATCATTTCTGTGTTCTAACACAAAAATAAATAAAGAAAGAAAAAAACTGTTTATCAAGATAATGTTCTGAAATATTTTCTAGGGTAGTTATTTTTGTCATTGATTTGCATTTGTATGATTGTTTTTGACTATTTTTTT
>BGPR01000563.1:352031-362484 GCA_013235015.1 Araneus ventricosus | reverse complement strand
TATCATTGAATCAGTCTTGTTAAAAAAATAATTGATTTATTTTTTTTAGATTCTGGGAAAGAGCTGTCTGCGTCTGAAGTTCAAACTTTGTTTACTTCCATTACTCCTTTTTTGTTGTTGTTGTTGGGGCGAGTGTTAGTGTTTATGATCCTGATTCTGATAATGGAGTAAAGAAGACCCATGATAGATCTGCGCGGGAACGAACCCGTTAACCATTGGTTATTTACCAAGGGGGGATTGTTGCTTTTTTATCTGTGATGGCAGGTGTCCGTGAAAGACTACCACCATTTGTTTCAGCTCTCAGAATAATACGCGGAAAGGAGGAAAAAGCATAACTGCGTTATTAGGATATTAGGTTTGTTACCATAATCAATTGGTTGCCGTCGGAAAAAGATGGACCGAAAACCATTTGCTGTGTTCCTCTTCCTTTCTTGCTCCATTCGAAGACAATTTGCCATCCATAACAATGGCCCGTGGCCGGCAGCGTCCAGTTTATTGGCTATCGGATGGAAGGACTCGCTTAATTTCTATCGCTGCCGAAAAGGATTGTAATTACTCGATCGGGGCTGTCTGTCTTCGGCGGCATAAAAGATTCTGATTTTTCGATTTTCTTCCCCGTTTTCCCTGCCTTTATTAAAGACCGCGACTCTTATTACTTCGCCCCTTTGTGCCTTCATCCTTTTATTTTGGCTCTTCCTTTTAAAAGATGTACCGGCTCTTTTAAATCTTTGGTTTCTTCGGCTGATGAGCAGAACTTTTAGTTCCTGGAAAGTTTCCCCCGGCCTCCTGTAAATTAGTTATCGGTGCCGTACTTTTTGTTCACAAGAAGAAAAGTTTTAATGAATGGCTAAGCTTCCAATTGTCTGGAGACGAGGACTTTTATTTTATTATTACCTTTTTCTTTTTATTGTTTAATTTTCTTGCGTCGTTTTCACCTTTTAGAAAGGAAAATGTGACAAAAGCCCGTTGCCAGGCTTCGGGTCCGCATTGAAATGGATTTTGATGCTGTTGCTTCTGTAGTCGGTGTGAGGACACTGTCGGTAATTTATATTTCTTTTAGCTGGACGTGCCCAGTAAGTACAGTACTTTCACTTTTATTTATAGTTGCTATACATCCGAAATCCAATTAAGATGCATTACTTTGTACTCTTTTAACTCTCTGAGGCAGTATTCGTGACATTAGTGGGCACAGAAATAAATTTTCATCCTGCGCATTAAATTCGCTAATAAAGACGTGACAGCTGTTATTCACAGTTCGATTATACGACTTTTATTCTAATTTCATCCCTCTAGATTTCGGGGTGTGAAAGCGTGAGCTCTTTTTGAAATGACGATGCCGTTTCTCTTTCATATTTTTGATTTCAAGATGCGATTTAAAAGCAGATATGATAAGAAAATATTAAAAATCCATTGACACAGCTAAAAACAGTTCTTCGTTGCTATTACTTTTAGGTTGTATGCACATTTTTGCACCAGCATTTAAATTACGTAGTTTCGAACTAAATAGTGTTTATTGATTCTCTATATCTTTTCTTAATTTTTTTTTAGCACAGATCGATGACATCATCTGGTTTGGTAGATTTTAGACAACGGTTTACGTTATTTCAGAAATCAGTATACTCAGGAGACATTGATGAGATAAATGTATAATAGGCCTTTTAAGTGAAAATGGTTGAAGAGAATAAAGCAAAAACAAAGCATTTTGTTAGAATGGTAAATCAAAGATAAATTCCTAGAATGGGTAAATTTTTGAAAATAATACTTGCGAACTAAATTCTAATTGATTAATTTCTGTAAAAGTTTTCGAATTTCACGAATTATTGAAATCGGGAATTTAACATCATATTTTGGGTTTCAATGTTTCGATCTTATAATTATTCATATCTACATTCTAGAATGCTTATACTTTTTTGACTGAACTTTATTTCTGGTAATTCCTTCCTTTTTCTTTTCATCACTGTTTCTAGCCATGTATATCCTCATATCTGTTCTGTAATAGAAAAGACTTCCAAAAAAACAGAACATATGGCGCAATTTGAGTATGAACGAGCTACCTGCTAGATCTGAAGCCTCATTTTTGATATTTTCAGACGGTGCAGGAATGATGGTAGCATACAAATCTTTTAATATGAAACGTGAACTTATCTCTGAACCGCATGCCGCCAGTCTGTCGAGCTGTATGGAGAAAATTAGTGTAATCTTTTTGATACACATAAATATCTCAGAATGTCGGGCGAAGCATATCTCAGAGCAGTGTTTCGTCACAAACTGCTTACTTTGAAGCAATCATCGCCGAATTATCATACGATGATGGTAGCCCGTTCGTGTGAAACCAGAGTCCATTGCATTCTCAGAGCATGAGGGGCCCCTCTTGACGTCACCATCGCTTCGTGCATCTCTTTTCGACCCAAAAAATCGCTCTCTAAGATGACCTGACGTCTACGTCACCTGTGCAGAGCCTTTTTTTACCCTCTTTGACCGCAATTCGAGCACGTTTGTTCACTTCTGAGAAATCTTATTCGGGCAGTTCTTTCGCCATCACCTGCGTTGCTTACCTTACCCATTCGATCATTAGCAGGTCGAGCGAGTCATTGCACTTGGGGCCCACGAAGGGGGCCTCCTTCGGGCCTATTCATTTTTTCACATTTTTATTACTGCCGAGGCCCTTATTTAATGACCTTCGATGAGGCTGCGTAATCAGTTCGTTACCCCCTTCCAAAACTATGCCCAACCGTTGCATAAACTCCTTTCTGAGATATTCCGAAACACTTTGGGGCCCCCAGATAGGGGCCTCTCGACTATCTTATTTTTGAATTGCGCCCATCCGGTCGAATATTTTACGACGGTTCGCCACGCATGTTTTGCTGTTGCGAAACTTGAATTTTTTTGTATACACTTAAAGGTCCAATGGAGTTTGGAGGTGGTTGGCTTCTGGCTGGTGCCGGAGGAGTTGCTGGTTGGGGCCTCACCAACTCAAAAGGGTTGGTTTGTCCTTCTTTTGTGCTTGGTTTGCGTAAAATGAATTTTTCTGCTTACCTTTGGGCACGTTCTTTCCAAACTTGAGGTCATGGTGATAAGATAGGCGTGCACTGCATTGAAAAGAATGGCCTAGAATGACTAAATTGGATTACCACACGTTTCTTTACGGCCACGAAAGGCTTCTCTCCATATCCTTATACGTCCACATTTCCTTAACAATTATTAGGGTGTATAAGTTATTTTGGTACGGCTATGGAAGAGATAACCTTAATTTTCACATCCTTGTTCGAACCTGTAACAAAGGCAATTAAGGACCATCCTCTTCACCCTTCGTGAAATATCGCAACACCTGGTGCAATCATGACGTTTTGCGATTTTTCTTACATATGCATCTCGATGTTTCTGTGAATGTCGTTGCATATTCAAATGGTGAAAGGTCAAAGACGGCGATTTATCATATTTTTAATTAGGTTTCGTCCATATGGGATTAAAATAAAATCGCGCTCCAGGATTTTGATAAGCTCATAATAATAATAATAATCCACAATCTTTGCCCACATGGTACGCATTCAGTAAATTATTATTCATAAGTACTTGCGTCAGAACTATAATTTGAAAATTTTGGGAAATACTTAACGCTTTGTACCATTTGAAATATTTCAGAAAATTTTAATATAATAAATATTCATTATCACCAAAAGCTTATACCCTTTTACGTATAATTTAAGCTGTAATCTACTTCAAATGTATAGTTGAATGTTAATATTGTTTTTACATTAGTATTATTTTAAATATTTGATCATGTTCTAATCCAGTTAAAGCGTTTTGTTATTCATATTACTGCTCACCATGACAGTTGGTAAAATAATTTTTAATTTGTTGAAATTCTTATCCAACATGAATTTCGTAAAGAAATTTTTATTCATTCTTATTGAGAAATAACTTTTGTTAAATAATAGAAATCATAGTGAAACAAAATGAAATTGTTACTTTTAGTTTCCTTCACTCATTTTCAGCAGTTACTATGCATATTTATAGAAAATAATTTAGCTGGTAGTAAAAACTGTTATAGTTAACTACAAAGAAAATTTTAAACTGCCTTTAATCTTTTTTGGCATTTAAAAGATAAGGAATAATTTTTAGTAGCATCATAGCCTCTAAATTTAATTATTAACTTGTCATAAATAGCTGCCCTCTGTATTTTTCTATTACTTTTCATTTGCCTGAAATAATGTATTTTTAATACGAGTAGTAGGTTTAAGAAAATTTCAGTTACAGTGTATAATCCTAGGCTGAGGCGAATCTCTCCAATCGTAATACTTCTACAAATCATGATTATAGGTGCTTTTATTATTCTTCAATAATGAATAAAACTTTGAAACGATGAAACGAAATATTTTTTTAAAAAAAGTAGGAAATTCTTTTACCAGATTTCTCATTATTAGGTTTCCCTTACCGTAATGTTTCCCTTGTTTTAACTCCATTGTCAAGAAATGATAATTGATGTTATCGAATTCCATGGCTTTCTTCGTAGATATTTAAATGCTCGGTTATATTCACATGAGTACATTTATGGTATATAAGCTTCTGCAAAATTGTCATCTAAACTAAGAAATTCAGTGACAAACTGGGAATCATACTAACTTTAAATTGAAATAATTCTTATCAATCAGATCTGAAGGTATCGCGTGTCCTTTATCATAGAATTCAAGCCCAGGTCTTTACCATACAGTTAGGACCATACAGTTATATTGCCTGAAGCATATTTATCATCTCCTTTCATCAAGCAGCAAAATTGCATTTTTTAGAGTGTATTTAAAATTTCAGAACTGTAATTTCATAATGCCTTTAGTTAAGAATTTTCAGATTTATCTCTATAAATTTTAAAATATCGTATATGTAGGAATAATTAACGATATTAAAACTTAAAGGAATCAATTTTCGCATTTTCAAAAAAAAAATGATCTGGGTAAATTATTTTACATTTATATTTGGTAAAAGATAATCTAACAAGTAATTCATAATATACAGTTACATTACAGTTTCTGGTTTATTTTATAATAAATATATAATTTCGTATTCGTAAAATACATGTGAAAAGATTTATTTTCTGTACTTCACGGAAAAAGTATTATTACGTAAAACTAATTATTTTGTAGCAGTTTAAACGAGTGGTGTCCTTTCATGAACGATTGAAGCAGTACTGTCAGTTGCATTGCATCATTTTCTGGAGAGTAATAAATTATGGAAATGTTTCGATATAAATGGTATCTGTATTATTCGGATTAAGCAGTTCATGGACATCTCTTGAATATAATTGTCTTTCATTGCATGGTTTCATTATAATCAAAACCTTTTTGACTGTTATTCTAAAAAATAAATAATTAAAAACATCTGCTTTATTTAATAACATAAATACACTTATTATTGAGAAATAATTTATTTTAAAGTTTCTGTAGTCTTTCTGATAATATTATTTAAACCATTCATTTGTTTTATTTTGTGTATGCTTTATATTACTCCCGGTTTAAAAAAAAATCACCAAGTTCTCGAAATGTCACATCAGTTTATCTCTGAGATTTCTAAACATTCTTCAGTTTTTAGTCTAGTTTCTTCTGCTGAATGTAAAATCAATAGATTATTCTTTAACTTTTTTTAATGAATTTATTTTTAAAAAGAATTCTGTTATTTGATCCGACAGATACGTAAAATATTTGTACTTAGTTCTCAAGAATGTAATCAGCCCTCAATTTAATCAATTAGAAGATTTTTTCCAACTTTCAATTCTGTCTTAGCTACATTTTCCCTTAAGAATCGGATAAAATGCCGATTTTCCCATGCATCCAAAATATTTATCAGCTTAAATTTTTTTAAAATTAAAAGCGTGCTCTATGGTTAAATTAATGTAAGTGTCACAATTAAAATCATTTCATGGAAATGATACTGTTGATGGACTTAAAAAAATCTTTATCAGTTTTGTTCTAATTTTAAGATTTCTGGAATATTTTATAGAGTCAGGCCTCCTACAATTCGTTATTCTGATAACACCTCTCCCATATAACATGGTCCAGTCCTCTAAAAATAAGGTGTTTTGACAACACAATTTTTAGATACAACAACTTTAAAAAATCTTGAACAACTGTTAAAATCCGCAAATTTTTCGTACCTGAATTTAATTGAACTGCAACGACTTTTCTTTTTTACAAATGGCTAATAAAAGTTACGTGTTTAGTTACCAGCGTATGCTATATTGGGATAAGGCTTATTTAGAATCATTTAGCTTTATCTAGATAAGTATTTAGTTCTTAAAAGAAGAGAAGAATGAAAAAAATATTGAAAAAGCTTTCAAAAGCCTCCCCAAAAAAGATAATAAATGTATTAAATTTTCTGAAGTTCATATGTGATCTTCGTTCGGACATCGAGATTATGAAAGTTGTTTCTTATTAGTAAAATTTTCCCATTGAAAATATTGAGTTCTTTTATTTTATATCAGTTACCATGTTTCTCATACATAGGTGAGGAAGACAGCATTTGTTGCATAAATATTTTTTTGAAGTTGTAGATCTTGGTGCACAGAATCAATAAAAATTAGATCCTCATTTCATAAAAGTTTCGAATTCTATTTTTCCAAAGATAATAAATAAATATCTGTGATATTAATACTCTATTTATATTTATATATAATATATTTTTAATATCGACAAATTTTTGAAATTCATTTCTTGAATATGCTGGGACTTACATATTATATATTTCTTATATTGTATTTTCTATTATTGTGAAAACTATTAAATAAAAGATATTATAAATATAACACAGATATTGACAGTTCGTTCATTTCTTTGTTTTTTAAAATTTGAATTATTTTGAAATTTATTCTTCAATTTTGTAGGAAAAATTGAAACAATTATAAAGAGATTATTGCCTTTGTGTATATAATATGTAATTTATTTTAATTTTGAATTTTTTTTAAAGTTATTATTATTTTGCTATTATAATACATGGTACGCAAATCTTGGATTGAATCTTGCAGTTAATTATCGGTATTGATTATTTTTAACATCCGTAGGTTCAATTATGCTTTCAAAGCATAGAGTATCTTTTCACCAGGAGGCTGTGCAAATACTC
The DNA here is from genome assembly GCA_013235015.1 of Araneus ventricosus. Taxonomy (NCBI): domain Eukaryota; kingdom Metazoa; phylum Arthropoda; class Arachnida; order Araneae; family Araneidae; genus Araneus; species Araneus ventricosus. The sequence continues at coordinate 355,377 of BGPR01000563.1, read as the reverse complement.
TGCGTTTTACAACTATATAAAACGCACTATGTGTTTACCATTTTCTTAAATCAAAATTAGTGCATCATTTTACAATAACAGGAAAAACGTCGAATGGTGAAACAATGTTTAATCACATTTCGCCGCATAATAGAAACAACTCCCATATATTATTGCATATTTTTATAGTACTTACTAAAAGAAAACTTATGTGCGTAGCATTCCACGTTCCTTAAATGATTTTTCCTCTATATTTATTTAAAGGAATTTATCTAAAGCATTCATCTAAATTTTCAAAGCATAGAGTATCTTTTCATTCAGTTGGCTGTGCAAATACTCTGCGTTTTACAACTATATAAAACGCAATGTTTATTTACTATTTTCTTAAAGCAAAATTAGTGCATCATTTTACAATAACAGGAAAAACATCGAATGGTGAAAAAATGTTTAATCACATATCGCCGTATAATAGAAACAACTCCCATATATTATTACATATTTTTATAGTACTTACTTAAAGAAAACTTATGTGAGTAGCATTCTAAGTTCCTTAAATGATTTTTCCTCTATACTTATTTGAAGGAATTCGTCTAAAACTCTTGTTATTTTATTATATTTTTATATGCTTATTTATTTATTTATTTATTTATTTATTATCTAAAATCAGAATATCACGTTCTGCCAGCTGTAAAAAACATGCAGTTACGCACTTAAATGTTTATATGTTTAGTCATCTCTAATGTTTATGATAGCATTAAAGAAATACGTTCGTAGATTTAGTATTATTTCATGATTTTGAAGCTGCTTTTTTTATATCTTTAAAAATATTCATTAAATCATATGAATTTTGTGCCACTGCTTTATTTCTGTGAAATGTTAAAGTTTTTAATTATAAAATATAAATATCTTTGCTATAAATACTAATATGATAAAATATTTCTTAATTCCTTTTAGTAAGCTGAATCTTAGACCTATTTCGTTAACCCTCTGACTACTTATCCTGCGATTTCCGCGGGTAGGAAGTATGTCTATTTTCTGCTGCATCCTGCGATTTTCGCAAGCTAATATGTTTACTTAGTACTATTACAGCGTTGAATAATATTTACTAATAAAGAAATTGCATATAAATAACAATTCGCTTGGTTCAACGGTATTTGAACATGTTTGCAAACGTTGCATCGAAATAGTGATTTAAAAAATCGGCAGTTGTTAACTTACTTCTGCATTCTGTAAATGAAGAGAGCTTTAAACTAAGAGAGAAAGAGAGAGAGAAATGGACTCTACCACAAAGTACATCTTTACATCAGACATGCAGTGCCTTAAATCTATTATCAAACACAAGGCAATATAAATTTACAGTAACCTAGCACACATCTGACTTTTCGAGATCAAATAGATTCTAAAATTGTCGATGTCCAAATTTGATAATCTCGAAAAACCTTTTAATAAATGGTTGCCATTTTGCTTCAGTGGTGTAGCGACGAAGTGCGAGGTGTTATAGATGTCCCAAGCACCTGTCTTGGGTGACATTGTGGAAAGAAAAAGTCGGTGTTTTCCTTTTAAAGCCAAATGTGATAACTAAGCCAAAACGTAAAATCTTGTCCTAGGTGTCATTTGCATTTGCTAAGCCGATGATGACAAAGGAAGATAAAAAAAAAGTGAAATTATTCTTCGGTGACCACTTTTAGGGTGGCAATAAAACCTGGAAATCAGGGATATCAGGGAAAAGTCAGGGAATTTTATCGATCTGGAAAATCATTGAAATTCGTAAAAATATCTAAAAATTAGGGAAAATTAATAGTTACTTGAGTTATTATCTATAAATTATTATCTTATTTGTAGCATTATTTGTAATAATAAATGGAATTTAGAAAAAAACTTTTATTTATTTATAAAAGCATAAGTTTTTGATTAGAGCAATTAATTTATGATTTGTTGAGAATAAATATTTGAAGTAATATTTTGACAATTTCTCTTGTTTAAACATTTGCTAAAATATATATTATTAGGTACGTATAATTATACTATTTTTATATTTATGCTGCAATATGTTATTCTGTTACTCATGAAAAGAGCACTAATTAGTTATTGAACTGTTTTAAAGTTTTGAGCAAAGAACTTTCTAACCTTTACTGTTAATATAATTTAACTTGTGTTTCAAAGAGTAGTTTTAATGTTTCTTAGAATTCTTATGCGGATTTAGATGCAAAGTTTTTTGTTAAAATTCCCAGTATTTTTTACATATAAGAAATGTAATATACTGTTTTAATAGGTTTTTGTAGTATGTTCATTCCATTTTTTTAAAATTAAATTTCATGAAAATATTTTTTCATATTAAATAACTGGTAAAAGTGTTTTTAATAATGTGTATTGTACACATACAGTGATTCTGAGTAGGGAGAAAGCCAGGAAACTAATATGATTAGTAGCCGTAAATCAGGGAAATGTTGTAAGTTTAGTCATGGAAATCAGGGAAATTTCCACCCTGATTTATTTTATTGCGCCACTGATTCTTTGTCTCTTATATATGCAGTACATGTATCAGACAACAAAACTGACTGATACAGTGCTTTATTTGTAACTGCATGCAAAAATTGTGATGTTAAAATGCCTTGTTCTAGCCAGGGCCGTCTTAACTAATTTCAGCACCCTGGGCTAGAATAATTTGGCGCCAAGTTATTCTAGCCCAGCTAGGAATTTCAGCTCTTATGGTCCAATGAAGATACCTAACTTATAATAAAATTGAATAAAAATGTCACCTGTTCTGTCATTAAAGCCTTACAATTTTGCAGATCGGCTCATTTTCAAAATAGGATTTTGATAATTATTTATTTAATTGTCACAGAGATATGAATTTTAATTTATAGTATAATATATTCATTAGGGTGTATCACGAAAAACTTTTTTTATAAATTCAAAATTCTATGTCGATAAAAAGTTGTCACTATGGTCACGTATTTACCAAAAGTCGAATTGAAAAATATTTAGGTCTGCCGGAATGAGCCTAAAGTTTGAAATTTTTTGTCAGAAACGTACATTTTCAATTTAAAAATATATATTATATATATGAAAAGAAAAAATTGCTTTATATTTATGTACAAAAAAGGGAAGTTTAGTATGTTAATTAACAGTAAAAAAATTATATATCTTTCATGTAAAATTTAGGTCTCTCGGAATCTACATGAGAACCTTAATTTTCTGCCAAACACGCATATTTTTCAATTTTCAACCCATCTTTTAGGTTAACAACAGTTCTTTTATTTATAGTTTATATAGCAGTACAGCTTTTTGAAATAGCGAAAATATCATTTGGTGAAATCGCAAATACAGTAAAACCCCGGTTAACCGAACCCGTGTTAGCCGAAAC
>BGPR01000563.1:338346-352021 GCA_013235015.1 Araneus ventricosus | reverse complement strand
GCAAATACAGTAAAACCCCGGTTAACCGAACCCGTGTTAGCCGAAACCCGGCTTATCCGAAATGCCTCTGAAATCGCAAATCCAGAAAACACGTACTGTACTACACGGAAATAATCGCGAAGGCGAGACTTTTTTTGCAACGATATCTCCACTTTTTTTCTTTTAAGCCTTTCCAAGAAGGTCAGTGATTAATTTTAGAATGCTAAAATTAATATTAATGGGGTACTAACAATATTAATTACGAGATTGTTTACCTATGCCTATCAGGAGCATCGCGCTCGTACTCGCCGGTGCGAAAATTACTCCCGACGGAGGGTTAACTTTGATAAAGAATATAATTGTAGCCCACAAAGAGTACCATAAAAGCATTTCTCTGTAGAGTTGATCTTAAGATCATCTTCTAAAAATAAATGAAGCAAACAAACCACTTCTAATGGATGCATTAAAGCATTTTTGAACAATTCAATTGATCCATTAGAGGCCCCAGTATTTGTTGAGGTACCATCACAGACAAAAGCTTTAATACTTTCCTCACTATGCAGTTTTCTTCTATAAATCTCAGTATTGATGTACAATTTTCCTGTCAGATATACTACTTACAATTTCTTTACTTATTGTTTCATATTTTCAAGCATAAAAACAGAAAGCAATTTTTTTACGAGGTGCGAGTTGAATCTTGACGGTATTTCGCACCGAAAACCTTCGATTCATCTATTACCGCTGGTGATTTTCTGGCTTACAAAATTTAAATTCTGCAAACAGCACTTGCTAGTTGAGCTCCTGCTCTACTGGAAATGGCTCTTCGGTCACATTATCTAGCTGAAGCGACATGACTTGACACTTGAGTATAGTTACAGTACAACCTAGGTTGCAGTGGCGGTTCGTCAGCTCAGAAACAAGTAGTGCTGCAAAAGTTATATAGACCTAAGTTGCAGTTAATTTTGTGCTGATTATTTTCGCATATAATGATGATATACTAAAAATTCATAGTTTTTGAGTTATAAGCAAAAAAACTGGGCAAATTTTGTTTCATGTTTTTTGGCTATAACTAAAATTCCAACAAAAATTATTGATGGTGAACCTCATATTCGTAATCAACACCCGAAAAAACATAAAGAAGCAAAAAATTACAACTCCTGCAGAATTCGATTTTAAAAAACTACTTAACTACTGAAATAAAGCGAAAAAAAGCCAAATGAGTAAGTCGCGCCAATCGTGAGCTGGGAAAAATGCAGCTCAAATGAATACAATTTTAAGCAGAGAAAGGGTTGCTTTTCTCCCGCTTCGCGTTGGTGAGTTTGTGAATTTCGGATCCTGAGAATGGGCAGAACTTCTTGCAGCTCTCGTCTGCCTCTCTCTTAATTCTTGATTGATTTTCCGTCTTCCTTTTACATTTATTACTTTTTTGCCCTTTTCGTCGATCACTGAATTCTCAAAGTGGAAAAGTAAGCCAATTAGAATAAAAACAAAAATTCAATCTTTTAAAATAATTTCAAGGAGGGACTGCAGCTCTGCAGCTCTTATGGACGAGCCGCCACTTCTAGGTTATCCGAACTGAAAGGGGGGGTGGCGTTTTGTATTACGATTTTTTCGGTCAAGCTATGAACGTCTATTACTATCATGTATCTCGTAACTGTATGTAATTCTGAAATGTTTTAAGTGTAAGACGAATTCAAAAATCTCCTTGTGGTCTACAATTATGTTCTTTATCAAAGTTAACCCTCCGTCGGGAGCAGTATCCGCACTGGCGAGTTCGGCCGCAATGCTCCTCATAGGCTTAGGTAATCAATCTCGTAATTAATATTGTTAGCACCCATTAATATTAATTTTAGCATTCTAAAATAAGTCACTGACCTTCTTTGGAATGCTTAAAAGAAAAAAAAGTGGGGATATCGTTGCAAAAATGTCTCGCCTTTGCGATTATTTCCGTGTAGTACAGTACCTGTTTTCTGGATTTGCGATTTCCGGGGCATTTCGGATAACCCGGGTTAACCGAGGTTTTACTGTATTTGCGATTTCACCATGTGATGTTTTCGCTTTTTCAAAAAGCTGTACTGCTATATAAACTAAAAATAAAAGAACTGTTGTTAACATAAAGGATGGGTAGGAAAATTGAAAAATACGCGTATTTGGCAGAAAAATTAAGGTTTTCATGCAAATTCCGAGAGACCTAAATTTTACATGAAAGATATATATATATTTTTACTGTTAATTAACATACTAAACTTCCCTTTTTTGTACTTAAGTATAAAGCAATTTGTTTTCTTTTCATATATATATATATATATATTAATTGAAAATGTACGTTTTTGACAAAAAATTTCAAACTTTAGGCTGATTCCGGCAGACCTAAATATTTTTCAATTTGACTTTTGGTAAATATGTGACCATAATGACAACTTTTTATTGACATAGAATTTTGAATTTCAAAAAAAAAAAAAAAAAACGTTTTTCATGATATACCCTAACATACATGTTTATGAAACATTACAAAATTGATGACTGTCGAGTACTGCTATACTAATAAAATATATTTAAAATTATAATTTTAAAAAATTTTGGTTCAAAATTAAAATAAATAGGTTTAGTAAGTTTATAGGCGCCTTTGAATCAGTGGCGCCCCAGGGCTACAGCCCAATTGCTCATTGAATAAAATTGCCCTGGTTGTAGTAGGGGAATTTTTGCACCGTGCTATGTAGAAACCGTGTTATCAAAATGCCGAATTATTGGAGGGCTGACTGTGCAATAATATTACACCTATACTAATTTCATTACAGAGAGCGCCTTTAATAATTAAAACCCCTGCTTTTTTAATAGTTTTTTTATTTAATGTTCTAAATTTTTAAAAAATGTGTGATTTTTTTATAATTTTAATGTGACGGTTTGCAACATGGACTTTTGGAACCTCAGTGTGTTTTTAGTGCTTTTATAATTGCGTGTTTTCGTTTTAAAACATTTATGTTTTCACATTTTTATAATTAATGTGGTTTTGAGCTTTGAACTCTTGTATTCTCTGCAGTTACTTTTTTATCTTTGTGTTTTAATTCACTTGGTGGCTTGTGTTTTTTGTATGTTTTTGATCATACACTCTGTAAATGGAGTCATCTCTGTAGTGTGCTTTCTTTGAATAAATAAATAAATAAATAATCAGGAAACTTATAAGCCGATGAATGATGCATGGGAAAAACGTTCATTTCATTCGTTTCTTAAGGGAAAATGTACCATGCACATTTTTGAGAAGTAAAAGTGCTAATATTCTACCTATCTGACGGATATTTTTAAAATACCAAATAACAGAAATCTTAGAATAGTTCAGTTTCCTTCAGAGCATAAAATAAAATTATTTTTCGCGTAGACAAATTCAATTAACTTTCATTCATAATGTCCGATCCTTTAACAAGAGCCTTTAAGTTATCACCCAGAAGCAAAATCGTTCTCTTAAATATCATGTTTAGTGAAGACTGCCTGGAGGGAAAACCTAGGTAGGGTGGCCGCGTGCCGATCGCGTGAGAATTGTGGAGTGAAGTAGTAAAAAAACGGGGAGGGAAGACAGAGGAGGGTGCACGCGGAAGACAGAGAAAGTGTGGTTAAGACTGGAGTGGAGCACAGGTGGAGGTCCTCTCCCAAGGAGCCGCGTGTGCTTCGCGAGTCGACACAATTTATACATCCCCTTTCATATTTCCCCACCTTTTGATTGTGAAGGCTCTCTTTGTATCCTTACCTTCTGCCTGAGAACTTTAAAGAAAGAATGCTTTTTTTTTCTTTCTGTGAAGGGCTCTCTCTTTTAGTCACACATCGTTGAAGAATAGGTTTAAAGGTTAAAAGCTAATTTTTTTTTCGTCACACTACTTTATTTTAGTACTTTTCGCTACTCTTTTTCTTTAAGTATGTTCTCAGTTGTTCCATTGATTGGGCATTCAACTTCAGGTTTAGCATTTTGCATACGCCATGATGCATTTTTATAGATGGAAATGTTGGCTACATTTGTTTGCCATTTGTTTTTTTTTAACCCTTTAATAGTGTATTCTTTGTACTATTCTAATTAGATGACCCCTCTGCTTTGGGGATGCACTGTCATATCGATTCATCTACTTTCCATAGAACACTTGAGATGCTAATGGATTACTGGTCATTTTTGCATCGAGTTATAACGTCTATGGTTGATTTAATTTTATCTTTAAATTAGCTTTAAAAGTGACATAATTCGATGCACGAGTGGAGCTCGGGCAAGACGTTTAAGGAATTAAATAGCTTGAAAGTTCAGAAGACTCAAGGTATATAAACAAATGTCACATGCGAAGATATGCTTTATGGGAGGAAAGTTGTGTAAAAGGTTTCTTATTAAATAATGTTAGGATTTAATGATAATGAATTTGATGTAAATGTAAAAATGTCCAAATTAGTTAAGTTATATAGTGACCATTTATCAACTTAATATTAAGGTAATTCTCTTCTCTTGAAGATGTGTGTTTGCTTTATGGAAGTTCGATTAAATTTCAGAGAAAATTTGATATCAGTATGGCAAATTTCAGCATTTTTTCTTATCATTTTTCATTTTTCTCATTAATTTCTCATTTTTTAATCTTTTATTTTTGTAAGTATGTGTATTTACGAGTCTTTGATTTATAAAGATCTATTTTCTGGTTTATGCTATCTTAAAAAATAAATATTTTCCTTAACCACCGACTTAAAATACACATGGTTGTTTCAGAATTCCTCTCATTTTTTTGAATCTTGTATTTATTTTAATAACTGTAACTTGTATGCATATACTAATTTATGAATCTCCAAAAAGTAGCGAGGTTAAGCACTGCAATATTATTGTTATGTAGTTATAGTTACTCAACTCCATTTCGTTGGTATTTACGTCATGTATAACAGAAAATTTTGAATGATGCTGACGGACCTATTAGGAACCTCCCGAGACAGATATCAGTCCATAACTTGCAATTTTTTTCTAACATTGAATTTATTGTTTTAACTTAATAAAATATTAAATTAACATTGCATTATCCATTTACTGTATGTATCTTGCAAATATATCTCTATCAATTTCAGTTTAGAATATTTCATTTAAATTTTGCCTTTTTTTGCTTATTTTATTGAGTAATGAAGAGCATAATTTCTTTAAGAAACTGTGCAATAAAAAGATTTTCTTTATAATAATTACTGATTTGATAAGAGCTCAGGTGTAGTGATATTCGAAATGTGTAGGGAAATTCATAATATGTATGTTTCTTTTTTCTTAAAATCTAGCGATTCGCTGAAATCTTGGAACACTTCAAAACTTTTAGCAGTTTCGTGACTCTCACATTCCTAATTAAGATTATTTAAAGAAATTTTTTTACGAATAAGTATGGTAAGTTTATTTTGAGACAAAATCATAGTTCGGATGCAGGTATGGTAAATTTAATTTATTGAAATTTTTTTTAGGTCTTTAAGTGCGGAAATATACATTACAAAAGAATTCGAATAAAATACTGACATTTCAAGAATATTTTTTTGTTTAATTCAAGTAGTGTTAGTTTAGTGGTTTTATTAATTTACTTATTAGTGTTATTGATTATTTTCAGTGAAAATTTTTAAAGAATGCCGAAAGATATAAAACTAGATACACAAAAATGTTAAGAATGAAATGTTTTTTAAAATTTTCATCGCTTTTTGTATGAAATTTGGTAAATTTAAGATAAAATTCATTAATGTAAACTATTTGTGACAGAGCATCGCCGTAAGAAGCCGATGGCACAACAAATGAATATTACCCTCGTAGTTTTTCATTGTTTTGCTGGTAAATACGAATAAATTACACATACATACATTTTTATTCATACCTGATATAAATGACTTGCAAAAGAATTAATATTAAATATTGCCTACAGTCGTTTGAATGTTATCCTGAAAAATTACTTTTCGAAATAGCTCTGATTCATTGTCATGGATATTTTTATTAACTAACCTTTGAATACAAATGTAGCATTTTTATATCTGCAATTTTTTATGTAATACTTTTCCATATTTACAGTTAACATTTAAACTGTTTTAAATTCTTTCAGAGTTACAAGTTCTTGCTAGTTTTTTCCCGTTAATTGTAAAGTTATTTTGCATTAAAAAAAAGCTTGACTTATGAATTTGTCTATTTAATTCAATATTTTTAAAAAAATCCGCTAGTATCTATATGCACTGCAGACAATTCTTATTAATCTATTGTTAACCTAGCTTAGATTTATCCTTATAACAAAACAAAATCCAAAAATAACTTGTTTTTTTGTTTATTGCATGTATTTTGCATATCATATATTAGTATTTTCACCAATTTAAAATGTTTTCCTTCAAATAATAATAGTAATTTTTACAAATCAAAAAGTAAAACTCCAATAATTTTACCTCATTTAGCCCTACCCCGCAAATCTAAGGTTGCAAAAACTTAATTTTTTTTATCTTTTTAAATTTATTATTAAAGTCTTTATTCATGATATCACGAGAATCCGGATGTGAATTGAATCCAGTTATCTTTTTGGAGATGGAAAGTTAAATGGCATTCACCGTGCCATTTAGACATGACTCAGGTGACTTATGGATTCCGAAATAAAATTGGAGCAGCGCATTTGACGTGTATTGCATGATCATAAATTGACTCCGTTATTATTTAGCAGAAAGTAGTTGTTAAAAATGAATGTTTTTGTCTATATTACTCACATATTTGTATGACATTATATAATTGATGTGAAACACGCGCACACGAAAAAAATATCTATAACAAGATGTATTAATGAATCACTGTGGAATCTTTATCCGAAATTCCTTTAAATACTTTTCCAAAATCACACAAGTCTTGAGTAAGATTTTCTTTTCTTGATAATGAAAAAAAGGAAACAATCTGATATACTAGCGATGAAATATTTTTGATACGAATGATATCTATTTCTTCTACTACGCAGACGATTTTTTTAAATCCATGTTTAGCAACATTTCAAATGCTTTAAAGTAAATCATCGTATCGGAATATTATTTTTATTAGGTTCTTAAATAAATTTTTTGTTCTTTCATTAAAATATTTTTAAAATCCCTACTTTTAATTGCATGTGAAGGAGATTGGAAAATAGACTGTAGATTTTAAATAAGCTAAAAATATTTTTTAGAATCACATATAGCCGATTCGAAAAAGCAGATACATTTTCAATTTGCGCTTATATACGATATATGGCAATGGTTTTTAATATACTTTAATAAGTAATATTAGCGATTGAAGAACATTTTGAGTTAATTCATTTTTTCAAGTCCGCCATGATTGAAAGATATAGCAAAGAGAAATAAAGTTGCATTTGAAAAATTGAAAGTTATCTGTGTAAGTATTTTTTTTCAATTTCTTATTTAATATTTAGCATCTTTTTTTTTTATTGCGGTGTCGCTTTTTCAAAAGTTTTTTTCTTTTGAAAAAGATTCTATTCCTTCACTTTAATGCATTTACAAAATGAAAAATGACAGTAAAAAAACTGGAATTCCATAATAGAAAATATCTTGATTGAAATAATAGAGATATATTTAAGAATATTACTGCATCAAATATTTGGTAGAAATAGATGAAATAAATTATGACTATTTAGTACATACAAAATAATACCTACATTCATTATTTTTTTTATAAATGACGACGATATTTTATGGAATAGTTATGTAGTGAGAACTTCTGTTAATGCTTTCTGTTTTCCGATTTCGTTCCGAAAAATTATTATCGTTTCCCCATTGTTTTAAATAAGAATTTTTCTTTATTAATGAAAATTCGTGTCTATTTTTGTCTTTAATCTAATTTTCTGCATTGACTGAAATTTCTTTTAGAAAATGCGAATTTTACTGTGTTTTGGAAGAATATTAATCTGAAGTTAAGTAACTCATTATATTCGATTCTAACTAAAAAAAATAATTGTGACAATTGTAAAAATTTGTGATCACAAAAATCTACAAAATTTTATAAATTTGTTTTTTTATTTGAATTAATGTTTTATCTTTCTATCATAAATTCTAAATACAGTATTCTGGTTTAGTTATCCGATATATATACAATTTCAATTAATATTTTAACAGAGCAATTTTACAATTGCTCTGTTAAATATTAAAATTTGGCAAGTTAATTCTAAATAATTCGCAGTTCAGGTTGCAAGTAAATACGCTCAAGTATGTGAGTAGTTTTTAATATTATGCAATGTAGATAGATCTTCAGACAAGTAATTTTATTAAAGCATTTATAGTGAATTATAAATTATCTTTATACAACGAATCATACCATACCTATTTATATGTCATTTATATCTTATTATCACATTTATTTCTTATTATCATTTTATTCATAAATTTAAAATAAAAATTTATATTCATAAATTTTTATTTTCGAATTTTTTTGTTTCTGAATATTCGACTTAAAACCGAACATTATAGAATGGCAGACTTATAATCAAATATTTTCAAAAATGTATGACAAAGATCCTTAATAATTTATTTTTAAATTTAAGATAACTTATATAATCTACAAAAAGAGTTTAAAAAGTTAAAAGCAGTATAAATTTTAGTTTATCTACTCTTCTAAGAAATTTATATTTTATTTTCATTAGAATATTTAGAATAAGTTCTTATTTTTTAGAGAATAATATATTTTAGAATTCATATATTTTGTAATAGTCTTTTTTTTAAAAATTTTAGTGACACATCGTGCCTTAAAAATTAGGAAAATGGTTTTGAAATAAATTTTCCCCTTTAAATAAAACTGACAATACAATTTTATAGAGATTTATTATTTTTACGTAATTATATTGCTTCATAATGGTAATATCATTGAACCACATAGCGACTGTATGTGGTGTTTATGATAACAATGGTAAAAAAAAAAATCACTGTAAATGGTAGAATGAGTTTAATATTTAAGGAGTCTCAATGTGTGCCTTTTTTCACAGTGCTGAAAAATCAAACGCTTGTACTAATTTTTAAAAACAAAACAGATATGCAAATATAAAGCCAAAGTTTTTTTAATTGTCTGTGTGATCTCTGAAAATCTCTCAAGCTATGGATCTATTGAATTATTGATTGATCTATTTATTAACATGATTACTTCTTATTTATTTTTATTCTCAATTAGATATTTGCATTGGGGGAAGGCAACAATTAAATTATATTCTCTGTTTTGCATACGTAGATATTGCGATAATAATAACTTCTCTGAAGTTGTTTACTTGATGCTATCTGTACTAAACTATTTAAAAATTTAACTATTTTTTATTCCTAATATATACAACGCCAGTGTTGTATTATCATTAACGCTAGAGATGAGTGCGCTGGATTGAAGAGTTATAATGAATTATTTGATGCATTTTACATAAATGATGTACGAAGAAAATGACAAATGAATTTAATTTATTTTGGGAATGAACTCTTTTTGTAATTTTTATTAAAATTATGAAAAGAATGAAATTAGAAATATGATTAAAAGTATGAAAAAATTATTTTAATTAAAATTTTTTAAAGTTTTGTGAGAAGGATTTAATATTCTTGGAAGATTTATATATACAACATAATCTAAAAAAATTTTAACGAATAATTTCAAAAAATCTCTTTTGGATCTGTGGGATATTCGTGCTCTGTTGTTTCATTATTTTTAAATTATTGATTTTTATTCATTTCACTAAAAAATAATAAGTATGTTTTTTTTATGATCGTGATCCCGTCTTCTTACTGTTATGAAGATTTAAAGAATCAATGACAAAATTCAGGAGTAAATGCATTATGGAAGAAAGCGAATAATTTTTTTTTAACTTTATATTTCTTTTGTTTCTAAATGACATGATAAATGAATGAGTTTTACCTTAGTAGTTTAAAATGCGCATTAACTTTTAGCATGCTATTTTTAAAAATGTTTCTATCAGAAAAAATATAGAACAAAATCTCGCATTGAAAAGCGATGCTATAGTTCTGTCTAAAAAATCTATAGGGAATTTTATCAGACATATTTTTTTGTTATATATGAGTTATAAATAAGGAAGAGTAAGAGTTGGCGGGCATATTTAAGAGCTATTTGGTAAAGCTAATACTTTAAAGTCTTACAGCTATGAAAGGTCTCATTTAGTCTTCATAATTTTTATCATTTTTAATTAAATTTATCATGGCAATGAAATACTTTTTTTATTTAGTTATAAATAATAAAAATAATTTTCTGTTAAGTGGAAGAGTCAGTTATGATCTTATTTATATCTTGTATAAACAGTGTTGTCTTGCTTTAAAATAATGGCTTTAGAAACCTTTTCTATTATTATTTATACCTTTACAACGTTTTTTCATTAAATTTGCTAAAATTTGAAATCGGTTCTTGCTAATTGATTTGCAAGCATGCGGAGTAATTAGATAATGAACTATGTCTTTGTTTCCACAAATTTATGTTTAATTAAGCTTTGATATAAAAGTTTCAATAACACTTTATACTCTGCAACATAATCCTCATTTTCTGCATCTTTTTTATTCTGACAAAAGAATCAGCGATAATACTGTTTTTCTGTTTGCACTTTCAGCATACTTTCCTAAGTTTAATCTTTAATGTTGTATCTTAAAACTATAGAATTTATTGTAAAAACTCGTAAATAACGAAATTTTTGCGAAGTACGAACCTTAAAAAAATAATTTGGTTGATTAATGGCTATTCAAATCTTTATGCAAGGATGAATATTTTCGTGTAAATTTTATCCGATTGCCAAGACAGATCAACTGCCGTCTTGTAATTCTTTTTCTATTTATTTCACGAGTAACACATTTTCTAGTATGGTCTATTAACCTAGAGTCAAGGGTTCTAAATCATAGAAGTCCGATGTATTGAAACGGAAGAATTGATTTGATGTGCACTTAGGCGATACAAGCGTTATTTAGAATGGTCCTGACTTGAAAATTACTAATATTTATCGTTATAGCTATAACATACGTGTTATAATTCGGGTAGCGAGTAAAAATTTAAAGAGATGCTTTACAAGTATTTTATTACTTTTACGTGTAAAATGAACACATTTATTGAGGCTCTAAAAATCACTGAGTCGAAGAATTTGGCATTTAAAAGCTGTAAATTTTGCTTTGAAGAGAGCGTAACTGACCGAAAAATGCAATTCAAACTCTTAGGTTCGACATTATACGATGCAGATATGAAACATGATGAAATCTTACATATTGTTTCGAGATTATATTACAGCCTGTATTTATGAAAAAAAAAATTCAAATTTAACATCGAGATGAGATTTATAAAAACAAGGTTTCTCTGAATTTCCCAAACTGGTTAAGCTTTGCTTTGAAACTTTTGATGTATGTTTTTTTTATTTTATTATACAGAAAATTTTTTTAGGTATTGAGCGTCTAATTAGCACTTACGTGGTTTCAGTGGCTATTAAAGAAATGTAAGAGTTTTAGATCTAAAATGTGTTTTATAATTTTATTTTACTTTTAGAATTCTGTTGATAAGCTAAGATATTCGTAAATGAAAGAGCAACTATAATTGCAATTACTTCGAAATTCTAAATTATGTTCTTTAAAAATATTTTTTTTAATTATGGAAAAACTTCTACTTTTGTTAATTTTTTAATCTGTTGCAATTGTTGCTCATTTATTTTATAGACATAATATAAAAATTTGGCACTTATGCCATAGTTTTCCATCTTTCCATTCTTCTAAGTTTCCCTCCTCCATTTATATATACAGAGTGGTCATAAAGTATTGAACCCATTTCAAAAATTAGTGAAACAGAAACTAATAATGTTACAACTACGGATTTTTTTTGTGAATGATAGCACATTTTAAAAAGTTTTTTTTTTAATTTTTCAGATAGATAACTCGCCGTTATGGTGGTCTATTGCAGTCGTAAGCCCCATATATACCCCAGGACATACCCCATTTTTGAGAGCCATTATCTGCGAAACTATTAGAGCACGAAGAAAAACCAAAGCATGTATTTGTAGGGAATTTTACGCTCTTTAATTTGTTGGTCAATTGTAATTCGAAAACTGAATAGTTTCCAAGATATTCAAGAAAAACTAAAAAAGGAAACTAGAAAACGTGCATCGGTTGCTGCTGATCGGTAGCCATTGCATATGGAAATCTCACACTGTGGCAAATTTGGAACCCGTAGTGGTGCGCCACTTATCTTTTATTTGCTCTTGCATTTAAAAGAAAAAGCGCATTTGTAACATTATTAGTTTTTTTTTAATTAATTTTTGAAATGGGTCCAATAAGTTATACCCATCTTGTATAATAGATGCAATACTAAATACAGGTTCTTTTTACTTATCATTCTGAAATTTAACAAACCTTTAATGGTGAAAATTGTTAATTTTTGTTGTATAAAACCCGAGAAGAGATGAAGCTTCGTTCTATGAAAAATGGTTTATTGTTGATAATACTATGCATTATAAAATATATCTTATTTGGAATTCATCAGGAAACTTTGAATGATGATAACATGCTGAGTTTGTATCGATGAAAAAAACCGAACTCAAACTACCATAGCCAGCAATATCTATACCTTCCTTTTTATGTCGCTGTATAAATTAATTGCTCTTACCCCAAACTCATGTTCATTTTTGCTACTTAATTCTAATAAAATAATAATTTATTCTTGCTGGTATTTGTGTATTATCTTATTTCTTGTCTAAAAAAAATATTTAATTTATTTTATGCCATCCCGTGTGTTGAAAAATGAGACTTATTTCATCGTATAGTATCTTGGCTTTCACATTATTTGCATGAATTAATCGAAAAGCTGTCCATAAACAGTTTTGAGTTTGAGATAAACTGAGTTGAGTCAAGTAAATCCCTTGCTTTCTTTTTGTGATAAAACCATATGAATTTGTTGTCATTTCATTTTTTCCCCTGCCGATACTTTTTTGATTTTTCCATTTCGGTTGCGTTTTCTTTTGTGGAATTTGTTCGGCATATTCTTAGATACCACGACCAAAATATCGATGATTGATCCTCATTTCTGAGAAGCATGTTCTATTCGCAAACTTGATCTTCCCTGTTTATATAGAGCGACTCAAACAACGTAAGTCCGCAACGTTTTAACAAAATTGAGTCTTCACTTGGCTCTCCTATATCTCTCTTTATATATATAGATTTTTTTCTTCTACTTCTCCAGTAAAATAATAGCAAGTGCGGATTCCGTTACCCGCTATGTGAAGTGTGTAGAGAGATATAACTTCGTGCGAAGAAAGCGCGCACTCTGGCATTAGGGTTTGCTTCCTCTTTTCTGATTTCTCATTGGTGGTGGTGGTGGGGGGGCTGACTTGGGTTTTTATCATCATAAGGAGCCTAATGGAAAGCACATCTCTATCTTTGGTCCCAAAGAAGTGGCTTCGAATTTAGGGGGCTTTCCGGTAACATTGAGGGGAGATTTCGAATCCACCTTTCAAAATGTCCAATGTACTTAAGCAAAGGGAGGATTCCTATTTTCTGAGCAATTCCCTCTCTCCTTCCTTTTTCCAACTATATCTACGTACATTACTTTTCTGACTCCCTGCTTCAATTTCTGGGGATTTTTTTTTTGTCTGTGCTTCTCTCCATCTTCTTCCATGTTCGACATCCTATATTACTCCTTTTTCAATATTTACCTGCATGATTCTGATAAATGAAATAAAATAAGGCGGAAATGACTTTTACTTTA
>BGPR01000563.1:314756-338336 GCA_013235015.1 Araneus ventricosus | reverse complement strand
TATTTCGCTCCGAATGGAGAAGTATCAAATTACCCACTTTTCAGCTCAAATATGACTCTCAAAAAGTTTATAAAACTAAATAAAAAAACTATCTATTAGAACCTCATTCAAAATTTTGCTTTTCAATATCCAGGATGGTATAATAAGTTGTTAAATAAATTTTAAATCCAATGCATGAACTTTTAGAGACTACGGCATTACAACGTTGTGTTCGAAAAAAATACTTGTCAGACATTTATTTCTGAGAAAAATTTTATTTAAAACACTCATCTACATTTTTCAAAAAGAAAAAAAAACTAAGTCATTTCTTTTCTTTTTTTTCTTTTGAAAATTTAAGTTCAGAACTTAGACACTAAAAATGATGATGCCTTTTTAAAATAATTTATGGAGAGACATATGTTGATATCTTGCTAAGATGTAAATATTTATATCAGACATAACCGTTTTTGAATATAAGTTTTAACTTTGATAAGTGAAAAATCATATGCATACTTGACGCGGAGAAATTTTTATTGCTTAACACTTATCTTGATTTTTTTGTGTGTGTTTGCAACTTTTTAAATTATTCCAATGAGAGTTATATCTAAGTCATTTTGTTTTCCTAGGTAATAAAATGGCTAAATTTCTAGATGTGTGTGCTGATATTAAACATTTTAATTAAACATTTCTGGAAATCAGGCGAAACTAGGCAGAAAAATTATTTTAATTTCTTTTAAATTTATACTTAACATTTGAAAAATTTCGTAATTTTTCCGTACTTAGATTCCTTGGATAACATTCAAAATGTCTTTTCTCAAGTGATTCTTTTATTTTCCTTCCTATTTTCAAGATATTATTTAATTTGATTTTTGTTAAACTACAAGAGTCAAGGCAAATTAATTTTCTAAAATTATGAGGCTAAATATAAGATGAATATCATATTGATATGAAAATGAAACTCCGCAGGATATATTTTTTACCCAAAATAATTGTCAAATTCTAGATTTCAAATATCTCCAATTCTTCTGTCCATAGAACTTTCAAAGGAATTTATTGTACTCTTTATATTGACTGAAAAAAATAAAGTGTAAATTTATGTAAATTTGAATGTTTTCGTTTTATTTTTTTCCCTAAAAAAGGAAATTTTACTACCTGCATGCTTCTTTGTTATTATTGAAAATTGTTATATGCTGGTGGAATTCTCACCATATCATTTTCACAGTATAAACGTGTTTACTGGAAAAAAAAACCCTGTTTTTCTGTGATTCTCCAAAATATTTATCAGAATTGAGCTCAATCCATTCTTAGAAATTGCAGTTTTATAAAATAAATTTGAAACTTATGACTAAATGAAAAGTAAAACACGATACTTTTCGAACATTAATGATTCATTTAAATGTAATGAAAATTTCTTTTTATTATTTTGTAAAAATTTTGGCAGTTTTAAAATTTTTAGCGCTTTTTGTATTTATAACTAATAAAATGCCAGTTTGACATTATCGGTGCAGGTTTCACGGCGTACTTTACTGACTTACGTAACTGAAGAAACATTGACATTTGGAAAGTTTTAATTTTTCACGCAAAGTTTACTTTGCATCAAGTTTTGTCCTGGAAAACTGGACTTCTGCGACTGGGTCTCAACATGTTTTTTTTTATAATTAATTTATCATTTTTTACCTCATCGTGAAGAACAAATAGTATATATCTAAAACTTCAGATCATTATATTTTAAAATTATATATTCATAAAACGTTTTGTGGGAGGTTTGCATGGCAGATAAAGATATTTTTAACGCCACAAAATGACGTATATTTATTATTTTGTTTCATTTTTGAGTCTTTAAAACAACTTGGTTTAGTCAAATATTTATTTAAACGTCGTAAATGTTTTTACAACTTACATAAAAAAATATTATGAAAGATAATTTTTTTCAAAAACAGCGGTTTTCTAGAAGAAAACGGAAAGAATGTAAGAAGCATGAGCATCATTGCGTGATCAATGAAATACTTTTGAACTGTTTCATATGTTGTATCAATGAACTTTTTTTTTCCTGTTCCATTCAATAACTGCTCTACTTTTCTTATTTTACCGTTTAAACAGCCGTCAGGGCAAAAAATGTTTACCTTGACATTTTTAATTTTGTTTGCTGGTTGTTACGCGAAACTTCTTGTAGTTGTAGTCTGTTTTCATATTGTATGTTATACTCGACCCAAAAGTGTTTTGATATTCTAATTTTGAATGTTAAAAATATAACATTTTGGTTGATTGAACGAAGCGAGGTCTTGTTTCAACTCAACCATTTGGCATTTCATAAGGTTTTTCTTTTACCTATTTGTTTCACAATCACGACGTCGTTCAGTTTTCTACAAATAAATGATGCGCATTTTTTAGCATGAATGTTGCTTTGAATACATTAAAAACGACGCATGTGTAAAGATTTTTTTTTTTTTTTTTTTTTTGCTTCTGTTTCAAGATGGTCGCCGTTTCAGTGGTTTCAATGTTTGGCGAGACAATTGCGGGTTTGGCACCATTCAAACTTTGAATCATTTTGGTAATGGCGAGACATTTAATTATGTTTTTGTTAATACTGATAAAAGCAGTTATTTAATTGTAATTCTGCGAATACTGTTAAAAGCAGGGATTCGTGTGAATAATTCGCATTCCAGGCACGAAAACAGTGTTTATACCTTTAAAAACTGCGATAAATAGCAGATCTTAGGGGCTTTTTTTTTTTTTTTTACGCGAGGTCTGCTGTTCATAGAACTACTAGTAAATAGTTCGAAGCTCGCAGATTCAGTAAAATCTTGTTTTTAACACACATTTGGAATTACGTGTAAGAAATAGTTTATATATGTGTCAAACTTACAAGGAAATAAAAAAATATTTAATGCAAAATCGAGTGCTAATGCATTTTTGAGAAAAATAAAGAATTCTGTATTTATTCATTGTTACAAATACTTTGTTCTAATTCTTAAGTATATTAATATTATTTTCCAACACTTATTTTTATTAACTCCAAGAAAATATTTTTGTGCTTCTCTAATCATCTTTTCAAATCATCAATGCTATGTTTGATTTTTAGTTTAGTTAGATTAACGTCCCATTTTGGAGCTACACGACACGATAGCTATTTTGGGATGGATTTCTCGATTTTGAGTAGAGGACACCAGAGCTAGAAGGTCCTCACCAGAAATCTACGTCACGACAGAGGGTCGCCCGTGTTGTGAAATATACAGTAGAGTCTCCCTACAACGAAGTCTCCCTACAGCAAATTTCTCCCTATAACGAAATTTTTAATCGGAATTTTAACTAACATTCAAAATATTCTCCATATAACGAAGTGGTTGTCTCCCTATAACGAATTTTTTCAGACCTTTATCTTTTCGATTTTTGTCATTTTTGAAGAAAGTTGCTAATTTCTGTGCAAACAAATCGCTCACATGTGCAACCACTCGCATTGTTCATTCCAGCGATAACACATAACAATAGAATGCTATGTGAAGGGTAATGCAGTTGTGGGGACCTGGGTTTCTACAGAGGGAGCAACATTTCTACGGGTCAAGATTCCAAGAATCGGGGTGGAGTGGGGGGTGGAAACAGCAAATGGATGTGACAATACGCATTTTATGTTTATCCATACTAGTACATATTATTCTCTAAATTGGTGAATTGTCTTCACTTTTGAGCATTTCATTTATACAATAAAAATTAGTATAATTTTAACAAATTTATAATAAATATTACTTCATTTTTAATTGAAAGTTATAATTAAATATTTTTGAACTTATTGCACATACTAAAAGGTTTGTTACATTTACTTAAATAGCTGCAAAAATCTGTAATCTCCGTATAACGAAATTTTCTCTATAGCGAATTTTTCAACTGGAACCAAGTGATTTCGTTATAGGAAGATTCCACTGTATTTCATTAATTGCGATAAATATAACTGCCCAGTGACTGTTAGTTATAACATTTTTGAAGGGAATTTATGGGGATTTTTTGTTCAAAACCAAACTGAAATTCAGTTATTTACTTAATAACTTAACCCAATTATTTAGGTTCGCAGTTTAAATATTTTAAATACGAATCTTGAAAAAAATTCTAAACCTGCAATTACGTAGATATTCATTCTCTTTAATTTGATTTGCGGGATAAAATTGAGACAACTTTTTACGTATATAAAGAAATGACAATTCTTATGCATCCTGTATGTTGTTTTACTTTTCTTGCTTTCTTTTTTTTAGTCAAAAAAATTCGATAACTTTTTCTCTTATCTTTATTATCAATTATTATCGCGATGCATTTACTCCCTCTATTCATTGTGCTTGATAAAATAGTGTCACCTATGCTGTATCGAAGAGAATCTTTCTTATTGCCATTCTGCTTGATGGAAAAAGGAAAGGGAACTGAACATTTCCTACTCATTTTTCTTTATTCTGTTTTTCGTTTGAAGAGAAAGGGGTGTGGATGTAACATCTCGCATTAATGCGTGTCGCTGGTACAGGGGATGGGTCAAAACGATAGAACGCCCTCATGGTCGTAATGTCCACGTGTGATCAACGATGGGATTGGCGACAGATGCCGCTCCTGACCATCCCATCTAGAACTTTGCGTGTCTCACGACAGGATTCTTATCGGCATTTGCCATTCCCTCACCCCTTTATCTCACCCTTCTCGCCAGAAGTTCCCTTTAACATCTAATGAATGATTCTGTTTTAAACGCAATGCCCATTTTGCTTGTGTGAAACGACAACTGGGCCAAAAGTTTATTCTGAGTTGAGAAACTTAACTTGTCAAGGCTACATGAAAGTCATACAGTAGAACCCCGCTAATCCGAACTGATTTTATTTTCGAAAATTATATGTAATTGAAAAGATTTAAATATACATACTAAAAGCAAAAAAGTACTTTTTCAGCATGTATAATTTTGCACACATTGAAGAAACTAATGCAATTCGCCGTAAGATAAGGTCAGATAAGGAGCACATCCATTATTCTAATGAAAAGGGGAGACATATTCTCTTTCTATTGCTTTTGAATAAAAGAATTCAAGAGATAGCAGTACTGAGTACTTACAACTTACATTTTTTTTTAGCACATATCTTTTTCTTTTTTATTTTTAGCGGAATTTCGGAACCGAACAGGCGCCGGTCCCAATTAGTTCGGATTAGCGAGGTTCTAATGTATTTCTTGATATCAGAATGTTGAGAATTTAAAAAATTAGGTTAAAACAATGGCGACTGAAAGGTCATTTTAGATTTCATTTTTTCTTTAGCGTTTAAAAAAGAAGAAAAAAATAGTTATTTTAGATTTCAAAAATTATGAATTTCTTAAAATCTACTTTTCCTTTAGCATTTAAAAAAAAATCATATCTAGGTGGTTTGTTTATTATGGGAAAGCACTTTTTCATTCAGAATGCTGATAGCATCAATGTATTTTGGTGTTGAGGTTATAGCAGCATTATTTTAGGAGAAAAACCACTTTCGGTATATATGGGGAAAACAAATTTCACAGAGAAAAATTTCAAATTATTAGAAGAACTTTCGTGGGCCTTAACTTGTGAAGAGTAACTGAATTTAATGTTCAGTTCATTCATAATCTTTAGATTATCTAATAGAGGGATGTCAATTTACGCATCTCTAAGATTCAAAATCACTTAAATTTATTCGAAGTGACAGAATTAGTGGACTGGCGGAATAAATTTCGCTAAGTACATCTTATTATGAATATATTTTGTTTCATTATATTTTTAAATGCTGCTTTGATTCAATTTCTATTAGCTTGATTTGAAGAAATATATTTTTCTACTGAACATTCAGTCAGACCTTTACTCTCGCGGTGAAGCTAATTACGATACTTTCCTCTGACCCTCTTTATGCATATGAATGTTTAGTGAAGTAAACGGATGGTGTTCCGATGAAAGGAACTTAGCTTACCAAAGCAGGTAATAGGTGATGATGATGACGATATCCTCCGACGTGGCTGAAATTCATAACTATAATGGCTCGTCGGTGTATCATTCAAAATAAATATATAAAAAATATTGCTAATGTCCCCCAAAACTATTCGGTTTATTTAGTTTGGAGAGTTTTTGGGCATCGGAATCACGTTTGCCGCATCGCGTAACGGGGTGTTGGGCCTCGCGATTAACGCGTCGGCCCGTTAATGGCCCATCGAAATGTCGTCGCCAATGCCATAAATGAATGCTCGCCGTGATTACCGACGCTATTAGGAGCTCGCCCGACAAAATATTAATGGCCGATTTAGCTTCTGCCGTTAGATTCGGCCGCTGGGGGTGAAGTTAAGGCAAAAATAATGATTCCACTTTTTTTTTCCCTTCCTCACTTCCCTGCTTCAGAAAATTCAACCATTAAGACTTCTCCTTTTTTTTTCATTCCGAATTCTCCTTTTGCTTTTAGTGGCATTACGTGATGTTGATTCTGGCGAATTCTAATCTCTCCGCTTGCGCTTCATTTCAAGAGCCGGGATGTTCCATATTCGGAAGTGCGCTTTATTTTAACGGCCTGGTAGTCTTAAGAAGATCGTGGAAGCTGTCTCTGCAATGCGATTGTATTACCGAAATTGATTGAAATTTCTTTATTCATTTAAGTGATTTTTTTATATTCTGTGTTTGTTTGTAACGTTGAGCGAGTCGTTTGGGTTTTATCTTTGTGCTTGTAATAATTTTCCTACAGTCTTTTCTTTCTCGAATGATTTTTTTGCATAGCTAGAAAATCACCCGTCATGGTATGACGAGTGCAAATTGCCTCTTCATTCGAGAGATTTCCCGTCAAATTTGGCGTGTTTAAATAGATATATATGCGAGAGAAATGTTTAACATTGGTTGAAAACAAATAAAATGAACATATGTTTTATGACAGGAAATTTTTTTTATTTACATATTTCTTTATTCAGAAAACCTCTTGGTAAACAACATTCCGTGTGAAGTATTTTTCGTTGTTTAACAATTTTATTATAATTCAATAACCATGAAATTCTCAGCTTGTCAAACGTAAGTCAAAAGTTAAAATTTCAAAGGAATTATTTTTCGAAATTCTAATCAAAACAAAGCACTTCTCTGCTTGTCAAACGTTGCCAAAAATATTATCAAATTATATTACCACGATTGCAATAAATAATCAGATGCATTGTGGCTTCTAAACTGTATCACGCGCATGATATAAGTACCACTGATGTAACTTACTACTTTCTATTAAAAAACGGAAATTAATTTGAAATATATGATTAATATAATTTAAAATTTCTCGGAAACTATTGATCATTGCGAGATAAATTTTATATCAATAGATAGAAAATTTTATTTCACTATTTTAGAGCTATTAAATTTGAAATTAGAACGGCAATTACTCTTTTAAATTTAAAATTACTGAAATTTAGGTTCTCTAACAATGAAATAATGCTGTTTAACGTATCGCAGTGCCATGGCGCGAGTTTTATGGTTGGTGACGTCAAAGCGTTACCGAGAGACAGATCTGTGCTATTATATTAGTAATCATTGCAATTCGTATCTTAGTTTATACGCTTAATCAATGCATTCACACAGAGCTATTTTCCTTGAAAGGCATATTCGATAAATTTTCAACTTTCGTTGTCAATAATTTTGTGTAACTTACGTTTCAGGTACTTTAGAGAGTTTAAGAGTTTACCTTTCTTATTTTTAATTTAACATAGAATGTTAGATATTTCATGGCCGTGTATGGTTAAAACCGGGAAGACAAGAATCAATTTAGATTTCTACCTAAAACTGTTTGCATGAATAAAATCTTTAAATATAACTTCTATGAGGCACTCAATTGTGAAATATAACTAGCAGTATAGTTCTGTTTATGTTTTAAATGCACGAACTGATTTGAGTACAATATATTTACTGCAGAAATAAATTTCAAAAATTCCTATGAAGAAATATTTCATGTCAAAACTTTTATCCAAAAAATCAACTCTTGTTGAATAATATACAGAGGGCTACAAAATAATGTGAACACTTTAGGATTTGCACATTTTTTCGGATATCTCCCTAAAGGCTGAAAAGATTTTTATTGAATTTCGACCATGTAAAGACTTGGTCGAATAATCCTCTTAAACTTACATTTTACAGAGAAAATTCTGTCACGAGAGCATATAGGGGACCGAACCGAAAGTGATGAAGATGTAATGTAAAAAATTAAAGAAAATGTAAATGTATAAGACCAATAAATTGGTAAAGGAAACAGCAGTCAGTTTTAACAAATGTACCCTACGAATACATTTTAGGAGATGTTTAATAAATTATCTAATTTTTTAAAATGTTTGAGATCAGTGAAATTATTATTTTTAATTCATTGTTTTCGCCTCCAACTTAGAATTATTTTTTCCGTTTTATACCAGATCAAGTATTTAACCCGTTTATCAAACTTCCAGATAGTCACATAAGATATTTCTCACAGAAATACAACAAGTTAACGCATTTCCTACTATGTTAATGATTCGACACCATCAGAATAAACCTTCAATAATATCTGTTGATAATTATGAATTTTTTTGTTATGCTCTCAAGACTGGAGTATAGCTTTTATAGAAAACAGTGTTACATATATATAAAATAGTAAAGTCCGGATGTTATCCAGAAAATTACAAAATGTGACTAAACCCAATTATATCATGTTTGATGTAAAAATTTGCATGTAGGCTAGAAGATTTGATTAAAAACTGATTCACAAAAAAATTATGCATAAGATATTTCTATCGATTATCTGAATGTGAGTCTTTAAGTTAATGTTATCTTACTAAGCTTAATGTTATCTTACTAAACTTAATGTTATCTTAATAAACTCAATTTTATATTTAAGTCAAACTATAATATCCGTAAGTTTAAGCACCGAAACTAAGAATTTTGTTTTACTATTTAAATTATAAGTCTTGCTTTACAAAACCGCAAATTTAAACACCAAAATTTTTATTTTGCATTTTATTTATTTTTACTATTTACTGATAATCATGTTATTCAACTCATTACAATTTAAACAAATAATCATAGCCTCACTCATTCGACATCTCTGAGAAGTTGAAAACTTAATCTCTTTTGGGGCGAAAATCTGTTTTTATAAACTAAAGCGACATAAATATATAACATGAGCTGAATGGATTTTTATCTATCTTAAAGCAGTTATTTTTCGAAATCAGAGAATCTTAAATCATCGTACAGTAACCTTTTATCTGTGATGTATGTTTATAATTACAAGTCCCCCTCCCCAAAAAAAAAAAACAGATTGGTTTTAGGTACCTTTGAATTTTGTATTCGTTGTATAGGCCACTCTGGTTTGCCATTCATACGAGAATCCGTGTCCATTCGAAGTTCACTTGCGTTTGAACTGATCATTGAAATTTTCATAAGTTCAAAAGAGACATAGAGTAACTCTCAAATTATTTAACTGCATTTGAAAATTTTTGTTATTTTACAACATTTTACTTCGCTAATAAAAAAGAAGTGACACAATGACAAATTTATTCTTAATCCCCGCGAACTCTTATGTTTTATTTTTAATATGCAAACTTGTAATATGTATGAACAGAATTTTGTTAATTTTAAGTTTACAAATTGTTTTTCAGGAAATTCATCAAATTAAGAACAGAAGTGTATGGGCACTAACAAAAATCGAATAAGAATGACACGTTTATTTAAAATGCTTTTTTACATTTTAGACTCAGTATTGTTAGTTAAATTTTTATTATTGTTTTATTCATTAGCATTCTTCTAGAAACTTTCAATAAAACAAAAAAAATTTAAGCAAATTGTGAAGGCTCTCGAACTTTATATAATGTTCTCGACTTCTTAAAATGATGCCTTGAAAAAAGTCGAAAATGAAATGTTTTCGTATAAATTGAATTATTAATTATATAAAACATTTTAAAGAAAAATATGTCAACCGCTTGTGCAAAATAGAGAAACTACCGACTCCTTTGCCATTAAACATTTTTATTCTGTAAGCAAAAATAAGTTTATTTGCGTATATGTTTTTATATACTGCATTTAATACTTTTTAAAAAGGTATTAATCTTTTATATATTTGTTGTTTTTAAAGCTTTAAAGCTATATCAAAGAAAATAATTTTGTTTTCCAATTTTCCATTCCTATCAATAAAATGAGAATTTTTGAAGTGAAGCATTTAACTCGCTGTTGACGTAATATGTTTGAAAAATCTTTCGAAATTTAATATATGTATAATTATATATATTATACTATATTATATATTATTTTGGATGTGAGAAAAATAGCTGTTTGAGATCTAAGTGATATCACGTTAAATTTCAACGTAATAAATAAACATTTTCACTTTTTATTTTACGAAAGGGATAAAAAAAAAAATTTTAAAAGCAAGCATTCAGTTTAATCTGATTTTGTACAAAAGAAGGTATTTGATACCATACATTTTTAGTTCTGTTTTTTCTTTTATAAAATTTTATAGCTTTTACTTTCATTTGCTAAAAATAATTTTATTTTGAATTTCTAGACGAAAGTTATTAATAAACACGGTAGAAATTCATTATTAAGAATATTTATTTAATAAAGATCAAATTTTTTTCATTCTTATGAATTTTCGGGTTTTTTAAGAATTGATTTTGTCAAACTTAGCAAGATAGACGAAATAAAAATTTAAAAATTAAATTTTTCAAAATTTGAGGACTTATAGGAATCAAGGACCATATATAGTTCTATATTTTTAAATTTACGTTTTCATGTATTATTCTTCGTATTATTTAATATTCTTATATGTACGTGATTGTATATGTCTTTTTATATTATCAGAAGATCGACTTGATGGATTGTGAATGATTTTCTTACTAAAGGTTTCCATAATATTTCAAAATATGAAGAGTTATAGGAATCAAGGGTTTCCATAATTTTTAATCAGCTGCATTTGTATGTGCGCGTATGTGTAATATTAACATTAGCTAATGCTCTTTTTTGCGCCATTCCATTTTTTTCTCTACCATGAGCATTCATCAAATTGAGGGGTTAATGACTACAAATGGGGCCACGTTCATCTACCATTTCGACATTACGGAATGAAATGTATTGATTGCTGAAAACCACCCAAGGACTGCAGAGAAGTATCTCAAGGTCTGCATCCAATTCCCTAAACCTTAGAAGTTTTATTATAATCTATAAAAATAATGAAGTCTTTTTATAACTATTACACAATATCCCAAAATGATAGAAAATATGTGAATGTTCTTCTAAAAAATATACTCTGTAACATTTTAAAATTATGTAATATTCACTAGAAAAGAGAGCACACTTCGCTACAAAACGAATATTTTAACAATGAATTGGCCACAATTCCAATAATCTTTCTGAAGTTTTTATTTCATTATTTATGTAATCATTCATTTATAGAATCTATATTGTAATATTTATAAAATATCGATACTAAGCATCCTGAGTTCTTCTCCTTTATTGCAGTAGAATCATTGATAGCTATAGAATACTCTGGCAATTGGTACTTTTTTGTTTGTTAGAATTAATTTTAACATACAATTAACGTAATTGAAGTATTTTGATTTGCGTTCTATATAGCATCACTGTCCAAGCGTTTCTTTGTTCTGACGAACGACATAAAATAGGATTCTACATTTCACATTTCAAGAATGTACCAAATGTTGCATCATATCCGAATATTTTGATAGTTTATAAGACTTCATTTCTATTTTTTTCCTCCAAAAATACTATGCATCACAAAGAATTGATCGAATTTTTTCATTCTTTCGGTTGAAATAATTAGTAAAGAATCTGCAAGCGTGACGTAAAGACTAATTATTTTCAAAAATCTCTAGTGATGTTTTACTGTGTTATTTCACTTGAAATGAAAACTATTTCGAATTTGTTTTTAAAATCAATTACTGATCAAATTCCGCTACCCTCCTTTACCTAATATTGGGTGGGATGAAGTTCATTTGATTCATGACACGGATTACTATCATGTTATTTTAAGTTCCGATATTTTCCTGAGTGTATTGTTAGCATGCCATTTAGGCATTTCTCGAATTATTTAGTGTTTAAAAATGATATTTTTTCTCCTCTTATTGCGCTTAATTTTGAGAAAGTGTTGAAACAAAAATTTTAAATTAAACATGAGCGCATATTATCGCCTGTAAGGTGTTGAATGCTAAGCATTGTTTGCATGCAAATAAATTTGGCTCCATTTGACGATTTTATCTAAAGGTTATTGGTGTTGGAAATTTTAATGCTGTATAATCCTTAAAAAAACTCTTCGTAATTTATCTTATTATAACAAAAAAGTGTTGATCCTGTACCGTAAGTTTTTATTTATATATTGAATTTCGCGGATTTAGGAATCATGTTCGATTTTTTTATTTGTCGAATTTTTTATTCGGTAAAAAACGAAAAAAAAAACTTATGTCGAAGTTTTTATAAATTATGATTTGATAGATTATATATTGAAGAATGAATAGAAAATAAAAATAATTAATTTTTTTTTTTTGAAATTCTGTAAGGCCTTCTTCACTTAACAATTTTTTAAGAAGTTGATAAAAATTCGTCATATTATTCAAATGGGATATATATATATATCATTTTATGTTAATATAAGTAAGTAATGTAATGTTAAATATTTAAAAATTATTTTAACAAAACTCAAATCTAAAGTTGTGTTTAAACCGCCTATTGATTTCTTTTACTTTGTTTGAAACCACTGCAGAAAAAAATTCTTTTTTCTTGAAGGAAAGAAAGAATTTTAGTCTTTCTTAGTTTTTTAGTAAATAACAGTTTTAATTCATTTTCAATTAAAATTGAATGAAAAGATTAAAATTCATTTTAAATTAAAATTGATTAATTAAATTAATTTTAAATTTAATTGAAAACATTGATATGGTGACTACTTAATACACACATCACATGATACACATCATTTCTCCGTGACAGTTTGATTTCGGAATCTATCACACATATTACTGATGAAAAAGCTAAAACTTCATAGTACAGTGGAAGATTACCTACAGTTGAATGATAGACACCATACGCAGTTTCATGAATGAATCCATTTGTCTCATTAAAATTAACATAGACAATATTTCTTCATATAACATGTAACACATTTCACGACGATATTTTGATATATGAAAAAGCTTTCACTATTTTATTATACTCTTCTCATGATGCATAATTGATACAGTGTAAATGCATTAAAGTTTTAATATAGTGCATTTTCGATACGTGAAAAAAACGTACATTGTGTTAATTCTACATTTTCATGTAAAAATTCTTGTAAATTCGTAGTTGTATTCATATAAAAAAGTTTAGAAATTTAAATAAATAAGTTTTTTTATTTAAGGTTGAGCGCACGACTACTCAATTTACACACGCACTTACACTGTATCAACTTGAGAAAATGTTTCAATTATGCTCTTCTCATGATGCATAATTGATACAATGTAAATGCATTAAAGTTTTAATACAATGCATTTTCGATACGTGAAAAAACGTACATTGCGTTCATTCTTCATTTTCATGTAAATTCGTAGTTTTATTCATATAAAAAAAAGTTTAGAAATTTAACTAAATAAGTTTTTTATTTAAGGTTGAGCGCATGATTACTGACAGTCGAGATGAAAAAATTTCCTTTCGCCAAGAAAAACCTTCGTCAAATAAATGTTATCAATTTCGGCTTTAGTTTCATGTTAGCTGAGTTCAATTTGGACCTTCATAACCTCTCTTAGGCATTCTGGAGGGGTGACAACCAGTATTTTTGGTTCTTTTGAAGCGATTTTGTTCTACGCTTTTTGTACACTAAGTCACAACATGTCTTTGCTCCTGATTTTAGTTTTTGAGCTAACAAGCGATTTCATCCCATACTTGCTCTGTTGGATTCACGTTAGGTGTCTAATGATCTTGCGGACTTTCGCTTATTAGTGATAGCATGGAAGTGCATGCTTGGTGTCATTTTAATGTTAAAAGGTAAAACGTGATTCGATGGAAAGTTTATGTGTATTGTAACGTAGTTTTTGTTTTATCATACATGTACCAGTTCTATTGAGTTTCAGTTTTCCATCTTCAGACAATGCACATTCTCACTTTAATTTTCAATATTTGACGATTCCCGAGAAGTCCTTTACATTTTATGTTCTAACATAGTTTTTCACGACAATTACTGTTCCATTTAAACGAATAGTTTCGTTTGCGGCTCAACGGTAAAGAGAAACTGAATCAGAACGTGAAATTACAGAATTGGTACGAAATTGTTAAATATTAAGACAGGAGGATTATAACATAGGAGCGTGTAAGTGGAAAACTGAAGTTTAGTACAGCTTGAATGCATAAATGTATGCATTTAAGCATTATGAACCAAAATTGTAATGCGGTACTGATAAAGTTTTCCTGGATAACATTTTATCGTTCACACAACATCACAATGACCCAAACATACAAACCAAATTATCATTTTTTTTATTGTAAAAAGCGTCACAGTAACTTTAATCATATTCACATTATACAACTTGAGTCCAATAGAGCATGCGTGGAATGAAGTATGTTATCAATTCAAGAACTGAGAAATGTTACATTTAAGAGTGTAAAAACCGTAAAGTATTGTCGTTTCAAAAGCACCAATAATATCGGTTGCAACCTTGCCAAAGTGAACCTCATCTAATATGAAAGACAGTAAGTTTTTACCATCAAAATTTAGTCACGAAATATGACTGAATGCAGTTTTCTGAAGTACGCTTCATAAAACTGCTTTGAGTACGCACTGTATGATCATTATATGATCTAAAAACTGAAATAGTAAAATTCGTTTAATTTAATTCCTCCTCGTGACTTAAATATTTAAACTAATGATTATTTTGTGGAACTTTGTATGTCATTCCTTGAGTATGCACTGTATGATTATTATATGAACCAAAAACTGAAATAGTAAAATACGTTTAATTTAATTCCTCCTCGTGACTTAAATATTTAAACTAATGATTATTTTGTGGAACTTTGTATGTCATTCCTTGAGTATGCACTGTATGATTATTATATGAACCAAAAACTGAAATAGTAAAATACGTTTAATTTAATTCGTCCTCGTGACTTAAATATTTAAACTAATTATTATTTTATGGAACTTCGTATCTCGTTCTTTTAATGTTTAAACATTTTTTTGTGATTTTTTTTTGAAATATCCTTTTAATTTTGAACATCATTTCATCGCGCAATACTGCTCCTGCTAATTTTTAAATTTTTTATTGTTATAAAAAACAGAATTTTAGATCAACAAGTTTTTCCTTTCTTTCAGTGCTTGAAATATTGTTTTTCAGAGCACGCATTTTTGCTTATTCTGCGAATGTAGTTCATTACTACTCATAAATATACGTGGGATTCGCCTTTGGCTGGTTGCGTCAAAAAACCACATTGTTCGATTTTATTAGTGTGCGTCTGTTAATTGAAGAAACGGTCTACTCGGAAGAGTCTCCAGATAGGAATCTCGATATCAATCCATTTCATTCCATAAGAGAGCATCGGAGGGCTACGTGAAGCATCCGGAAATCGCTGACGGCGCGAATCCAGGATATGTGGTCTCTTTTTATACACTCTCATAAAAGACAGAAATTAATCAGCCGCGGAAATAGATAAAGGAAAAGCTTTCCTTTCTTCGCTCACTTCTCGTTCGTAGTTAGTAGATTGTCGGGAAGAAACAATGCCATCAAACGGCAGAGGCAGTACCGGAAGGGTTGAGCGAGTCTCGTGACCAAGCACGTGTTTCTCTCTCTCTCTCTCTCTCGTTCGTTCGTTCGCTCGCTCTTCTTTTGTTGCTGATTACGAGACGGTCCGTTAATTGACTCCCTCCCCGCTGCACCCCCGCACACTCTTTTCTTTTGGTAGCTCCAGACACAACATACTGTGATGTTGTTGTTTGTCTGTCCAACGGTCAGTCGGTCAATGCCGCCGTCGGACATCAACCTTATTGCGATATATATATATACATTTCGTAAGTTAGGTTTTCACGTTTTATCCCTTCTCCCCGATGCTCTTGCTGTTACATTTCGAGATGTTACCCTTTTTTGGGGTTTCGATTTTGTAACTGAGAATCATTGTTCTATATTTACTTTTAATTTCTTTTCTTGGCTCTTTCCTTCTTAGCTAATGCTCCTCATTGACACACTGAAAATATTTTATATATCTTTGGTACTTTTATTATTAATAACAATTGCGCTTCTTTGAAATAGACTCCAAAAGTGACGAGATATGATTGCTAAAAAATGGGAATTCGGTATAATTAAAATCTCATTTCGTTTACCTTACGTTTTAATTGACAGGTGTGTGTAGATGATTCATTATATTTTTCGGGTATATACAACTGTAATACGAGAAGAAGGCTGTTAATTTTAAAATAACTTTTAATTTCAAATATTGAAAATACCAGATCTTTTTCACTTCCCAGAGTCAAGAAATCGATTAAACTCCTTTTCTTTTTTTGCATTGCCACTTCTCTATAATTTTTTTGTACCACAGCGTTGTAGCTGAAAATTCTTATTTAAGTTCCGTGGCATCCTTTCCTATGCTTTGAACCAGATTTAAAGCATTCATGTTTGAACTGCAAGATTAAGAAAGAATAAATGATAAATTCATTTTAAAGAAATCAGTTTGACGAAAAGTGAGGAAACTTGTAACAATCACGTTTTGAAATTTTTATCGAAAGTTTTTCTTGTACAGCGCGTAATCGCTGTTAAATTTTCAAACAACTTACTCTTTTAACAGCAGGTGTATTATATAGTTTTCCGAATCTGAAATAAAAGGATCCATCATCTTAGAAACAACTCTAAATTATACGTTTCACTCGCTAATGAAACTCTTAACTGCTTTTTGTAATGACCTGAAAACTATTATTTTCTTTTCACTGAACCGTTATTAAATTTGGAAGCTATTACGTGGCATGTCTTTTTTAGTCGAAAAATTAGGATTTTCGTTCCAGAATTCGCATTCTCATACTGAGGTACAGAGGATTGTAATAAGTGTTCGCGTGAGTGCCACTGATGCTTGATTATCAGCTTGAACTGCCTTTCATTTGTTCTGTTTCCATTAGAAAGAAAGGCACGTAAGCTGAAACTAACAGGGTAATTACTTAAATTTTTTTTCTGTTCAACATACAGTTTCTCAGTTTGCTGGATAATTTTATTGTGAATTGTTTCCCTTTTACTTTTTTCAAGGAATTAATTGTCGGTATACATATTAGTTTTTTTTTTTTGCAGGTGTTCTAAGAGTTAGGGAGAAATGCGTTAACGGAGTTTTGTTGAAGTCAATGTCTTGAAATTCAGTATTACTATTCCACGGTCCCTTTCTCATTTAGCTGTGATTTAATTGTTAATCGTTTACAAATATTTCCCGATAAATTGTTCTGTTGTTTTATTACATGAAAGTGATCTTTTTCGCCGCTGTTTAATCCTTCGTTCTTAATATATTTGATGTTTTGTTCAGCTATTTATGTTGTTTATCAAAAAATCAATTTTCTGTATTGGCATGAAAACTTCTGCATCAGTATCCTGGCCAAAATGTTTTATTATCTAGCGCCTAAGTAACAATTAATATAAACTTATATAAAGACACTTTCTTATGACGCATTTCTTAAATATAAATTAACCCTCCGAGCGTCCAATTATTTTGATCTTTTATTTTTAAGGTTAGAAAACTTAGCTTTTAAAGAAAATGAATCGATCTGTTTAAAATTTAATTCTCTGAAATCTTAAGAATACTTTATCCATGACTTTTTAAGAAAATATACATATAAATACGAGCTATATGCTTTTGAACTGAACATGAAAAACGAAAAAAAGAACGCTTGCGCCGCTAGGAGGGTTAAAATGTATTTTGCTAAAACGTTTCTTTTTTCGTCTTCTGATGTTTGAAAAGTATAAAGCAGATGTTTTTGGTTTTCAAACGAGAGAACTGGGGTGACGCGTTGCAGCATTTTAAACATCAAAAGAATGTCAGCAAATGTGAATATTCATAGCTGTAGCACAAGAATTCTGTGATTTCATTTTTTACAATTGTTTTCATTTGCATCCTAAAATTCATACACAAGATTTCTTGCCCCTTCTCCTTCTATCTTCAGGGTCAGTTTCATATTTCTGAGTTTTATATAGATCCGTGTTACTAGGATAATTTTATATTAAGTAATAATTCGTGTCTGGGAAATATTTTTGAATCTGGTCGTGGTGACTGTGGCAGCTGTAAAATTCTTACTGCCGTTGCAGAGATTTTCCGAAAATTATCTGTCATGTGCCGTAACCGCATCTGAACCATGGAGATAAGTCTACTCTTACATCCATGATCTGAACTTCGAAACGAAACTCCTATTTCCTCGGTGATCTGGAAAGCTGAATCTTACTGCAGATGGAAAACTGGTGGGCAGCATCTTCGGTCGTCCTGCCGCTCATTGTTGCGTGGGTCTGGGCTATGCTTCCGTTTCCTGTTTGTTTCGCCTGGGATTTTTCCAAGGTCATCTAGGGAGGGGGCTTTCACTGAGAAGCACCCCTGAACACTCTTTTTTTCACTCCCTCCTCCTTTCTTCTATCACTTTTATTTTTTATTCCAGGTGTTCGCCTACTGTGAAGTAAACACGTATTTACTTTCACCGTTTCCGGAAATGCTGGTTTCTTTTCGAGTTTATTTTGGGCTTGCATGCAAATAAGTATGGCAAGGAAATGCTAAGTTCATTCAGACGCCGTGGCACAGGAAAGCTGCACATGGAAAAGTGAGCATGAAGTGATCAGCATCCTGCTATATTTCGCCGCAATTCAATGATCTTTTATATTTACGAGTGCTAGTCTTATGGTTTGGTTTCATCTTGAGCGGAAATACAACGTCTGTCACAAATAAAAATGCAAGGCTTCTGTTTGTTATATATGCGTGTAAATAGCGGATGTATGAATAGTCTGATTCGATAACTCAGAGGAGTCAGACTTGAATGCGCTGCACTTATGTGTGTGAAATTTATTTAATTGCAACTATTGAAATATTTAAATGCCAAATTTACCGGGAGGGCTGTCTAATTATAATTCTGAATTGGAATGGATAAAGTTTCTTTGAAAATTTATTTTCTGGCTTTTAAAAGACACTGTATTTCCAAAATGATTTATTTTTTAATTTTCCGTTTTTTCTGTCCAATTGCTTTAACAGAATCCTAAATTGACTATTAAATCGTTAAAAGATGGCGAAATTTTTCTCATTTCGCTTAGAAAATAAAAGAAATGAAAATAAATTTTCGACATCTTATTTGGTGTAATTTTATTGAAACATTACAGTTTTGTTTGAAAACTACTGATCATTTTAAACGCTGTCTTGTTACTGCAAATTATTTTTTAACTCTGAATCCTTTTCGTTCCAAGAGGAACTAAGAAGCTTTGATGCGTTATATTCATTAAGAATGTCATTTTTTATACATTTAATTAATAATTCCATTCTTATCTGGGAAAAAGATAAGAATCCTCGCCGTATCTCCTCGCAGTTATAGTTTTAAAGACCTAAACTTGAGATTGCTATAAATCAGTTGTTTCTTTCTTTCCTTTTTAAAACTAAGCATGGTGCATGAAATGCTGAAAATTCATCTCTATTGTGTATGAGTTTATAATTAATGTGATTCCACTTAAGGAATATAATGAAATAATCTAAGCATCTTAACGATTTTAAAAGTTGTCGAGGACGGGAGGAATAACACTACAAACAATTGTGTGGAAATAGGTTAATACATTCCAATATAATGGGTTTAAATAAAATTTCCATGTAATTTTTTTCTGTTGTGTTCAGTTTCCAGTTGTAAAACATATAAATTGTCCTGCGGAGAAGGATATGCTTTAGTGTGAAATTCTAAGAATAGAAATCATGGCAGTATAGAATAAAAGTTGTACTTGAAATCGTCATTTTTTTTTCTTTTTCGAAATGTATTAAATTATCTTATTAATTTTCATTTGCCTTAATAATGACTTGCGTTTTTTTAATACTTTTTCATTTTTTTCCAGGTAAGAAGTTGCAATATGTATAAATATTGTTAGTGATCATAAACTATTCCAATTCCTTCACTTCACTATGCGTACTTCAGAAGTAAGTACATTTTGATTGAGTTTTAAAAAATAGTCTTATTTTTTCTTTTTCGGCACATTCAACGTGTTATTTCATTATTTTTTCCATTTTTGGAAGTAGTTAGAAATAAAAATGTTGCTGAATTATATTTATTTTAACAAGAGCATTATTTTATGAATTTTATTTGTGTATCTACTCATTTTTACGAAATTCTTTTGAAATTTACATGATCAAAAGCGTGGGAGGAATTTAAATACTTATGTTTGTGAAACTAGGAGTAGAAAGTTAATTTTTTCGAAAGTTTATACTTTCGAAAAAATGAAGTCAACAAAGAAAGAATTTTAATATATTTACCTGCATTCGTCATAATAGTATTTCAGTCAGAGAAGCAATTTAATAAGTTAATAAAAAACTATTTATACTTTCTTAAGATTTATTACAGACAAAAAGTTTTACAAAAGAAAAGAAAAAGAAACGCAAATACGTCTTGCATTATATAAAATTAGTAATTGATTGCCCGGATCTGTAGTTTAACAGTTATAGTTACATTTAATTAATTTTAAGGTATGGGGTATAACTTTGCTGATCATTTTTTCTTTTTATTTCTTCACGATTGAATTGCTATTGCAAGCTCAGTTTTTAAAAAACTTTGTATAAGAATGTAGTAATGCTGTTGTGAAATAATACTAAAAAGATTACCGAAGGTGGACCAACTGCACATTTTTTACTTTCTCGTATACGAAGTATACAAAGAGAAAGTATTGTAATTGTCAAAAAATTCGAACTCGAGATTTTGACGAATCGCCACGTTTTAGACCTCCCCGAGTCCGAAAAACACAATTTGGGAATTATGTCTGTCTGTATGTCTGTGAACACGATAACTCGAAAAGTATTAGAGCTACGGGGATGGAATTTGGTATGTGAACTTTACACATAATTTGTAGGTTTCTGTCAAATTTTGGACAAAATTCGTCAAAGGGAAGTCTGTATGTCCGCGGTCATGCGAACACTATAACTCAAAAACTTGAATAGCTAGATTCATAAAATTTGGTACACGGCTTTATTGTCACGAATGTAGGTCCGTATAAAATTTTGGGCCAAATCCGTCAAAGGGTTGACTGTCTGTCGTTCTGTATAATTTACTTTTGAAAAGAATCTTTTATCTCCACGCGCATGCGTACTGGAAGCAATCTTCTGTGCACGCGAATTACGTCAGTTTGTCCTTGAGTCCCGCAAGAGCGGAAAATCGGTACGTATCTCTTTGAATTTGATTCTTTACCTAGATATTTTTCAATCACTATAATGAAAAACCTTCTGATAGTCATTGGACTCTGGGTAACAGTAGGTTCGAATTTTTTTAGCCACGCGGGCGAAGGGGAAACGGCACTTTTTGAGGAAGTTTAGGGGAGAACACTCCCGCTGGTTTATGTACAGTGAAAGAAAAGTCATTTTAATGAAAAACAAGTGGTAGAATCTTTGTAGTTAATTTAACTACAGAACAATATAATTAGCTTTTATAAAACACTTTAAAGTAGAAGTGGATTTCATAAAAAGCTAATTATATTGTTGAAAAGAAAACCTTCAAAAAATTGCGTTATCGGTCAATTTAAGGAAACTAGTTTCCTAAATTGGACCACCAATTTATTTAAGCACAATTAAATTAAAAATATTTTTGGTTTTTAAACTCCAACCAGTATACGATGCATAAGCCCAAGCATGACATTTTATGCACTGTATCACTTCTTCCTTTGTTTTCTCACAAAATGGACACGTATTCTTAGTTTTTGTTCCTTTTTATTCAACATTTGATGGCTTTAGTGTCTTTTTATTGTTTTTTGCTTTGGATCGTTCTACTACCACTTTATGAAGACAACTGGTGATGATACCTGCTTTCTGAGCTTTTCCTGTAATTTAAGCAGTCCAATTTAGAGAACTATTGTGGTCGAATCCAGGTAATTTTTGGACAACAACAACAAAAAAACTCTCCATACCTTATCTTGATTTTAATAAAATTATTATAGCAAATTATAGTCAAACAAATCTCTGTTCTGAAGATATAATAAAATATTTTCCTACTTTCTTTAAAACAGCATAACATCTTTTTCTCTCCTGTTTAAATAATTAATTGATGATATCTAAATCTAAACGCCTGTTCTCTGACTGTAACTACATAGCACTCACTCTTAAAAATGATTTTATACACCCTATGTACATCGTTATTATTTTACTGTCCAAATATTTAATAGAATTGAAATTATGATATTAGTCGAATCTAGACCCGGATCCAAGTCCGTCCCTCGACTCTCCCTTATATTCAGTGCTGTAAGTACTTAAAAGTTCTCAACAGATTAAAAAAGTAAATAAATTATTTATGCTTTTTCGAAATATTTTACTTCGTAATAAAGATAACAATATTTATTTTTACTGCAAAAAATATTGCAGTCATTACTTTCTGGAAATTTATTCATTTTCGAATAATAATCATATCATTAAAGATTTTGACCAGTAACTATTTAAGTATCCAGCGGCCTGGCAAAAAACTGTTATTTGTTGTAGGCAACCCACGTAACATTTAACCTGTAGCAAAACCGTAAATCTTTATCTTCTTCCTATCTATCTACTATATGATTTATAATCCGGATCTATTTATTCTATGTCTCAAGCCAACTAAAAACGTCTATAAATGCATTCAAAGAATATTTTGTTACTCTATACTTTTAAAAATCGATTTATTTTTGTCCCATCATTTTATTTCTCATCTTTTTTCTGTACTTTTTGAAATGTGTTTTTCGCATGGACTGATTCTTATCATAATTTAAAAACATACTTTAAAATTTATTGTTTATGAATGTAATTTTATTCTCATTAAACAGGTTTTATTATATGCTATTGTAAAAAGTGAAGAGTATTTACAAATTTTACTTTCTCTTGTTTTTTCAAAAAGATAAGTCAAAAATGATCTTTCACATCATGATATTTTGAATTCATGCGTATTTCATGACTAAATATCTTTGTTGTTTGTTTAATTGCATATCCCATCGATGTCAAGATAAGTCTTCATCTAATTAACTATAAGTTATTTCATTTTTATATTTAGAAAATTCTTAATGTTTGTTATCTTGTGTGAAAAGCTGTGTATCGCTAGTGTAACCCTAGCATTTGCTTGTTTGTATTCACATATTTAAAACTCATGAACGAATGGTCTCTTCAGATTTGTTTCCTTAATTTTGCGCCAATGGGTAGAACTTTCGAAAGAATGGGTCTTATCATGAGTCCTTGCTGAATGAAATCTCGTGAAGGTGAAAAGAAAGCAAGAAGATGATAGGCATAACTCTGCAATGTCTTCTATCCATGCTGAGATTAAATTTAACAGATGAACTTTTGCTCAATTCTTCGTACAGTTGTAAATTAAATTCAAGGGAATTTATTCATTCCCTTGAATCGTGTCTTATGCTTAAACACTGATTTCCTAAGCTGGCCTTATGTATTGCATAATTTAATAATTTCGTGTCTTATGCTTAAACGCT
>BGPR01000563.1:272299-314746 GCA_013235015.1 Araneus ventricosus | reverse complement strand
ATGTATTGCATAATTTAATAATTTCGTGTCTTATGCTTAAACGCTTTCCTAAGCTGACCTTATGTATTGCATAATTTAATAATTTCGTGTCTTATGCTTCAAAATTCTCTTTAAACGTCTGCAATTTAATATTTTTATTTCAATGAGTTTTATTACTTTTCGTATCCAAAAGATATTTGAATATTTTCTTTTACAGTTTAGTGACCTTTCTGAAAGTTCTGTAAATAGTACAATGAAATATACAATCGCTCATATCATTCTTTACGAAATCCTGATAATTTCTGAATGTGTATTCAAGGTCGGTTTTGCATTGCAGATAAGATACGAATACAGCTTTACGAGAATACGAATTTTCGGAAATGCATTCGTTAGTTGGAAGTGTGGCGAGATGCAGCTGCGATCTTAATGATAAACCTTATCTATTGCACCATATACGTCAGATAATGTTGTGTTTTCACTCGCATTGCAAAACTAACTGATGAATATTTACTACAAAGATTATGCACGTGTTGTTTTAATTCAGCATCTTTAGTGTGTTTATCAGTCGAAGTCTCTATCATTAGTTCACCAATTTCATATATCGCTATTGTGTATTTTACATTAAACGAGAACTCCAATCCACTCCAATGTATACTAACTAGTACTTCATTAGTGGTATGCGTGCTGTTTTAACCGACTATCCAGAGATATAAAACTGCAGATTTAAATTGAAAAATAGTGTGTGAAAAAGATGTGGGACGTCAGGGTTTAACAGTATTAACTATGATGGTTATTAGGAAACGGAAGACTACAAGCTACGGTACGTATTCAATTTTTTTTTTTCAAAGTAAACACTATGCATCTGTTGCTCGAGCGCGAACACTTTCTGATGCTTTGTTGTCATAGCGTCGTAAAGTGCCTTTTGGATTTGGAAGAGAATCAATACATTAAGTTAATTTTTTTCTTAAAATATTTTATGCGTATCCTGTCTTCTAATCTGTAGTTCTTCAGAATTAAATCCTAATTCTTCTTTCAATCGATTCTCAGGCATTTTTAACATTTTTTATTTAATTTACTGCTATGTTCTGTTATACTTGTCAAATTACAAAATAGAAATATTATTTTCGGAATGTATTTTATTTATAGAACTATTTAAGCATGCGCAGAGAGTATATATTTTTTACATATCAAAAACCAGCGTACGTTAAAGTAATGCATATCATTTATCGAATTAACTGTATTCTTTTAAATATCTGAAATTTCACTGTCTTTTTCTTGTCTAATCTTTCCCTTTTCCAGATTATGAAATTTAAATTAAACTTTTGACATTCTTATTACCAATCTTCTTTTAGGAATGATGTTAATGCAGTTTGTTATATTATTTTGTTAACGTGTTGCCTTATGCATGAAATTTATTTTGATTACTAATATGTAATATTAATAATTTGTGCTTGGAACTTTTAAAAAAGGGACGAGAGAGACAATCTGAGATTGCTTTGAAGAGATAGTTTTTGCTTGATAAATAAAAGTATTTGTAGATTTCACAATGCTTATTACATTTTTTTCTGAAATGTCTTATCGTTTTTTAAATAACATTTAATTTACAGTCAATACAAGTATGACAATATGTTACCTGTCCTTCTGTTTTTCGAAAATTCGATTTTTATGTTCCGTTTGGTCATTATTGAACCGCAACTTCGAGTAACTTGGACCCAAAGAGAGAACTATTTTTTATATTTATTTCCAAATTACTACCTTAAAAACCTTAAATGTATTCTAAAATCACTTTTCTTAAACTCCGGTTTTGGTTTATTTCTCGCGCTGGAGGTATATTAAATCACGCATTTTGGCATATTTATTACTAGCAGCACGCGCACGGCGTTGCCCGTGGAATCAGGACTTCAACAAAATGAAAAAAAAAAAAAAACACGCCCACAATGACATGAAAAAGTTTTGAAAACAAAATCAAAACAAAAGATACACATTATTGATTTTCCCGCTTACTTTTTTTCGCGATAAACAATATTAAAAAATTGCAACGTGAAAATTATTATACTGCAAGCAAAGTATGAGAGATGAATAAATACGTTAAGATACTGCAGAAAATAATAATCAGTCGCTCAGTTCAAGGTTATGACGTCACCTCCCCTTCAACCCATTACATAGCCAGCTGCGTTCCGGAAGAGTGTCGCGGGAGGAAATTAGATCGAGAAAAATAACTTTCATCTGCCCAGGAAAAAATTAATTAAAAGAAAACGGGAAAAGATATTTTAACCGTTCTTGTTCTAAATCCGACAGAACCGTTCTAATTATAAGCTGAAAAAAAAATGAGAATAATAATGTTATTAGAAAGTCGGATGCAACAAATTTAAAAACAAAAATAACATTCCGATGGCAAAACTGACCTTTTAAAACAAATTCTCAAAATTCAGTAAATTACGTTAGAAATTCAAAACTAACTTCATTAGAACGGAAATCGCGTACTCTTTCCGATGGTGTATCTATTTTTGTCGTACAGTTAGTTATCCGAAACCATGCTATTGAGAAATTAGTGCGAAAAATCACCCAAAACAACACAAAACATTAAATAAAAAATTCTCTAGAATAAATATTAAAATTTCGTCTTCGAGGTGCATTCAGTCATCATTACGACTACCTGTGTGCCAAATTTCATGGCTGTAAGTGCGATAGATTCATCTGAACATCGCAGATAAATACACACACGCAAACATTGCCTTTTATAAGTATAGTTTAAAAGAATACTTGAATCGCTTCCACGTGCCTACAGAAACGTCTTGTTGGCGCCAGGCTTTTCCGTAAAACACTTGCGTAACTTGTTAAAAATAGCTAATATTCCCTTCACTTTGATCACGTGGTGTCTATATGTTAATCCCGTATCTGAGAGAACGCAGGGATTTTCCGTTCTCTTTTGACTTGAAACTTTCATACGAGATGTACGTACATTCCGCCACTCTCCCATATATTGATAACAAATGAAAAAATAGTTATTTACTCGGCCTGTTCATCACTTAACAACTACACCAACAAAAATATTATTGCGTATATATATACATTTTCTATGGTATAAGAAACTGAAGTAGGCGGTGGGCTCAAGTAGCATCTAGGTGCTAGAAATAAAAAAAAGCTTAAATACATTTTAGCTATAATAATGTTTGTTTTTTTTTACATTAGATTTTAAAATACTTCACTGATTCTACGATGCGACGAGACAGTTTTACATCATGTTTTTATTTTGGATCCAAGTATTCCTCTAGGGCTCAAGTTATGATACCTTTATAATTTTTCTTTTTCTTTCCATGATAATGCTCCTTAAAAAATGTGTTTACAGACATTGCATTCATGCAGAATTAATTATAAATAGCTATTCGTAGAATGCGATGCAAAGGACGAACTATGATTAATTTTGAAAGCTAACTTAATCACACGAGAATATGTCTTCCTTATCTAAATAAAAAAAAATAATAATCTCATCCATGCGCCGTTCATGAATTGCAAAGCAAACAGAGAATACATTGATAAGAAAGTTGTCAGCATATCGATTTCATTTTTCTGGAAGATTCCGATATTGATTAGATGAGAGAGTGAAAAGTTTCTAACAAT
The DNA here is from genome assembly GCA_013235015.1 of Araneus ventricosus. Taxonomy (NCBI): domain Eukaryota; kingdom Metazoa; phylum Arthropoda; class Arachnida; order Araneae; family Araneidae; genus Araneus; species Araneus ventricosus. Next base: position 311,146 of record BGPR01000563.1, on the reverse strand, counting down.
CCAGAATCATTTTAATAAATTAGATATGGCCGATTTTAAAGTAATATTTACGGATAACTTTCTTTCTTGAAACAAATCATTAACGTTTTATTATTGTTGTCGTTTTTTTAAATATCACATGTTGATTCGGGTTCTCTACAAATAGTTTCCTTAGTTACGTTAACACAAAGTGTATATGTAGTTAAGATCTTAGTTTTTTTGCTTTACTTGAGTACTTTGATCTCCCTTTTGTTATTATTGATTTACTGATTTATTGTTTTAATAATTATTTTTGATAATGACTCCTACAGCAATATTCTGAAAAAATCCTCAAATAACAAGGTTTTCAGGTTAAAATCAGTTTGCTTTCTGCTTGGTGAATTACTCCTCAGTTAATAATTTATCCCTCAATTAGTTAAGCCTCGAAAAACTTCAAAAAATATTTCAAATTATTCAGCCATATTTTTTTCCTATTTAATGGTTTTATTTTTTCCCCTTGAAATTTCAAAACAGCATGACAATTTTTGACCTGTATAATTGTGAGATGTAATTAAAACATTTCAAATCGTTTTTCCATGTTTCATCGTAATAAATTTCGATTCCTATTCATAAAAAATAGCAGATTGGTATTTTATGATAGTTTATCGTTGCAATTATAATGCCTTATAATTGAATCCGGCTTAAAGATTTGCAAAAGCAGGATTTTTTGTGCAATAAAATGTTTTGTTTGCTAAATAAAAACAATGAAATTTCAAAATTCGTGTTATGAAGTAAATGATGCATTTAGAGAACACAGTAAGTTTATAATATTATAACTGCATGCTTGTATTTCGCATTGTGGGCTTAGTAGCCGCCTTCGGCGACCATCTGTTTCGCCGGAAATATAATTTTAATTGAATCGCTTATGCATAATTTGATATTCATAATTCCCTTAACAAAGTAATTTTGAACTTCAAATTGTTAAACATTTAACCTGTGTTCTTTTAGTGGCCTTGCACCTGCACATATGCAAGGCCTGCTTGTCTACATGAACTTCCCTAATGGAGTCAAGCAGCTGCCCGTGTCATGTAACATCTATTTGCATGTTGTCGGCACCAACTTCACATTCTTTTTCCTCATGCAAAATATGCATTTGATTTCAACATTAAAATGGAAAATGATAAGAAGAATTAAAACTTAGCAACCATGAGCTTGATGGATATATTTCCTAATACGCTTGCTGTCTGAGAGGAGTTTGTTTACAGATTTCACAGAAAAATTGATGAAATTTTTTTTAAAAAAAAGCGAAATTGAAAACCTTTAGGATATTAATTTAAATTTCAGCAATGGAAGAGAAACATACAATTAAATATTTGTGTAAACAATGAAAACGGTTTGAATTTTCTCACAACATTGAAAAGTATTTTTTTGAATTATGCCTAAAAATATTTTTTTTAAATTTATTAAAGTCAGAAAAAAAATTGCACGAGAACTTGATTGACATCATTGAATATACATATATTTTTGAATTTTCAGTTGGTGGGAAAATTATTTGCTATAATTTTTGTGCTATAATTTTTTCGGAAGTTATTAAGGCAATAAACAAAATTTCGCTTAATTTTCAGTTGATTAAAATTTTTTAAAAAACAGGCTCTGAAGTGCACATTCCCACCCTCGCTATTACGTTTGTTCCAAATTTCATAGCTCTAGATCCAACTGTCTGCCATGCAGAAAGCCAAAACACACACTCCGCTATTATTAGTAGAGATTGAGTTAGAATGTTTGTTAATAGTAAGTCTAAGATAAAGCAGCTCATTTTTTTATCACTTTTTTGTATCAGTTATGCTTTGAAAGATTTTGAAGCGGTGAATGGTAAGTATCTCTCCAATTTCTATTCCTCTGTTTTTAATGGTGATTCTAGTATTGAAAAATAATTCAGTTCTTAAATTAGTTAACGGTGATTTATATTTTAAGTTCCATTATTGGTTTGAAACTAAGAATTCGGTTTAAAGATTTGTTAACAACCGTTAGCGTTTACTTTATTGAACTGTAAGCAAATAAAATTTGGTTTTGAAGATGAATAAATAAATTGAATAATTTGGTTTGAAAGATATTGATAACACGAGTGCTCAACTTTACAGGCTGCAGGAATTTAATTTAAAACTCATAATTGCAAGGAATCTCCATTTTTATTATTCAAACAAGGTGTAAAATGTGAAACTGTTTTGAAAGTTATGTTAAAATTGCAGCGAAACAATTCGATAATGATATTTGCAGTGATACAATTGAATTATTTTGTATCGCATTGCTTACAAAAAAAAATACATAGGGAGAAGAAGCGGAGAAAAGTTATATTCTGATTGCATTAAGTCTACATTTAAGCATTCAGATAGTTTTGTGATATAAGGTTATATAATATCAAAAGTTGGGGACAGAATTTGCTTAATTAAGAGAAATATTAATGTCCAAAATTTTATAAATGGTATATATCAGTCCAAATTGAAGCCTTCCGCACTAATTTTTTCCGATGTAACGAAGCAGACTTCAAAACTTCAGCAGGATTCAAATCTATGTCATGGGGCGAATGTGCATGAAAATAATTTCCGGATAATCGAATTTCAATGCTGGAATGGCCCAAAAACAACTTACACCTTAACCCATTCGAATATTTATGGAATCGACTAATGAAAGATTTTAATCAAAAATAGCCCGTCAAAAAATGTGATAAGGAAAGATTCCATTTTGACGTAATAAAAGCTGCAGAATTTTAAATAATATTTCAATTTCATGGGAAGATTTTGTAATTCTGGAATTAATTATAAAGTTTACCTAACTAACTGACATAGGGAGAAACTTCATAAATCTCACTTTTTGCATATGCTTTACCTTAATAAAATTTATTGCTACCTTTTTCTCTATTAAATTATAATTCCAGTGTTGTATAACTTTATGTTATTACTTAGTTTATGTTATATGCTATTATTTATTCACTTTTCTAATTCTGCTGAACGTTGTTTTAGCAAGAATGGTGTTAAAATTATTATCAATTATTTCGATTATTATTTTCACCAGAAAGATTGCATATTTTAACACGCACAATGTTTTGTGATATTTCAATTCCCATCGTTTTCGAATTCAAAAAGTGAAATTTTTGAATACTGTCCAGTAAAATTTTATGCGTTTACTTCATAAATGAATCGTTTTGTGTAAGTAGATGTTTTGAAAAAATATTCATTAACCTGATCTCCAGTATTATTTTCTAATGTTGCATGCCTTTATTTTTGGTACTCTTTTTATATGTTCTTTGTCTCTTTGAATGCAGGGTAAAAATGTTACTTTTATGTTTTCTACTGTTTATATATTATTCCCTTTTTCTGCAATTTTCTTGAATTTTTATTGTCATTTAAAATTTATTTCACTTTCCCCGTGCGTTTGTTCTTTTATTTGTCACTAGCCGCCTTCGGCGACCAGCTTGTTCGCCGGGAATATGATTTCAATTGAATTTTGTATCATTTTATATTCATGGCTGTTCTTTTAGTGGCCTTGCACCTCTTCTGTTCATTCTCTGCATAAGTGTGACTAATGGATTCAAATAACTGATAATGCCATGTAACATCTAATTGCACGTTGCCGGTGCCATCTTCACTTTCTTATTTCTCTTTCAAAATATACGTTCGATTTAGACATTAAAATGGCGCAGCACATTTTATGGCCAGCGACATGTTAGCTGAATTAAAACTTGCTGAAAAAAGAATGAAAGCATAGCAACCATAATGATTGAGCTTATTATATATATTTCTAAATATACGTAATACTCAGAGAGCTTGGCTTACAGATTCCGCAAAAATTTTGATGAAATGAAATATGAAAGCAAAATATAGTATGATATTACCTCAACTTTCAACAATGAAAGAAAACTTGCAATTAAATATTTGTTTAAACAATGAAAACGGTTTGAATTACGTTGCAACAATGAAAAGTATTATTGTAAATTATGCCAAAAAACATTTTAAAAAATTTATTAAAATTAGAGGAAAAATTGTACGGCAACTTAATTTATATCATTGAAAAGGTAATGTTTTGCACTTTCAGATGGTGTAAGAAGGATTTTTGTGCTGTAATCTGTTATAAAAGAAAAACGCCGAAATTTTGCTTATTTTTTAATTAATTAAAATTTCAAATAAGGGCTTCTAGGTGCACATTCCCAACCTTCAAAGTATGTTTGTGCGAAATTACATATTTCTAGGTGCAGCGATCTTCATTGTAGAGCGCCTACGCACAGACACACACACACATTCTCCTTTATTATTAGTAGAGATAAGTAAGCCCCATTCCATCCTATTCAGTATTTACAACAGATCGTGAAATTATAATTATAATAATTTTATCTGTTCTCTATCTCTATCTCTGTCTTTATCTATTCTTTATATCTATCTCTCTGTCTTCTGTGTGTGTCTATGTGTTGGCGCTCTACAGGGCAGACGGCTAGACCTAGAGCTACGAAATTTGGCAGAAGCATACTTTGGAAGGTGGGAATGTGCACCTGGGAGCCCTTATTTGAAATTTTTATTAATTAAAATATGAGCAAAATTTCGGCGTTTTCCTTTATAACTTTTGAACAGATTACAGCACAAAAATCCTTTTTACGCCATCTGAAAGTGCAAAAAATTACCTTTTCAATTATATCAATTAACTTGCTGTACAGTTTTTTCTCTAATTTTAACAAATTTTTAAAAATATTTTTTGGCAAAATTTACAACAATATTTTTCATTGTTGTAATGAAATTCAAACCGTTTCCATTATTCAAACAAATATTTAATTGCATGTTTCTCTTCCATTGTTGAAAGCTAAGGAATTTACTTTCTTTCTTATTTCATCAATTTTTCTGGGAAATTTCTAAACAAAGTCCTTTAAGATAGTATATTAGGAAATACATCCACTGAAAAATGTTTTAATTCTTTTTGTCTGCATGTATTAATCCAGTTAACATACTGCTGGACGTAAAATATGTCGCGCCGTTTTAATATTGGAATCAAATGCGTAATTTGCTTGAGGGATATGAAAGTGAAGTTGGCGCCGATAGGTTGCAATTAGATACGGACAGCTACTTGACTCCATTATGGATGCTCATGTAGACGATGAACAAAACAGGTGCAAGGCAACTAAATGAGAATGGGTTATATGTCTATCACAATTCAAAATGATTTTGTTAAGGGAACCATGAATATCAAATTATGCATAAAAAATTCAATTGAAAGTGTATTCCCTGCGAAAAAGCTGGTCGCCGAATGCGGCTAATAATGAAATATATTGAGGATTACACCTCAATGCTCTTTTGTTATTCAGTAATAATATATTTTATTACAAAATGTGACACGTGTATCTGAAACAAAGACAAGAAGTAATTATTTTTAGTAAAATATTGTTTATGAAGTTCTATATTTTTTGGTAAGGGAGAAATTCCTTATATTGCAACTAGAAGTTACCTTCTATCCTGATCTAAATTTGCGTATTTGCGTGAAATATTTCGTGCAGTAAACTTTGTTTCGACACGAATGTAAAATCTGTTGCAAATATTTTTAATTATAGGATATGATCTGGAACTACTACTTTTCTAATAAGTAGAGATTTATCATGCGTTTTATGTTAAAGAGAGAAAGCTATAATTTATTTGATTACGAACGTTTAAATATTCTATGATTTTGCTTATTATCAAGTTTCTTATTAAGAATTATTTTACGTCTTGAAATAACTCGTATCTTGTAGAATAACAGGTTTCTCTTCTGCAATTTTTGTAATTCATATCCCTTTATCCCCGCTTTTTACAGTTCCGTCACTTTTTCTTTCCTACCTCCATTGATAAGGCTCGTGCTCACTTCCATTGTCAACTGGAAATAAGCGTTAGCAACATTTTGGGCTGTGTGGAGGGGAGGGAAAAAAATCAACTATTCTTGGAAATGAAGTGCCCAAATTTCTCTCTATTTAAATACAATGTAGCTGTCGAGTGCCATGATGCATCGCGGAGGATTGCTGGGGGGTGTCCCGAACGATCCGTCACTCGCGCCTCCTTCGAGTGCTGCCAATTTTCCCGCTCTCCTTCCCCCCTTTCTTTTGGCTCTTCTTAACTTTATGATTAACAGGTGGCAGCACCGTATCGGAAGGTGATATGAAAGGCATAGATGAGGGGCACACTTCGGGGATCAGGGGTGGAGGGTTTTTTAAACCTTCTAAAAGAGTGATGATAAAACGATTCTAACCTGCAATCATGCCATGCCAATCAGGTTATTCTTTAGTACAGGTGCTGCGCAAATCCAAACCACTGAGTCACGCGCCCTGTAACATGATTTTTTTCTTCTTCCGTGCCGGTTTATGTTTTTCAATGATTTTTTTCTTTGTTTATGGAATTTATCGTCTTCCTTTTTGTATGTGTATTGCTTTATACAGAGCATAAGGAATGAATTGCTCATTAGTAATGGCGAGTTAAATAATTGTCGATTTTATTTTCATTAAAATTTTCCTTTACTGTGTGAACTCATAGCACAATTGTTCAAGATTTTTTCACAAGCAATTTAATATAAGTTTAATTTATAATTACTAATACAGTAGTCCAGATCTGTCTCTCGGTAACGCTCTGACGTCACCAACAATAAAACTCGCGCCATAGCACTGCGAGACGTTAAACACCATTATTTCATTGTTCGAAAACGTAAATTTCAGTAATTTTAAATTTAAAAAAGAAAATGTCGTTCTAATTTCAAATTTAATAACTCTAAAATAGTGAAATAAAATTTTCTATCGATTGATATAAAATTTATCTCGCTATGGTCAATAGTTCCCGAGAAATTTTAAATTATATTAATCATATACTTCAAATTAATTTCCGTTTTTTAATAGAAAGTAGTAAATTACGTCAGTGGTATATCATGCACGTGATATAGTTTGGACGCCAAGATGCATCTCATTATTTATTGCAATCGTGATGATATAATTTGATAATATTTTTTGGCAACGTTTGACAAGCAGAGAAGTGCTTTGTTTTGATTAGAACTTAACTTTTGACAAGCAGAGAAGTGCTTTGTTTTGATTAGAACTTAACTTTTGACAAGCAGAGAAGTGCTTTGTTTTGATTAGAATTTCGAAAAAGAATTCCTTTGAAATTTTAACTTTTGACTTAAGTTTGACAAGCTCAGAATTTCATGGTTATTGAATTATAATAAAATTGTTAAACAACGAAAAATACTTCACACGGAAAGTTGTTTACCAAGAGGTTTTTTGAATGAAGAAATATGTAAATAGTATGTAAATAAAAAATATATATATTTCCTGTCATAAAACATATGTTAATTTTATTCGTTTTCAATCAATGTTCAATAAACATTTCTCTCGCATATATATCTGTTTAAACACGTCAAATTTGGCGGGAAATCTCTCGAATAAAGAAGCATGACGGGGGATTTTCTAGTTGATTTAATGTTAAGCCATTAATAAGGCAGTGAAAATGAATAACTCAAAAATTTATTGAGAAATAATTCTAGCTGTTGATTTTATAAGATCTGAACTGGCGATAGTGCTTATGCTTCGTTTGAGAGGATTACGGGTTCGAAACCAAATTCCAATAACGATTTGCCATGCATATAAGTGTAGTTAAAATTACATCTTATGGCGGATGAAACAACTTCAAGCCGATGTGGTGCATTTATTTCGAAAATAGATTGGCCGTTTAGATGTTTTCCATTCCGTTTGGTTATGGTTCTTTTTACAAAATCTGTTTAAATTAGCCCCCACATAACCTCATAATAATAATTGAAAAATGAAATCTTAATAGAAATCTTTTAAATTTCTTTTTCTGGGCGACACGTAAAAGAATTTTTTTAAATCTCTGGACATGTTGTAAATGCATCACTGCCTTTATTCAGAATGTTATAATGTTTGCAGCAGTATGGGCAGGTAAACATTTTTCGTTAAGTATAAAACTTAGTTTTAAGATATGGTAATCGATTACTGATAGCATGGAATAATATTAAATTAAGCATTAACCTGTAATAATGAGTTCATGTGATTTTACATTTTCTGAACACGCTTATGTTAATCAAAACATTTTTCAACTGTGTCGAACTTTGATAACTTTTTCTCCTTCGTTTTTCGGGAAATTCAGTTTCAAGAATTGGAAAGCCCTTCATATTTCTGAGCTCCTCACTCGCTTTTTTTATAGAGGAAATAATATCATCATGTTTTTAATTACCACTAAATGAAACGCAGCATTTCCCGCCAAAAGCTGTTCTATCTCTTGAGCTTAAAATGTCAAGAATCACTTTATTTCCTGTGTCAGAAATAGCTGCAACTGTTCGCAATGCGCGCGTAAACAACACTTTTTCTAGATCAACACGTGCATATGAATGATAAAAACCCTTCGTCTTCATTACGTAACATTCTTCCACACTGTTATCAGAAATGCATAGTAAACTAAGATAAGTATCTGAAGTTCGTTGTTATGAAAAACAGGTAAAGAGATGTTGCGCAGTTTAATAATTAAGTCACGTGGAAACAATCGGTTGTCTACTATTGCATGAAATGAAATGGATCAAAACGTTGCATTCTGACTTCATAAAGTAATTGGAAATTTTTGTATTAAATTATTGTAGAATGTTTGCATTTTATCCAACGCCATGAGGAAGGTCGTTTTAACAAATTTGAGCTACCTGGGCTAGAGTAGTTTCTCTCCCCGTCTGAACTATAGCTAGGAAATTTGAGCGTCTACATTCTTTTATATAGCTCTCTATAGATTGATTAATGAACTACATCTGATGCTGTACTAAGATATTAGGTATCAGCGTACAGTTACCTACTTTCCCTAGATTGATTAAAGAATTGCATCTAATGCTGTATTAAGATATTAGGTATCAGCGTGCAACCTACCTTCCCTAGATTGATTTAAGATATTGTACCATATCTCTACGATGTTCTTTGATATTCTGAATACCGTACAATATCGTGAAGATACCATAGCACTATTGTAGAGCATCTTGTGCCTTTTTAGATTGCCACTGATAATGTAGGTAACTTTTATGACATGCATAGTTTAGGATTTTCTCACTGACTGTCTTTGTCTGCTAGTGCTTAAACTGAAATGGATCAAAACGTTGCATTCTGACTTCATAAAGTAATTGGAAATTTTTGTATTAAATTATTGTAGAATATTTGAATTTTATCCAACGCCATGAGCAAGGTCGTTTTGACAAATTTTGTTACCTGGGCTAGAGTAGTTTCTCGCCCGTCTAAACCATAGCTAAGAATTTGAACACCTATATTCTTTAATATAGCGCTCTATAGATTGATTAAAGACAGCATCTGATGCTGTACTTAGGTATAAGCGTGCCTCCTTTCCCTAGATTGATTAAAGAATTAGGTATCAACATTCTGTTACCTACCTTCCCTATTAGCTCAAAAATATTGTACCATATCTCTACGATGTTCTTGAATACTCTGAATACCGTACAATATCGTGAATATACCATAGCAATTTTGCAGAGCATCTTATTCTTTTTAGGTTACCATTGATAATGTAGGTAACTTTGATGCTGTACTAAGATATTAGGTGTCAGCGTGCGGTTTCCTACCTTCCCTATTATCTCAAAGATATTATGCAATATCTCTACGATGTTCTTTGATATTCTGAATACCGTACAATATCGTGAAGCACTGACTGTCTTTGTATGAATATTATTTCAACTGATGTGCACATCTGTATGAAACGTTACAAAATTGATGGCTATCTAGTTACAAGCCCTAATCATATATTTATTTTTAATATATTCAAAATATTAATTAAGTAATTTTTTGTCTCGAAGTTAAAAATAAAATCAGTATTGCACATTTTTAGGCGCCCTTGGAATTAACGGATACAACTCAATTAGCCGATTAGTTAAGACAGCCATGAGCGAGAAAAACTTATGTTGTAGTTGGAGGACGGGGTGATGATTGATGGTGGGCTTTTTGTGTTGCTCTCTTATGTTACAAATACAGTTAGCAAAAAGTTCCATTATTTGCTTTTTTCCATGCTGGCTATCTTGAGATATTTAATTTTTTATTGCTGGTCTAAATGGTGAATTATAAAAGCTCTCGCCTGTAAGTCATTTGTATAAGAAAGTCTTGAGACATTTGAATGTGAAAGAAATTTTCTGTATCCATTCTCCCCAAAACATTTCCAAATCCTTTCAAAAGTTAAATATTTTTCATTAGAATTTTGGGATACATTTTTTCCATTTATCTCTTTCATTTTTTTTCACAGGAGCTGATTAAGCTTCTTTCATTCAAAAAATTCTATAACCATTGTCTTTTTTTAAACCAGTGCTTTTAACGGAACGAACATTTTCACCTCAATATAGCAATGAATAAGATATTTCTCACCTTGTATCTTTATTTCTCTGTTATATAAAAAAATAACTAATAACTAATTTCTCTGTTATATATAATAATAACTATTTTTTATGCGAATTTAAATGCTTCAGCATTTTATTAACTTAAATATAGTCAAAAATTATATGTTTACTTACGTGTGTCGAAATATTAATATGAAATTATACATGTATAGTAACTGGAAATTTGGTTTATACAGTGACTGATTTTTCTCCATGTACTATAATTTTGCTGTAAAAATATACCTTTTGCGCCGTGTTATCGAAACTAGATGGAATTATTTCTATTCCTTTGTTATTTCTTTACTGTGTATATGTGTACATATGTATTCACTTCTGGAATCGAGAGTCAAAGTTACGAAATTTCTTTATATTTTTTTTTCCTTTCCTTATAATTATTCTGCAAATATATACATAATTTCAAAATATAGAAGAACTCCACAATGAATTTAGTCTATCATATGCATATCAAGGTTAACTGGAGATATGCTTGACAAGGCGTTTTACCAACAGATGGGTTGTCTGTTAAGTCTGTTTACTGGACCATTACAAACAACTTGATTATTTGCAGAATATTTTTCGTATATTTTAAAATGTGATATTGAATAGTTTAAGTTGTCTGGAAAAGTGCAGATAAATTATTTATTAATTGTTTTTTTCTATTGAATATTTTAAGTTGTCTGGAAAAGTGCCGATAAATTATTTATTAATTGTTTTTTTTTTCTATTGAATATTTTAAGTTGTCTGGAAAAGTGCAGATAATTTTTTTATTAATTGTTTTTTTTTTCTATTTCAAAACATTTTTAGTGTGATTTATTTTATATCCCAATAAATCCTTTGCATAAGATATAAGGAAACTGCTCAAGTCCTATGAACTTAAGGAGTAGAAAATCTCGATTCACGAAAGCGTTACAATTTTTTTTATCCGAATGTTTGATTCCTATTTATTGATTTACTAGCTGCCTTTGGCGACCATCTTTTTCGCCGGAAATATAATTTCAACTGAATCCCTTATGCATAATTTGACATTCATGGTTTCCTTAACAGAGTAATTTTAAACTTCAAATTATTATAGACATTTAGACTGGTGTTCTTGTCGTAGCCTTGGACCTGTACTATTCCTCGTCTACATGAACATCCCTAATGGAGTCAAGTAATTGTCTGTGTTATGTAACATCTAATTGCTTGTTGTCAGCGCCAATTTTGCTTTATTATTTTTCATGTAAAATATGCATTTAATTTGAACATTAAAATGGCGCGTCTCATTTTACGTCTAGCAGCATGTTGGCTAGATTAGAACATGCTCATAAAAAGAATTTAAACATAGCAACCATAATCGTTCAGTTTACTGGATTATTTCGTAATATACTTACTATCTTGAGAACTTCCTTTACAGAGTTCACGGAGAAAATGTTGAGATAAAAAGAAATTAATACAGTAAAATCTTAGCTTTCAACAATGGAAGAAAAATATGCAAATAAATATTTATTTAAACAATGAAAACGATTTGAATTTCATTGCAACAATGGAAAATATTGTTGTAATTTTTGCCAAAAATATTTTTAAAAATTCAATAAAATTTGAGAAAAAAATTGTACTGCACCTTATGTGATATCATTGAAAAGATAATCTTTTAAATTTTCAGATGGTGTAAAAGTAATTTTTGTGCTGCAATATTTTCCGAAGTTATTAATGAAAAACGCCAAAATTTCACTTAATTTTTAATTAATTAAAATTTGGAAAACGGCTCCGAGGTGCGCATTCCCATCCTCCAAAGTATGTTTGTGCTTAATGTCGTAGCTCTAAGTCTAGAAGTGTGTCCTGTAGAGCGCCAACACACACACACAAATAAGCAAACAACACACACCTTTAATATTAGTAGAGATAAATAAAAATTAGATAGTTTTGCGTGTGATGCCGAAGTTTCATATACTTATCCTTTATTATTCATAATAAGATTTTGGAAAAATGTATGCTTTTTATATGAGGGATATGTTTTAAGTAAAGTCCGCTTGTCAATACCGTTTTAGATTTTACACATGAGTGAGAATGGGTGGGCTAGCAGGCTTCCGGCATTCTTTGCGCAGAATCCGATATTATTTGTATCCACGGCGACAGTCTATACGCTTCGTAGTGTAAGGTTAAAATGTTTAAGAAAATCGAGCTTCCCGCCAACTGTGAAATACAATCAGTTATCCGTTTCTTAACGTCAAGAAACATGAAAGCTGCGGATATTCATCGCCAGGTATACGAAGTGTATGGTTGTTGTTTAAAATTGTGTCTCAAGACTTACAACACAAGAAACTGAGCTGTCGATGTTTTCATAAATTGTTCAGTGGAGAACACGATAAAACAAATAAAAAAAATTATATAGCACCTTATATTTTGTGTATATTTCCTTAAACAAATGAAATATTCCTGGAAGGTACAAGCGCCCGCGCTTTTATTCGAACCATACATTTTATTGTAATCAGAAAAAATATTTTTTTTATTTTTGAGTTCATTTTGACGAAATTATAATGTGTAAACGTATTTTCACATTTAAAGTGCATTTTGAATAAAAGCTTATACCTTATTTTATTTTCTACTTTTTAGTGACAGCTGTGACACGAATACACACATGTTAGGCTTGATAAACCAAATTCAATTATTGAATTCTCCAATATAAAACACATATTAAAATTATTATATACATATGATTCAGGATAGGATTTATATTTCAGAAAGTTAATACTTTCTGAAATATAAATCCGTAATATATTGCGTGATAACTTACAATTATTATCGACAATGTAATAGAAAAAAAGAGAATCGATCTACACAACTTCCTCTTTTTGCTTTGAGTGCGAAACGTTTAGCGCGCATGAAGTAAAAAAAAATTCTGGTTGTTTGCGAATTCTAATAGAAAATAAACACAAGTCGCGTAGAAACACGAGCTACGTCATTCATCGGGCAGCACCGGGTGTTGTTACAACCCTACGTAACATGAGGTTACCACCTTCCAAACTTGATCACCCAAATATAGGGCTAAAATTTTAATGTCATTTGTTAGGTTTAAAATAGATATAGATGGCCAATTCTTTTGCATAATATTGCATTGTCACCGGAAACCCACCACTGTGCTAGATTTCAAAGCTGTAGCTCGATGGAGGTGGGTAAGAAATCGCTCTCAAGATTGGAGGACACGAAAGTCAAGTTGAATAAAAGCTTATAAAAAGGAAAGATTGGCAGGTGCTTTGACAATTTTGTCCCGTTTCAACAAGGGAAGTGATGACTTTTTAAGTTCTATCGTCACAGGAGATGAGACAAGGGTTACACCTCTCCTTCCCATCTGAAGATCTTCCTGTTTCTGAAGCGATTAGATACTGATGAATACGACCATGAATGATCAAGGTACCAAACGACAAAAGAAAGCTGTTTTCGTTATGATAAATATTTAAACTCTCGAAGATATTATTTAGAATTGGACCTAACATCAGAAAACAGATGCTTTTTTGAAATTTTTTTACTTTTGTTTTTATTTCAGAACGGACTTAACTTAAAAAAACAACCGTCGTATTTAAGTACAAATTCCATAGTCTCGTGCATTGTAGCGGCGTGAGTGCTGTAACTTATATTACGTTGAACATTGATGCCTTTCGACATATTCAAATTTTGCCTTTTCTGATGAAGATTCTATATAGGATTATTAGACAATGAAAAATTATAATTACATTTTTGACTTGATATGGGTAAAATTAATGAATTTTTGTAATTAATTTCAATTAAGAAGTAAACTTTAAAATAAATGTTTTTGATTATTTTCCTTGCATTCCTTACTCTCGCATATATAGATTTATTCAACCGCGGCTAAACAATAAAAAATCACGAAAGTATAAAGTTAAGATAAATATACATGTTCATATTTATTTACCAATAATTTTTATAGTACAATATTTTTTAATTCATTTTTCATTTATCTTTAATTACTCTTCATTCTTATTTATATTCAAATTTAATGCTTGCGAAAAAATCTTCTGCATCGAAAAAGACATTTAAAATCCTGCTTCTAACGTGTCTGAAGAGGCCGACGATACTGCATGTTTGTCAGCAGCTTCTTCACTTCACAACAGCGGAACGAATACGCTTTGTTACTGCGCGTGCGCAGCTGCTGAAATCTGTACTGTTCGGAATCGCAGTACTCTATAGGAAGCTTTTGCTTTGTACGAAGAGAGGCATACCGTTTTTCCAGAAAATTCAAAGCTTTCAAAGGAATAGTGTAAGATTGTTTATAGATTTAGATATCACATGCAAATTATTAAATAAATTAGCGACTATATTTATACACTGGAAAAAGTTGGCGCTGCTGCAGTTTCGCAGTGCTTATACAAGAGCTACTTTTTATATATATTTAGTATCAATAATCTTAAATGTTCAGGAATTTATTTTTTAATTTTTGTATAGATATTTTTTGATATTTTTATCCTTTCAAAAATATTCTAAAAACTAGAGTAAAGAACAATAAAACTGTTCTGCACCGATCTTTCATAACTGCGTAAAATGTAGTGAAACAATTGGATTTGTTAAATCATTTTTTCCTAAAGAATGCTAAATTTTTATTGGTGAGAAGTCCTTTTTGAAAAGTCGTTCGCCTTGTAACAAAATTTCCTTAAAAATTTTACTTATTGTTGAACGTTTCAAAATTTATCTGACTGTACATGTGTTATTGTATAAGTTTATTTGATTTGAGACTGATGAAATAGGATTTTTAATGTAAATACATCTGACTGAATATTGAACTTTTCTAAAAAGAAATCGCTTACAAATATGGATTTCGAAATTAATGAAGTTTAAATCCGTATGCGTGTGAAAAACATCTCTGTTTATCTGCGCATCTTCTAAAAGTTTCTATCCAAATCGAAACCGTTTGAATGTTGGAATATTTAAGCAGCATAAGACGTAAATTCCCAAACTTTCACTTTTTATGTTTACCAAACTTCCCCAAAGTTAAGCAAAGACCGAATGGAAATATGGCACGCGCTTCCTTCTCGATCTCTGGAATCTTTGAATAGTTCCAAAAGCCTCCACCAACCGTTTTCGTTGTAATAATAATATTTATTGGTGGATTTCCATGCCCCCTACACTCCCAAGATTTCCCCCTTCCTCGATATGCTCTTTTTATTCGTCTGCAAAAGAAGGAGGGCTTGAAAATATTCACGTGGGAATAAAAACCGATGTTCACACGGCGATGGTAATTCTCTAAAATATTATGCTTTCGTCAGGTCGTAAGCGAATGTGGCTGTTTTTTCATACATGTATTCCTCCAGGGTCCATGGCCATGTGTATGGATGTTCTTCGCTTTCGCCTTGGCGCGCAAACGGACGCTAAGTCCCGTGTTCCCTCCCTTGATAGATGACCAGTGGCGGACAATAGGCGTATGTAGATGATGCCAGATGCAGGTGCGTCCATGGGAATATATCCGCTCAAGCGATCTGAATCTCTTGTGTTTTTTGCCTCCTTTCCCCCTCTGGGGCTCGCCATGTCCCCGTAAAAAGGCTTCGGCGCATGGACAAAAGGGGTGTTGGTTGACGGGGTTTGTTTGTTTTTTGGGGCCACCGTTGTAAACAGGCATCCATTATAGATGAAGTCCATTTCCATTTGGATGATGTAAATGCATCCATCCTTCGGCATGAATTGATGTATGTATTTATGTATGATATTTCCCAGCTGTCTTGAGCGACGATGTGCTGTATACATTTGCTGACGGTTGTCCGTCAGCCTGTTTTGTTTTGTTTTCCCTGTGGGAAGAAGGAAGGGAAAAGAAGTACAAGAAAAACGATCTTGACGTTCTAGCCGTTGTTTTCTTCCCTCCCCTCCCACAAAAGCGCCCCTTATCTGTTTAAGTTTGTATAGTTGGCAGTGCCGTCATTTGGTTTGTGATGTTCTGTTGTGTGTTCCCCACCTCACCCCCTTTCTCTTCAGGTTGAGCATAAACAATGATAAGTTAAAAATTATACGGCATTTCTTATCTTGCTATCTTTTTTCATATTGTTTTCAGTGAAGAATATATCCTTTTTATTTTGCTTATTTATTTATTTTACATTTCCTCTTATTTTGCATTAAAAACAGTATATCTGAAATCCTAAATTTAAATTTTGAAGCTTTATTTTAGTTTTGCTTCGATGTGAAATTGCATATATAATTTTGAAAGATTATTTTCAAAAGGGAATTTAATATACAGTAAAGCGCCGTTTATACATCTTTCAAGGGACTGACGTAAAACGACGTATAAATGAAAAGATTTACAATTGAAATTTCACAAAACATCTTCGATTATTACAAATTTGACGCTACTAATGCAAATTCATTTAAAATTATTGAAGTTTTTTAAGATACTACATAGAATAGAAATCAATAATTAAATTTTAAAATTAAAAATGAGAAAAATTATATCTTTTTTGCATATCTTGAGTATTAATCCATATATATAAAACGCTTATGTGGACGCAAAATCGGGCCGAATTTGTCAATTGCAGTTTGGCAACAGCTCGTAAGTTTGGCTTGTTTACATCGGCGGAAAATCCGACATAACGATTTTGTTTTTTTCTTTTTGAGACCATGATTTTTTTAAAGTTAAATAATTTGAACAAAATAAGTTTAAGTCTTGCAGTTTCGATTAAGCAAATGAATAAATGTTTTCTTAATATCCTTTTTAGTTAAAAGGTTGAGAAATGGGCTATTTCATCTCTCGGTTACTCACATTTCCAAAGAAAAATGTACCTTTATTGACTAAATTGTAACTGGAGTGAGTCTGTATACATGTAGGAAGCCTTCTGAGCAACACTTCTTTTAAGAGTGCATGTTTCAGATTTTTGTGGGAAAAAAACAAAAATTTTGAAAAAAAACTATCTTATCAATTTTAAAAAGTTAAAAGTAAATAATTATTGAGGGTTTTAATTTTGAAAAGTGAATATGAACATCTTTCAAGCTGTTTTTCAACTTAAGCTATCCTTTTTTAACCAAAATCTTGTGAAATGGGCTCTATCGTCTGTCGACAACTCAAATTTTCTGTGGTTTAAAATATAAATGGCTAACCAGAAAAAAGTTATATATTTCCTGACTAAATAATAATTGTATTGAGTATGTATACAAGTGGGGAAGCTTTTCTAAGCAACATTTCATTGAAAAGAGTCCGTGTTTAAAATTTTGGTTAAAAAAGCAACAATTTTGAAATATTTGAAAAATGCTATCTCATCAGTTTCGAAAAGCTAAAACAAAATAATTATTATGTGTTTTAATTTTTAATAGCTAATATGAATATATTTTAAGCCACTTTCCTCCCTAATATGTCCATTTTGTAGTTAAAAGATTGTGAAATGGGATATATCATTCTTTTTCTGTGGAAAAAGCAAACATTTTTGAAGATTTTGAAAAAAGGCTATCTTATCAATTTTAAAAAGCTAAAAATACATACTTATTATACAAAAATACTTATTATTGTTTTTAATTTTGAATAGTTAATATGAGCATGTTTCTCTTTAATCTACCACCTTTTTTAAGTAAAAGGTGGTAAAATGGGTCAACTCTCGACAATTTAAATTTTCTGTGGTTTTAACGCATAAATAACTACTCAGAGAAAAAAGTTATATCTTTCTTGGCTAAATAATAATTTGAGTGAGTGTGGAATATGTGGGGATGCTTTTGAACAGCTCATTGAATGAAATTTTGCTCAGCAACATTTCATTGAAAATAGGGCATGTTTAAAATTTTGGTGGAATGAAGTTAGGGCAAATAAAACTGTTGAAGATATTGTCAATTGTGTATGCCAAAAAGTTTTAAATGACTGATTTCTGATTGATATACATAGTTTTGATTTTCAATCATCTTAGAATTATATCTATTAGCATTCAAATTTCTTTCTAACATTTACATATATATCTCTGTACTGTCAGAAGATTTTAATTTAAAAGTGATGAAAAATTAATTTCAGAAGTTCATGCAATTTCAAATAATTTAAAATTACTTTTAGTAATTAATGCACTTACAATTTCTCATTACTAGTAGAAACGCATAACTGTATGGCGACGACCTGTGATCACATAGTGATCCCAAAAGAATCACAATGTGATTCTTGGGGGTTGGCGAGCAGGAGGTGTAACCCCCTAGTTGCACATATCTTATACGATTTATATGCATGCAGGTAGGCGTTTAATTAAAAAATCTTTAATCGTCTTCTGACATGCTGATTGTCTGTGAATATTAAGTACAGCATTACGAATCGATTTTTCTTTGAATGTTTTTTTTAAACCATTCTTTTGACAAAAGAAGTAGGTTCGAAGTTTTTCAATGGAGTCCATCGCGTCTTTAAATAAAGGTGGAATAACTTCTTCGTCATCGCTTAAATTACTATCAGATAATTTTCTTTCTATTAATTTATCAATTATGAATAATTTCGAAGTCATGATATCTTTATCGCAGTTCACGTAATAGAAAAGAGGACATTTTCACATTTTACAACGGGGGGAACAACGTATAACCGAGGTTTTGTGCCGCATAAACGAAGTAAATTATCATTACAAATAATAGGAATTAATCGGGACTGTGAAGAAATGACGTATAAATGAGAAACGTATAAACGGTGCTTTACTGTGGTAATTTCAGTTAAATAATTTTCAACGAATAATGTATAGACTGATATAGCTGTGAAAGTTGCATATTTTGCGTCTGATATATTTATATTTCGTGCAGTCGAAATGTAAGATATCGTTATTATGCATTGTTAAAATGTTGAGTATTGATTACATTATCTCTCATTTTTGAGATATTTATGTGAAGACTAAATTTTATTAACAATCGGGAAAAGGCGTTTTCAGCATAATGTAAAATTTTTTACAGTCATTGAAAGATAAAAATGATAAGGGAAACATTTAATTTTGCTATTATGTGACTTACAAAAACTACAGTGACTTCTTATCAAATTTTCGTCAAACTGACTGAATTAGTTGACACAGCTGTTTTAATATTGCAACTTTTTGTATTCCTGAATGACGTTTTGTTGAGTTCTGATTTGAATATCTCGCCGTTAACCTTTACCTATACTAATTAGGAATGTAATGAAAGAGATTTAGCTGATTAACCGAATATCTACTTTTTCAAAACATTTCAATTTCGATTTTAAATAAAACTCTTCTCAAATTTTAAATGGAAAAAAAATGATTTTTTTATTATGCGCACGCTTAAAATTATTAATACCTTGATGCATTTTTTGTAATATTTTAAATACCTTAATTCCAATCACAATTCCAGTAATAAGAAATGAGAAACCCTCTTCATTTTGGACTAGCTAAACAGAAATAAAAAAAAATAGGCGGCATTGCAGAACATGACAGTGACAAACACAGATGAAAATTCAGTGGATAAATTAAAGTTATTAGAAGTAAATTCCTGTTTTGATAAAGAATTTCTTATATCTAGGACAAAATGTGCACTTAATTGGAGAAAAATGAATGCGGAAAAAGATTCCAAGACTTGAAAATTTAGCAAGAAAATAATATCTTTTATCTTCTGCAAGCAAAATATATAGTGAGCGTTTATTTTCTGAGCTGGTTATATATGAAACAAAATGGAAAAGTCTTCTTCCTGTAAATGATGAACAATTATTGTTCTTGTATCATAATTTCAGGCATTACAATGATAAAAAATTTCTGGCATTATCAAATACACTCATGTACTATACATCTTAAAATTGGAAAAATGTTGGGAGCATTTTTTGATGATAGATGTACTGAAATGAAATTCTTAGTGTGCTAAATATCTATAATGTGCACATTAAAAAAATTATTATCCTGGAAATATTCGGCCAAATATATGTTTAGCATTCGGCCAGGCCGAATATTCGGCAAAAGAGCCGAATACCGAATAGTGGCCGAATATTCGTTACCTACCTAATACTAACCATTAAAAAAATTTAAAATTTTTTCCGCATGTTTTTTTGAACTATCAAATAAACTTTGAAAATATACGGATTATTATTTCTAAGTTTGTAAAATATTTTTATTTTCTTTAATAGGAATTCTTTGTTAGCATCCGAAATGCTGGACACTAATTAAACGTGTTAAATAAATGTTTCAAGGTTTAATTCAAGAAAAATTATTCGCCTTTTTTCACTGCCTAATCATAAAGACAAGTAATTTAAGCGTTGGATATGAAAATTTATTTGTGAAATTTTGAATAAAAATTTCATAATGAGGCGCTTCATGGCATTTCCTAGTTGTTTCAAAACGTAAACGGCATTCCACGTTGTTTAAAAGATGTTAATCAAATTCTAAATGTGATATTAACCTGGAAATGCTCAAGGGCAGATCGAAGCTCTAGAAGAAATGTGGGAAAAGGTTGTGTTTTTCCTCCGTTTATGATGGAGGTTCATTTGGATTCATGCTTGAGGGATATTTTGGAAAAAGTATGTAGTGGCTTTCCACACTTCGTGAACACTCGTTGATAGAAATAACCCTTTTATTAAATATACAACTATTAATTAAAAGTAATTGTAATTAGATAAGATTACTGATTATTTAGAGCTTCTTTTCTTTTTAACGTGCTTTCGCATTTCGAATAAAAGAATTCAAATTTCCATAAACATAACATGGTTCTTAACGTGTTCGTTTTTTTCTTCTCTATATTTTTAAGATGTAAATATTTCTTCTCTAATATGTGCCTTCTGCTGTATTCAGATTAATTGGAATACTCAATTTGTATTTTTTCGGATTATTACAAGTCACCTAAGAGTGCAAGCTTGAAACAAATTATTGCAAACGAGTTGGTCACCACTCTTCGAACTTGCAGCAAGCTTGTTGTATCAAACTCATTGCAAACTATAGCAAAAACAGAGTACGCAGACGAACCTAAGGTTCGAACCCCCGACAACCCGCTTCCTAAACTCAGCCAGCTGGACTTTGATTGCCGAAGACAAGTTACGCTAATATATCGTGCATCGACACGTTTTATTTTAAACTGTCTTCTTGATTTCATTAATTTTTTAAATTTTGAGTTGAGAATATGATTTGAAGTCAAATGGAGAGCGATTTTCGCTAATGCTACTTTTTGCTAGTGGAATAAATTATGAAATTAGGGTTCAAAAGTAATTACTTTTAAAAATATAGGACACAAAGTAAGTTATTATTTTTCATCAAACATTGACTGCTTTTTAGGTTAATTTTGTTTATGAACGTTAAAATTTCAACATTAAGAAAAAGGCGATATATAGTTTTCTTTACAGTGCGAGTTCTATATTTAGTAAAAAGATGGAGAATTTTTCATAAGTAATTTTTTTATAAAAAGACCTAGTTAGTTTTTTTTTTCAAATTATCATTGATTTATTGAATCAATAAAAAGAAGGACGGTCTAGGAGATGCTATTAAAAATCGGATTTTTAAAAAAGAATAGCAACAAAGATCAAAACCAGACATATACAACTGTATCCAGGTCGTGGTGTGTAAGTGTGCCATGTCAACTTTACAACAAACTTGCATTGCAAGGAGGGTGATCGTTTATGCTTTGTTACTTTGCAGGAAGTTCGTTGCAAAGTTGTCGCGTCAAATTTGGCATGACAAGCTAATATCTAGAAAAATCACACTTGCTGCAAGTGTGCATGCTATCTGGGTATAATCTTAAAATTATCTACAGAAAGATTTTATCGTTTAAATTTTGCATATTATGTGCGATACTAGAAAAAGAGCATTTCCAGCCTTATTTAATTCTCTTGAGAAGAGTCCCTCGTGTTATTCC
Source organism: Araneus ventricosus (assembly GCA_013235015.1). Lineage (NCBI taxonomy): Eukaryota > Metazoa > Arthropoda > Arachnida > Araneae > Araneidae > Araneus > Araneus ventricosus. The sequence goes on along the minus strand of BGPR01000563.1, from coordinate 289,009 downwards.
TAGATTGCACTTATTAGTGGAATACCATGCAATAGCCATTTGCAACATACATATGCAATTAAATTTTTTTTACCATTATCTACTTATAAACACAAATGAAAATTTCAGTGGTATTTCCATATAACTTGGTAGATAACTTTTTATAAAAATGCTGACAATAAGCTTGTGAACCAAGAAGATAGCCTTGTTTATTAAAACACTTGTATTACAGAAATGCTTTTAAGGTCCATCACGTTCTGCTTTTTTTCCGTACAATGTATACGCAGGTGCCACACTTTTTGTTGTCCAGAGAGGAATTCTTTTCGCACCATGCATCTTGAATTCTCCTTTCGCTTGAAGACCATTCGGTAGAGTAAAAGTTCCGGTTCCATCAGGCTGTTTGTGAGGAAATTAATTTTTTAAGTTTTTTGAATCTCAATTAAAAAAATCATTTCAAAATCGATGTTTTTATTTTGTAGCATTCAAAAGAAATATTATTTTCCTTCTTTTCTTGAATAATTTCTTCAATTTTGTCAAAAATCTTGCATCGATGTATTTAATATTGTTTAAAATAATGATTATGTACTTTAATAGTACAGTGGAACCTCAGGAATCCGAAATTCGGGATAATCCGAACAATTTTTTTTCTGAAAAACATTTTATTAAAAAATGAAGGAAAAATAGCAATCACGAATAAGAAACAAAGCTAAAGTTTATTCCTGACTAAAAAGAAACATTTGAATTGGTATTAAAGAATGAATACAGCACTTTTAATTAGTAGAAACAAAATCGGTTATCTTCTTTTGACGTAAGGCTAAACCTACTTGACGATGCGAGTCACAGCTAGCTCTTTCTGCACTCTTTCACAGAGTACCCAAAGTCAAAACTCTACTGCATTTGGTTTATCAAGAGTATTTTACCGAATTTTCCAGATAATCTGAATTTTCTGGAATCCGAACAGAGTTCAGCCCCAATTAGTTTGGATTCCCGAGGTTCTACTGAATAATATTTTTTTTAAATTCTAGTTAATTTTTGCAAGGAAGCGTCCTGTTTGATTTAGTTATTTTAAAACTTTTCTACAGGGAGAAAAAGCTATAAATGCTGTACTCATTGTTAAAATGAAGTTACAATTAAATTTTTTAATGAAAAACTCCAAGAGTAGCTTAAACGTGTTATGAGTGTCTCTTGACATCACCAATATGTTATTTTTAATGTTACAATAATGAACAGATGTTAAATTTGGCGACAAAGGGAATTTTCTAGAAGGACCTCGAACTTTCAACCTATTTCTACTGGTTTCATGAACTTTCTAGAGATTACGTCACTTCCTACGTAATGAAGTCACTTCATGTTGAAAAGTATAAAGGCAAGCTCTCAAGCCAAGAAGAGTGAGTTGGAATTCGATCAGCAAGCAAGCTGGTCAGCTAACAAGAAACCTTTGAGCGTTGTGTTGAGATTTATTGGTAGTCTCTGTTGTGAATTTTTACTAGTGCTGATTTAATACTTGTGCTACGTTTCTTTGCTTAGAATATTTGTAAAATAAAGAGCTTTATTTTTTTAATCCTGCTTATTGGATTGTATTCACGTACACCCACAACACAATTTCGTTACAATATCGTATTTGATGCTACAAATGCGCCCTTAAAATATTTACAACTTATAGTTGCGGCATGTGTTTATTTGTAGAGGGTAGCTTTCTGACAGACGAATAATGGGATTTTATTCTTCTTGACTAATGAGTACATCCAGTAATGAGTACTAGTTAATTTTAAATCTAATCAAAGTTTATCATTTTTACCCAAATGAAGAACCAATGCGTAATTTTCCTTAAACGATACATTCATATCAGCCGTTTATTCTTTACATGAGAAAATGTTAAGTTTCTAATACTTACTTTTCCATTTGTAAAATTCCCAATATATTGAATATTGTTCATCTGCACAAAAGTATTCCCGTTCAACTGATCGTTATGGAAGTAACCCCGATAGTAAAACTTTCGTGCTTCGTCAGTATAGAGACCAAATCCTTGTCTCTTATCTAACGACCACATTCCATCGTAGGAGTCTCCATTTCGATATATATATCGTCCTTGTCCGTGTCTTTTATTTTCCCACCATTCGCCTGGATTTAATAAAATGGAAAAGAGGTTATATTTAATTATCGTAGCATATCCAGATTTTAGATAAGAAAAAAAATTGTTCCGAAAAGAATTGAAAACTGATGAAAAATTATTTATAAAATGCATTCTTCTGACCAACTAGACTAATGTAAAAAATTTTAATAAAATGTTCGATGACATTCATAAGCACGCTGCAAATTTGAATGAATTTTTAAATTTCAATTCTTATTTTAAATAACTTTTGATTTTTCCAATCTCAAAAGTCTAGGCAATTGTAACTTTACTGCGAGTTTTAATTTAAGAAATATTTAACAATTCTTGTTGTAGATTTTTAATTGGATTCCTACATCATTTTAAGTATATAAATAAAATTTACATTTTGCAGAGCATAATTTATACTGTGAACTGGAAACAAAGTTTCTATCACATTTTACGTTGTATTACTTTTTTGAAATAAATTTTACGGGCTTAACATATTCATAATTTCTTTATGCTTTGAATCTGTTCCAATGACACTCACTAGAAACTTTGGTATTAATTCTCATTAACCTAACCTCATTAAGTATGTACAGATGCACGATTTTTTAAAGCTTTGCACACTAGTTTTCTTAACAAATTCATAACTGAATGTAAGTTGGGACCTAATGTTTGTTGTCAGTCTTGATTTTCATATTCTGCTTTTGAGTACCTTCAAACTTTAATCATTGATTCTAAAACTTTTCCTGATTATATTGTTGCAGTGTCTACTTTGCTGAAGGTTGAACTTTGTTCAGTTATTTTTAAGGCAACTTAGTAATAAATTCAGAATGGTTCGAAGTGGTTCCGATTAACTTTAAGGATAAGCCAGACATAAAAACAAATAATTTTTTCATTGGAACATACAGCCGGGAACGTCATGTGTCTGTGCACACTATCGATACAAGAAGAATAAAAATATGCAAATGTTGTTTGCAAAACAGACTTATTGAACAGTGTGTGCCTAATATCAAAAGAGGTATTCAAAATTTTGTCATCTGCAGCAATACAAGACAAACCATGGATTGCGAACTCATTTAAATATTCCAGGCCTGGCATGGATATGTGCTGTTGCTTGAACAACTCTTGCTGAGAGGTCTTCATCAGGGATTATGGGCATTTCTGGTAGTAGTATAGGTCCACACCGACCCAACTGGCCTGGTCTTTAACAGAAGAACCTTAACAGATCTTGGACGTATCATTTGGAAGACTTTTAATGTTGTTTACAAAACAGACTTATTGAACAGTGTGTGCCTAATATCAAAAGAGGTATTCGAAATTTTTGACATCTGCAGCAATACAAGGCGAATCATGGATTGCGAACTCGTTTAGATATTCCAGGCCTGGCATGGATATGTGCTGTTACTTGAACGACTCTTGCTCAGAGGTCCTCATCAGGATTATGGGCATTTCTGGTAGTAGTATAGGTCCACACCGACCCAACTGGCCTGGTCTTTAACAGAAGAACCTTAACAGATGTTGGGCACTAATAGAAATTGATGGGAGATAAGTCGGAAGACAGTCGCGGCCAGTCAATGGGACGTGCCCTTCCAATCATTGTGGCGGTAAGGTTAGATTCAAATATACTCGATGATTCTAGCTGAAATACGAGGGCATCTCACCGAACTAAAACCTGCTTACTAAGGTAAGAATAAGAACTCGAAGAAGAAATAAACTTTTAACTTGGAAAAAATGTAAACCTTAGAAACCTGAAATTTATCCTTCATGTTGCTTAGGATAAGGAACAGTGCAAGATAACATGAAAAGTCAACCACCCTTCCCAGATGTGATGAAAACGGGACAATCTTAGAAATTTAGGCCGATTAGAAGCCACTTGATGTAACGAATAATGTAACGATCTCTTAAGCATGCTGGTATCAGCTTAGAAGTAACTTACTTTTCCCGCGTACTATTGCATGATTAGGGTGACTACAAAGATTTTGTGCATATATAGGCAGGGGTCGATCCAGATTTTTTTAGGGACCCATTTTTGTGAAAAATAAAAATATTTTTGTGAAAAAAATTATTTTTGTGGCAATTTTTTTATCATGTAAAACTTTCAATTTTAGCAGTCATATTTCTATATTTTACGTTTAATATCAAAAGTGTTTCATTGAACCAAATATATGCAGTAATTTCATATAATACTGAAAAAAAATACTCATATATATATATATTGTGCAATGCCTCATTTAAAAACTCGGATTAAAAAAAGGGGACCGTTTTTGTGAATTTGAGTTTTGTGAAGGGGCCGTTTTTATGAATTTGAATTTTGTGAAGGGGCCGTTTTCATGGAGTGGAATTTTGTGAAGAGGCCGCAGATCGACCCATGATAGGCAAACTGTAAGACGTAAATATTATTTACTTTCGACAACTTCAAAATAGTTTCCAGACTACCCTTTCCATCGCGGGATATAAATAAAGATAATTGTAATTTTCTTGAGCAAACTTTTAGAACTTTTTTCACTTTGTAATTTAAATTGTCCATTGCATTAATCTTTGTGATTGCATTTTTATAATCAAGCAATATAAACCGTTCTGTGTTTTGCTTTTTCATTTATATATTAACCCAAGATTCATGCTGGCAGAAGTGCGAGTGTAATTGCCTATACCCAAATGAAGCGTTTCTTAAAGAAGAATAAAAAATATTTTTATATATTATTATCTGGTAAATTCTACTAAATATTTAAGACTGAAATTTTTCAACTAAAATTATTTTTTAGTGATATTTTCGTACAACTCTTAAAGAATTTGATACAACGCGCATTTGTTGGACAACCATGAGGTTGCGATCCACAGATGGAGAAACACTGCTTTGGGACACACAACAGCCTGTATTTTCTTATTTCAATCTGTTTTGTCGTGGTCCACTCGATCTATCCTTGAAGTTTATCGAATCACAATGTGTAAAGCGGCATCTGCATCCAGTGCCCTTACTTAACATTACACAATACTCAAATATGTTATATAAGATGCATGTAGCAAGATAAGATAAGCACATAACGCTTTCAGCTTCAGTCGTGTGCATACAGTCTCGTTACTTTAAGCGTGTTTGCTGCAAGTAAGGCTCTATTTTTCTCCCTCCGGAAGCATAGTATTTGTGAAAGATTTCTGCATTTTTACAACTGTTTGAAATGGCGATGCTTTACTAAGTTTGATGCGAAGGACAGTTTGTTAATCGAAGTCACTTTTAGTATCTCCTGTTCAAAAAAGAATCCTGGAATTTTGCTAAAAAAATTTTATCTTATTTTTATTTAAAAAAATGTGGAAAAGTTTATAATTTCATCTCTAGAAAATGCTTAATTTCTTGGTTTCTTCGATGTAACGGAAGAATATCATAATCGGAATTTTTTATTATAATAATACAAAGAGGAAGATAAAACCTTGATTGATTTCAGAGTATAGCTGAGAAATTCCCCCAACCGCATACTTTGTCTAGAAACATGCTCTATGATCTATTAAACAAATATTTCCCATTATAATACTCTATAATGAATTAAAAAGATGTCTTTTTAAACGTAATAATTGAACTTTCCGTTCATTTTGGCATTTTTACAAATAAATATTTTATTTTCTACATTCTACAAGGAGTTTTTCGACTAAACATGAATGAATGGAATATATTTAGAAATATCTCATGTATTAAAATATTTCAGTTTAATTTAAAGCTTGTTGATTTCTTTAATAGAGAGTATGAATTCACAGTTTGTTATGGAATCTTTGAAGCACAAGTATTAAAGATAATTCATATAAAGTGTGCCTTAAAAACTAATTGTCATTTTACTGACGAATGAATTTGAACGTTTTTCGGTTTAGTGATTTATAGACGTCTATTTCAGTTTATTTAATATGTCTTCTGTTTATTTTGAGTGATTGCGAAAAAGCTCTATCTGTGTTAACAATAAAGTTTCATTCATAATAAACATCACGCCAATATCATAATTTCGTTTTTATTTAAACTACTAGCCGCCTTCGTTGACCAGCTGGTTAGCCCGGAATATAATTTCAATTGAATCTCTTATGCATAATATGATATTCATGATTCCCTTAACAAATTTATTTTAAATTGTGATAGACATTTAACACGTTTTTTTAGTGGCCTTGCACCTGTTTTGTTCATTGTCTACATGAGCGTCCCTAATGGAGTCAAGTAGCTGTCCATGTCATGTGACATCTAATTGCACCCTGTCGGCGCCAACTTCACTTTCATATCCCTCATGCAAAATACGCATTTGATTCCAATATTAAAACGGCGCGGCACATTCTACGTCTAGCAGTATGTTAACTGGATTAATACTTGCGGATAAAAAGAATTAAAACATTTTTCAGCTTACTGGATGCATTTCCTAATATATTAACTATCTTTAAGGATTTGTTTACAGATTTCAGAGTAAAATTGATGAAATAAAAAGAGAAAGTAAATTCCTTAGCTTTCAACATTGGAAGAGAAACTCGCAATGAAGTATTTGTTTAAACAAAGAAAACGGTTTGCATTTCATTGCAACAATGAAATGAATTGTTGTAAATTATGCCTCAAAATATTTTTAAAGATTTATTAGAATTAGAGAAAAAATTTACAGCAACTTTATTGATTTCATTTAATTTTATGCATTATTATTTTTTATGGTGTAAAAGTCAATTTTGTGTTATAGTTTTTTCGAAAGTTATCAAGGGAAAACGTCAAAATTTCGATTAATTTTTAACTATTTAAAATTCTTATTAAAATTTCAAAAAAACCCCGCACCCTCCAGTGTATGTTTGTGCCAGATTTCGTAGCTCTAGGTCCAGCGTTCTGTTTTGTAGTGCGCCAGCACACACAAACACACACTTCTCCATTATTATTAGTAGAGATATTGTGGAATTAGAATATCGAGAACTGCTTAACCTATTGATAATATTCGTTTCATATTTATAGTACTTTATTTTCTTGGGAGATCAAATTTTCCACGAAATCTCCTTTAATAAAAATTGAAATATGACATTTTTGAAGTTTCGCATTTTAGTGTTCCTTAAATATAGAGATCAATATTTACAGAATTATTTATTTAGTTTTTTTTCCCTTGTCAAAATGGAGATGTTGTACGACAGTATCGTAAATATGTCCGGTGTTTGAAGAAGACAAATGTCTTTTGAAAATGACTGTGATATGCATTTAGATTCATAGATCATCGTACTGTAACGACTTCTTAGCACTGAAATAACCTTATTTTTATATTAAACATTACAAAGCATTTATTCCTTCAATATGTAAAAATTTCAGAAATGTGACCATCATAGCTTAAATGTTATTAAAATTTTGAAAATCTTTTGTATTTTGTATATGATTAAGAAAAGTGCTAAATATCTATCAAATGCGGATATGATTTTTAATTAATAGATATGGCTTGAATAGCAGCATACAGTATGGAGGATAGATTTTGTGCATGCTGGTTTAAAAATTATTTCTTTTCATTGTTCATAAAATATGAAATCTTCATGCATTATATTTTCTCCTATGCATACAGATTTCATATTATTATAAACTATGAAAAATAATAATATATATATGATAGAGATTGGACCAAATCCGTAAAGAGGTTGACTTTCTGTCAGTGTGTATAATCGCATGCTTGTGAATTCGATAAACCCTAAACGCTTTTTCCCCATCTGTGTTAAGAGGGTTTCAGGTTCGAAACCCGATTTCATTGAAGATCCGCCGTGTATGGGACCTGTTGCACGTTAAATCATACGTAGTGTCCAAACGTCCTCCCGTTGGTGTGGCGTGGAAGTTTGGAGAGGGGGGTGCCAGCTCAGGTGTCGTCCTCGTCATCTGACCGCGGTTCAAAATTACAAGATCCGTCCCAAAGTAGTGTTACTTCAAAACGGGACGTTAATATAACTAACTAAACTAAACTAAACCCATCTGTGTTTGGAAATTGCGCATATTACTGGTGCTTAGTGTATTTTTCCCCGCCTGTGTTAGGGCGGATACGAGAAAGTTTTGGGGAGACCACTCCCACCGGTTTCAATTAAGTGTAAAACAAAATGAGGTTTTCTTGCACTTCCTTCGAACATCCTTGTTAGACTCAGAGTAAATAAATGAATAATATTTGTTTTCGGTGTGGGATTGTTTATCAAAATTCATATGTACATTAGGGTGGGCCGAAAAAATCAAAAAAATTTTTTTCATGTCGCTATACCGCGTAAAAGTTGCGAATGGATGAGAAATTAATCGAGGAAAAAGAGTAAGGAAATTGATTGATATCTTCCGCTCGCGCATCGGCCTCGAAAATCGTAAAAATTGACAAAAATCCACTGTTTATGAATTTTTTTTTTTTTGGAATTTCTCTTTATCTGTTGATTTTAACATTAGCTGCTAAGTACTGATCTTCTTAAGAGTAAGTAAGTTTATTTTATCAAAATTGGTCGATAATTTCCGGTGGCGCGTTCCCTCCAAGGTTGAGAAAAGTATATGAAATTACTTCAATATGCAATTTTTAACTCCTAACCGTCAACATAATCTTCATACATCTCCTTGCTGATAAATTGCAACAAATCGATGTATGTGCATGAAAAAAAGTTATTTTGGTCTAAAAATATATCAGCTTCATTTATTCTCTTTGTTTATTGTAGCACCATGCAAAACTAAGCACCAAAATTACAATATTAGTTGTTACTTAAGAAAGAATGGCAAGAATGCAGAAAATAACAAAAAAATATATACAGTAAAACCTCTTCGAACGGCCACCCCTGCATAGCGGCCACCCCTCTTAACGGCCAATTTTTCGTGGCACGGATTTTTCGGCCCATAGGCCTAATGTTAAAATAACCCCTAGCAACGGCCACCCAACCCCTCTGAACGGGCGCCGGGTGGGTTCGCCCATCCCATTTGACAAACGCATCGGTTAGAGATTTACTTTTTAAACTGAAAAACGAACTTGAAAAATGTTTTTTCCCGAGAAGGGTAAAAACTTAAAACAGTCACGAATTTTATCCTTTTTTCAAAAAATGTAAAAAATTATTAAATAAAGTACTATTTTCTCTTTAGATAAGTCTCAAACTTCATTCTAAATAAGAAATATGTGTCAGACTTGTTTATATTATGTATTATAGCAATTATCTTGTAATTGTAACGAAAACCCTTCAGAGCGGCCACCCCCTCTGAGCGGCCAATTTTTCTCGGAACGGAGAGGTGGCCGCTCAGAGAGGTTTCACTGTATTTATATATATCAGATCTTTAAGGAAACACTTTAGCTATTAACACATCGTTATGTCTCTTAAATTTCTTGCATGGAATTATACTCTTTCTTCTCACCAAATGATACTTGGAAGTCTGTTTTATAGCGAATTTCGGACATTGCCTGTAAAAGCGTCGCTTCTAGACTTCCACAAACTTTTCGTGACGCTTTTGATTATCGCTGACCTTTAGATTTTGTGGGCCTGGACACAAATATGGAGTTAGGCTCTCGTACATAAAGTTTTTTGTAGTCTGAAGAATGTGATTTGTCAAAAGAAAAATTAGGATATCAATACATGAATCCACCTTCTAGTTAGGAAAAAAATATTAAAATTACTCTAAGCGATCATCAACTCTTATTATAAGATAAAAGTGAATGGGTTCAATTTTGTTCACAGTGGGAAATATTTCAAATGATTAAATATGCTATGCATAATTTTCCATGTTGTTATCTGCTGTTCATTTGTTGTTAATATAGGCAACTAAAATTTATTATTATTTCTTTTTTTGTCAAATGTTTTGGAAAGGTGCAGGAAATAAATTTGGCTATATATTGTAATTTACTAACGATTTCTGGACTATACATAAAGTAGTTGGGTGCTGCGCTCAATAGCCCCCGGGCATACGCCTGGTTGACCGACCTTAGGAACACTCTGTTTCTGATACGAGTTTCACATATCGCTCAACTACCTGTATGCAACATGGAAACGTTCCATTCAGATGCTTCACCAGACCGAATAGGGGGATCGATTTCATCATCACTAATGTCTTACAATAGAGGGGAAGGAGTTAAACTGCAACCATTAATTTGTATAATTTCCGTATACTCCTTAGATTGAAAATTGATTTTCGGCTTCCTGAAATTTCTTATTGTTTTTCTCTTTTTTCGACTGACTGCCTCGTCTTTAAAATTTGTCTAATGCTCAGTTTTCTTTCATACAGTGTCATGACCATAATTATATTTTCTATGAGGATAAAAAAAGCATTGAATTCTTTAGCACTGTCAATAGATTTAAGAAAGATTTCAGAAAGGTAACGAGTTGTGTTGATTCCTTTAACACGTGTTTTGGGCTCTGTGACTATTTCCTGGTTTTACTCTGCCATAGACGATTTCAAAAAAACGTTCTTTTCACTTAATTAAACAGCTAATTACTTTGCATGTTGTTGTTAACCACCTGGAGTGTGATAACTGGGTATGATCGCGGATAACCAAAATTTCATTAAATTTTGCCGCTGCAATATTTGGAAGATATCATTGATCCTTACTGAGCGCTTTTTCATCAGCTTCTGGGTTAGGTTCGTTATTTTCGAGTTTTTCCAAAAATCAGACTTCCAACTATCATTAATGAAGAGACATAACGATGTCTTAATAGCTAAAGTGTTTCCTTTAAAGGTTTGTTATTTTTTTAAAAAATTTTCTGCATTCTTGTCATTCGTTTTTAAGTAACAAATAATATTGTAATTGTGTAGCTTAGTTTTGCATAATGTTACACTAAACAAAGAAAATAAATGAAGCTGATATATTTTTAGACCTAAATAACTTTTTTTCATGCATATGCATCGATTTGTGGCAATTCATCGACAAGAAGATGTAGGAAGATTATGTCGAGGATTAGGAATTAAAAATTGCATATTGAAGTAATTTCACATACTTTTGTCAACCTTGGAGGGAACGTGCCACCGGAAATTATGGACCCATTTTGATAAAATAAACTTAATTACTCTTAAGAAGATCAGTACTTAGCAGCTAATGCTAAAATAAACAGATAAAGAGAAATTTTTAAAAAATTCATAAACAGTCGATTTTTGTCAATTTTTACGAGGCGCGAGCTGAAGATACCAATAAATTTCCTTATTTTTTTTTCCTCGTTTAATTTCTCACCCTTTCGCAACTTTTCCGCGGTATAGCGACAAGGAAAAAATAATTGATTTTTTTTTCGGCCCACCTTAATGTACATCTTACCGTTAAGATATTCATACATATCTTACCATCGTATTCACTTCCGTCTGGATATACGAATTTTCCTTTACCGTGTTTCAACCCCTTCTTCCATTCACCAGAATATCGGGCTCCTGTATAAAAATAATACGTCCCGTACCCATGGCGGAGGCCATTTTTTCTTTCTCCTTCGTAAAAGCCCTTTTCATCTTCATTGTTTTCATCCTGCAAAAGGCGACCATCTCAGTTTGCCACATGCTAGTTAGTGAGAATAACATTAAAACTAATACATTTATTGCTACGACTGCGAAATATATAACCAATAATTTTGGATTGATTATGCAAAAAAGTTAGATAGTTTGTTGGAAGACATTAGTATTGATTTACTATATAAAAAATACTGTAACTACACTGTAATTTATGCATATAGCATGAAATATTAACATTAGTTTTTTTCCAGATTTGAGGTTCGTTGTAGAAAAATATTTGGGTAATAAAGATAAGTTAGGAATAATCATGGATAAGGAATTCTGAATTATGTATCGATTGTTGCTGAATTTCCTAATCTGAACTTTTGCCATGCTATACTGCTCTGAAGTTTCTATTGCACCTAATATTAATCAAAAGGATCAAGAATGTAAATAGTAAAGTCCTTGAAGATCTGTCAGTCGACGGCGTTGACTTCGGTATTGTTGCATTTTTAAATTCATTTAAGTTAATGGAATACTTCCAATTTTGATAAATAATCTGATAATTAAAAAGATTCCTTATACAAATTACCTTTTTGCTATCAAAAAATTTCAGAATTTACAGTAGCTAAGTAATTATGGGATATTTTCGAAATTCTGTATTTATTTTTTTAGAGTTAAGGTTATTTTTCTGCATAGGTCTTTAAGAAATTCCGAATGCTTGATTCTTAACTTTAAAATTTTGTAACGATTTTTCCACAGATGCTATTCTGTTATGTTTTGAAATAAACTGATACTTAATTACTTCCTGTATTGTAAGAATTTTCCAAAGTTTTTAAAAAATTTTATCTAGCAAATAGATACAGTATGTGCATAGACTTTATTTCCTGTATCCAAACTAAGTCGACAACACATTTCGTGAACATGAGTGATCAACTAAGTGAACGAGACAAAAAAAATAAATGAACAGCTTGAATTAATCTAATAAAAAATTAAAAATCAGCAAAATAATTACAATCTCGAATCAAATCAGCTAGCAAATGTTTGAGTTACAATTGTACAAATGGTGCGTTAAGAAAACGCATGCTTTTGTATTGCAAACATAAAAATTTATTCAAGTTTATATTGGAATCATTTCATGCTAACATGACAAACGTAAAATGACCCGAAATTTAGAATCTACCATGCAGCTTGTAGCGGGCAATTCTTTTTCTATTTTATATTAGTAATGTGTTGCATTTGGTAAATTTTACTGAAATCATTTATTAGATTACTTTTTATAATTTAGTCAATAAATATGTAACAACAAGTTGGAAAAGTTCTAAGCCACTCAGTATGATGAAGGGTTAAAATGAGGTGCAAACTATTCAGTTGTTATCTAGTTCTTTAAAAAGAACACTAAATATATTTTTTTAAAGAAATATTTGCATTAGATGCGTGCATTATTTATGTGTTATCAATGGAGGAAAAGTGTTGTTTTTTATTTGCTATTATTATTTTTACTGTAAATAATGAATACCAATTTGTTTCAGCACAAGTATTTAGTAATGCATATGTAATTTAAATTTTTTTATAGCAAATTTCGCTAGAATAAATCGTTGTGGATCAGGTGAGCTTTAAAACGATATAAAAATGGTTATAATATTTCATTTCATCGAAATCCTTCTCAAATATAATGTGTTAGTAATGAAGGATCAAAAAATGTTTCACAAAAAGTATTGCATATTGTATTATTTAATTAAAAGAAAATGCACCCTACAAAAAAAACTCCAGCTACAGAGTGCACGACACAAAATAAACATCAAACATACAAAGAATAGAATCGGCAATGATTGAATCTTAAAAACATCAAAATTCGCATTAGGAATTTAAAAATTGTTGTGTACAGTCATCTGAAAAAAATAAATAAATAAAAACTTATTAAGAATTTAAAAGTTGTAAACACTGAACCTTAAAACCATTAAAAATGTATATAAAGAAGTAGAAAGTTGAATATACTTAATTTCAAAAACATTAAAAAACACAATAGGAATTTAAAAGCTGTAAACATTTAATATTAAAAACTCAAAGGTGACATTAAAAAGATGAAATTCCTCAGAACACCTTTAAAATTTTTTATAAAACTTAAATAACTAGAATTTATCTTAAATTTCACAAACACATTCTGAATTTATTTATTGATAGAAATTTAAAAAAATATTACAAAAGCTGACGTATTTTTTACCATTAATAAGCAAAGCTAAATTATTTATAACATAAAATCTTACTTCTGCCATGCTAAATAGAAATTTACGTAGACTGCTTAACTAGAATTTCTCACGCCTTTCTTTAATTTCTTTCGTGCTGCTTCGATTGCTTAGAATTAGATTCTGCTTAGAATTTTGTGGGTTTAATTTGTATTACTGATTATAAACACTATTTGACTATGATTTTGTTTTCTTTCGAATTGCGCGGATCTAAATTGTCTTATTTCTCAATTGTCATATTTCTTTGTTGCATCTCAGTAATTAAAAAGCCTATTGTTGGTACGGTTTTTATACAAGGCATTGTGTTTGAAACAGGTAATAAAACATAACGATTCGATTGTTGCAATGCTTTCTGTACTATTTAAATTGTTATCTTCGGCACATTTTTATAGAATTTAATTATTATGACATGTTTACAATCTATGTGAAACAGAATAAATAATTTAGGGCACATGTTGGTGCTAGAACAATTCAATAACTATTTTTAACTTTAATCTTTTGTTGTTTCTGTTTAGTTTTGCCATTTAATCTTTTTAATCAAATGATATCAACCTTCCGAGAATTATAGTATTATCTGTATGAGACAGAAAGAAAGTAATTTAATACTGATTAGGTAAAAATTTTAACGAATTTTTTTTTTTTATTATCTTTGTTTGCAAGAATTTTTGTTGCATCTGATAGAAGGAAATTTCCTAGTTTTCGTAACTTTAATATTCTCCTGTTGAAATTTTTTTATGTTATGACCACCAATCAATCCATGCTTTAAGAAACTCAAATATAAGAGATTGATAGAAAATAATGGTAAAGGCAAAACCACAATAGTTCTAAATATATATTTCCAAAACGGATTTTTAAATGATAGGAATCTGAAATAAACATTTGAGCTGAGAATCATCGTTGGGGATTTGATTGATATAGATGATCTACTTCCATTTTTAAATCGAATTTTTCATTGGCATGTCCTTTGGCTCATTCATAGATTCATTGAAAAAACTTCTCTATAGAGAAATTACAAATCTTCGCATTGTTCTCTGTGAAAAATTAATAATGAATTGCTAATATGCTAATAATGGTATTCATCTCTTCATACTAAAACAGTTATTTGCTTTCTTAGATTTTTTTCTGTCTGGCATTTTTTTTAAACTCACCGAAGCAAGTGGAAAAAATGAAAAGTCTTTTTTTTGCCGATGAATTTACGACTTTTTCTTACTCTCTTTTATTTAAAGCTTGGATTCTTTTTACCCTTTCATGTATATATATATATTCCCCCTTTCATGCTACTGTCAACTTGTATCCTTCCTCGCCTGTTGATTTGAATATGAAAATCACGATTGCTTTCATTCTCATCACGCGATCACGCACGAATTTTATCTTCCGTTTCAACGTAGAACATTGTAACATAAAAAAACAAGTAAACCGCGAGCAAGAGACATAAAAAAACGATTATGGCGATAAGCAAAGAGGATATAATTAAAAAAATATATTTAAAAAAATGTCCATGTCATGCTCTTTTGTTTGGGAATTTGCATGCCTTCCATTGTTCTTTTATTGCCTATTCATGAATATACTTCCGTAGAGAATGTAAAGAGTTCGCAAGCTGGCAGCTCGTAAGGCTTATCAGTTTCAATTTGAGAGAGACCACTCACTGCTGCTTATGGATGATGGCCACGCCATTCTTTTATTTAAATTGTGCCTGCATTTGTGAGATTGCATTTTAATCATACGATGGCATGCGTAAGTAGGTTATCTTAAAACGTGCTTCATACCCCTCCCCGGATATATTAATAATACGATTCTATTTACCTAAATACTTTATTTTTCTTCAAAACATCAATACGCTGACGGTTGACGGTTTTTAAATGCTCTATTGTTCTGTTAAATTCGGTCTCTAATTATTTTGATTGAAATTTAATCATATTTTTATTTATTTATTTATTTAATATTTTAAGAGATTAGAACATGAACTGTCATTGAATATCTCAAATGCCTGTTTATCATTCATTATTGTCACCAAAAATTTTAGATTTTTCTTCTTGATGGAATATTTGTTGAAAGAGAGATTCTTCTTCTTCTTTTTCTATTCTTACAAAATCACACTTCCGTAGAATTTGTTTCTGTCTGGCAGGAATGCTTAATCAATACAGTGGTAGTTAAGCAATAAGAAAATATTAAATTCTCCCCACTTGTTAAATAACGTTAAAAATCATGTATTTAATCAGTAGGAAATATCCTTTTTGCTACTTCGCAATGCACGACTGTATAAACGCAATAAATAGAGAATTATATAAATTTGTTCCCTGTTTGTGAGGGTAACACGCTGGTTAATAAATGTAATAATTAGCAAAAGATATTTTTTCATTCGACATGAATGGCAACGCGCAAAGTAAAATAAACCTTTTTAAATTTCTCACTGTTTTATTTATTTTTCTAGCATAGTGATCACGAGTTTAAAAAGGTATTCTCTCCCCGTTAACGGATTTCATTCAAAACTTGATACCTAAACAATTTAAATCTAAAACCACATGCTGAATTTTATCCATCTGGCTCGTAGCGTTATGGATTTACTGTATCCACATACACATGGATATACAAACAAACATAGTTAAAATGGAAAAAAAAGTTGTTTTTGAACTCATGGAAGTTTAAAACGGGGAGATTCATTAAACTTCGAGGTCAAATTTTGTTGACATTTATGATACTTTTTCAATGTTTATTTTGCATTCGAGAAAGTAAGATCGCTTTGTAAGATTCTTGGACTAAAAGACAGATATGATATTCTTCATGCAAAGATCTACCCATTTTACTGCAAATAACTTATAATCCTTCAATGAGCTAAACGCTTCGTTCAAAATTCTATAGAATATAGTTGACAGATATGAAGGAAAAAGAAAAGCAATTTGCTCAAATTGGATCAAAGTAATATCGTTCTGCAAACTGAAATATTTCTTAAATTTAAAATACTATATATATATATATATATATATATATATATATATATATATATATAT
>BGPR01000563.1:245172-272289 GCA_013235015.1 Araneus ventricosus | reverse complement strand
TATATATATATATATATATATATATATATATATATATATATATATATAGGAAATTTTTCATTTCTTTCTATTCTTTGTCATCTACGTTTTCCATCACAACAGTTTTGCATTCAGTTCACAGCATAATGATTTAGTCTGTATCCCTTTACATTAAAGCCTCGTTGTAATGAATTTTAGTGCTTTAATTCGCTGTATCTGATATTTAAAAAATGTATGAATATTTAGCTTTAAAACTTATCAAAAATTACAAAAAAGTACTAAAGAAAATCACATATTTGTCACCCCGTCCAAGGAATTTCATTTCTATCCGTTATACTGAAAGATTTATTTCAAGAATTGTTATTAGAGCAAAAAATATCTCATTTGAACTTAGGTTCAAAACGAAGAAGTTAAACATTTCGCACTAAAAGAATGGCTTATACTTAGTGTGTTACATTTCCTTAATGAAAAATCATCCACTGAAAGTAGAAGTAAGTTCAACAGAAAACTTCGCTAGTATTTCATCATATGATGAAATTTATAAAAATCTCCAAGTCGAAAGCAATCCATAGTTTTTTTAAAGCGAAAAGTGCGGAATGTAACCAAAATAATACCGCAAAGAATTAATGCGATGAAGAGAAGATATGAAAAGGAAAGGCCCTCGCCTAATTTTTCATAGTAATGATGACAATTTAAATATTATTTAACACATAATAATGCAAAAAAATAATGGAACCTAATTTTCCCTATATTTTTGTGAGTTCTTTGTTTCATATAAAACGGCAATTTTAACAACATAACAATCGTTCTATTGGGGAATTATCTGTATAGTTAACTTTTTTAAAACTTCTGGCTATTTCATAGACACTTTTATGATGACAATATCGATCCATCATTAATTTATCGGAAAATAAAAGGATAAAATCAGATATAAATACTTTTAGTTTTCTTTCCTTTCTATTTTTCCTTCATGCTAGCGCTGAAGACTTAATTGCATTGGAACTGATGTAGTGTCACTTTTTAAATTCCACCTGCAATCTGCCTGCATGATCTCATTCCATATTAATTGAGATTACTTAATTTTTCAACTTCAAGTTGCTGCGTTTATTTTTTTAATTCATGCAGTAACTACAAATTTACAATATCATATTTTTATTTTTTTCTAAGTAGGATCCGATTATTTCTCCGAAATTTTTAAATAATTTTAATGAGACTTATTATCGTTCTCAATTATATTGTTTCATTGCCTTTTAAGTGCATAAATACACTTTATTTCTGCTTTAGTAGATCTAAAAAATATTAATTATTCTACTCAAAGTGTTATTACTCTTTTAAACGCATTTGAAGCAAAGATGGGCGAAAAAGGTTTTTTTAATCCACGGGAGTTTTAATGTGAATATTGCTGACAATATTTTTAAAATGTCTAGCAGAAAGAAATCATGGAGAACAGATCGAATGAGACCAACCAACAGACCAATTGTGTCCATTTCACCGTCAAAGAAACTTTAAATTATTTTTTTCTAAAGTGGGTTAGTGCTCCTTTGTGCATTTTTGGATGGTTGATGTAATATTTTACACCATTTATGGCAAAGCCACTTGTAGAAATATACAGTACTTTTTCGCCGTGCATTTCAATGATATTCAACATTTTCTAGTACAATCCTTACATTCCTTTGCGTTTCTGGTGCTTGGTCTGTTTATGAAATTCGTATCCAAACGATTTTTTTAAACGAATATTCACATAATTTTTCATACATATTCTTACTTTTAAACTTTCAACTTTTGGAGAAAAAAAATTTATAAATTTGTAATTTTATCACATAATCGAAATGTTTCAATTCTGCTTATAAATAAGCGAATAGATAAACTGTAATCTATGTTTCATTTTCATCGATTAATTCCTTTTCCTTGAGTCTTTGTCATTTTAATGCATGAATGTGTAAATATAGGAGATATTGTCAAGGTAATTTAATTTCGTTGGGCCGATAAATACTGCTATTAAAAAAGACGATTTTTCTCGATTACACTGGTCTTAACACACTTGAGATAATATTCTGTGTTTTGAAAGCAATAAAATAATTTTATTGAAACAATTGATTATTTTCCTGTAAAAAATATATAAAAGCAGATGTTGTGAAGAATGTTTTTCAAAGCATGTACAGTACTTGGTATGTGCTATAAACTCTTTGAAGTACCAGGAGAGAGTACATAACACTAACACTGCAGAGAGCTTGTACTATAATTAAATGTAGTACCGTTTACATCTCTTAATATTTCGCTGTAATATCACCTTCATGACTCATTCCGCGCTAAACTTTAGTTTGTTTCTAATGCAAGTAATTTGGCTTCTAGTTAATTTGATGTTTCCATTTACTTTCCCGATGTTAGTGTTAATTTGTCTGTTTTAACTTGATTTATTCTTGTGTTATTTTACAATCGAAATTAAAAAATGCGTTTGTGGTTTGAAAGATCATGCAGAATTACAGACATTAGTTTACAAATTTCAAGGTAATGATACGTATAGTATAAGTGTAAAAATGAGTATGCTTAAAAATTTTTGAATAATTTTATGATGCTGTGTAATATACAGATTCTTAAGATAATAATTTTCAGCGCCGATATGCTATGTGTAACATATTAGAGATACTGTTAAAATTGAATCACTCTGTCAGAACAATTTTTAAAGATATAGTTAAATACGCAAAGTAAAAGAACGTATTTCTTAGACTGTAAAAGATTAATTAAAATAAAATATGAGAAAATTGCAAATATATGAGAAAGAATTAGTTCATTGTTTTTCACTAAAATAGTCCTGTTTCTCTTTAGAAAAATAAAAGGGAGCAGGGGATTGTTAAAAAACTAATACTAACTTTTTAAAACCATTTAAAAGGAAGTATTATCGATTTGTATTTGTTGAATGAAATTTTGTAGTGAAATGATTGTAGTTATTTTTTTTGTTAATATGTTTTTTTTTCTTTTTTAAATTTTTTATTCTGATTTAAAGATTAGCAAGAAAGTTTTTTTTTCCCTTCTCTTCTCTTCCCATCCCTTTTTTCCCTTTGTCTGGTGATGAGTTTTTCAACCAATACCAGCCTTTTTTTCTTATGAGTTTAAAAACTTATGTTTATTTTCATACATTCAAAATTCATTTAATCTTTCTAATTTATAAGAGTCCATGTAGTTTCATTAATCAGTTAGTTTTCTAACTCATAAAAATTTTAGCACCTTGAAATATTTTGATATCTTTGATGATTTTCTTGTTTTTTAAACTGGATAAATTCTTTTTTATTTTACTTAAAATGATTATAATAAAGTAAAGTAAAGTAAAATAATAAATAAAGAGCTTCGATTTTTCTTTCTTTTCTGTTTCTATTTTTACCTTCTATTCATATACTATGACACGATTGATAAATTGAAGAATTTGAGTATTTTCAGCTTATGCGCATATTTTATGTATTTAATCGTTGGAAAATTAAAATAATTTTCAGTCTCTACTTTAAGCCATTATTCTAGAATATAATAACGATAAATGTAAGTTTATGCATCAGATCTAGACAGTAGCAAGAAAATGAAGAAAATGTAAATTTTGATTTAAAAGAAAAAATCTTCATTTTATCTTATTTCCGTTGTCCCCCGATTATTCAGTTCTCAGTTTTTCAAAGCCAACTCAAATTTTCTGAAATCCTATTCGAAATAGTAGGGCAAGGTCAGACATAAAGAGTCTTCTTTTTCTTTTCTTTTTTCTTTCTTTCCCTCCCTTTCTTTCTACCTTTTATTCATCTATTGTAATAAGATTGATTAATTTGGGAAATAGTACAATGTATATTCTTTGATTGACGGTGGATTATTTTCTAAATGGCCCCTTTATCCTCTCCTACCCCTGATATTTTTTTAACTGGTTGGGTTTTTTTACGTCCTTGCTTTTCAATGGAGGAAGACGTTTATTCATTGTTAGTTTAAAGTTTTTGTTTCCACCTGCTTAATGAGAAATCATCCCTATTCGGGGCCACTCTTTTCTTCTACACAGAATAATAATTATTCTGAGGGGTTGGGTGTTTTTTTCTCCTTCTCCCCCTTTGTTTTTTATGCTATTTTTTTCTCCTTTCCTCTTCTTTCCCCACCGGTCGTGCAAGACGACAGTTTTTTCCCCCTCTATTTGATTTGTTTTCATTTTTTTCTTCCCTACGTTCTCGCTCTGTAAAAGAACCGAGTCAAAAAAATAAAAACCTAAAATGAAGGAGGGGAAAAAAATACCGGGAAAAAAATCCCTTACCCCCAGCGTCTCTCGCCTCCTCCCCCCGAAAAAAAAAAAAAAGAAAGAAACGTTGCTGAGAAACTTTGCATGTCGGTTCTGTGTCCCGGGGCAGTGGATTAATTGGACAGGTTTGGCTGACCAAACTCCCCATCGCTGGGCCTCCCCAGCTTGGCTTGCATACATACATACATGCATTCTGAGTGGATCGTCTTTTGACTTCCACTTCATTCAACACGTTGGAAAAGTCGCTGCTGGAATGAGCGGTCCCGCTCGTGTGTGCCTTGCTCTAATTTGTCAGTTCGGGCTTTTTCATTCCGTTCGCGTCTGCTGAAAACTATGTCGTCCATGTGCTATTTGTTAATCTTTTCATAGTTCCCCTTTGACTGTGGATGCTTGGCCCCGGACAGGCGCCAGGGCCCTTTTCTTGGGACAGATACAAGGATAGATCTCTGCCAGCGAAAGGTAAGATCACTTGTTTCTAACTGAACATCTCTTCCGCCATCTGGACCAGCGTTTGAGTTTACCGCGAAAAGATGTGTACTTATCTGACCAACCTGACGTATCCGGTATTTGAAAAGCTTTTATGGCCGCTCGTGGACCAATCATAAAGAAGCATGCGCTCTTGGGGGCGTTTATTTTAGTTTCGAAATGTCAGTCTTGGTGGGGGTTTTTTTTTTTGGGTTGTTTTTTTTTTTTTTTTTTTATGTTTCATTCTCTGAGTAGCTTAGTTTTTTTTTTTTTTTTTTCCATCCATTTTTTTTTCCATTTTATTCTAGTCTTGTCTTTTTCTTTGTCCCATTCAGACTTTGCACATATGGTTTATAAATGTAATACAAATTCAAAATACTTTAAGTGTGCTTCGAATTCCGATATTTTTTTGCCTCTCTGTTTGATATCACATCCAATAAGCCATTTTGTTGAAGAAATAAAATTTTCCCTTTTTAAGTTTCAAATAGATATACTTAAAACGTTTTAATGTACAAAAGTCTGTCTTAGATTTGTTAGAGCTTAATACCTAAATAGAATATGCTGGTGGTGGTAATAAAAAAAATGCTATGCTAATAAGTGGTTCACAAACATTAATTTCATCAAATGATATTTTATAACTCTCAGAAATTTATGATTGAATCACCGTTGCAGGAATGAAATATGCCGATGTTTGTTGTCGGAATAAACATAATTTAAACCATAATAAACACCAAAATTAAAGTGTCTGCAATTTTTGTAAACTAAAAGAAATGCTTTAATGAGCTATTTTGTTGTGGAAATTGCATTTATAAGAAGAATTTTTAACGAGGAGTTAATTGTCTGGTATCAATTGACAGTTGGATTTTGTAAAACATTTGCTTTTCTATATTTTGTATTCATAGATTATCTGATGTATCACTAAATAAATTCATCAATAAAGCGTGTAAAAAAACAAAAAAAAGTAATAACTATATTTTAAAGTTACTTGAAGTGCTTGTATATTAGTGTTAATTGCAATGGTGTTATTTAAGAAAAGCTTAATCTGTACTTCTTTATTTATTTTTGGCACACTTAATTTAAGAGGACAAAAAATAATAAACACATAAAAGCCGTTTTCAGAAGATGAATCAACGGTGTTTATGAATCAAATTGCTATGCGTAATGAACTGCGGTAAATGTAATACTTTTTATTATTTTTAAAAACTTTCTTCTGTTTTTTTCAGTTGTGTTCAAATTTTCTATTCATAAATCATAATTATATAAATCGTTGTAATTCTACAAATCATTATACTAACTTCACAGTTTATTACAATATTTTTTTATGTTTATGTTTTCTAAATAAAACAAAATTATAAGAATTTACATAATTTCTTAAAAGAATCTGTTTTATTTGCTATACGAAATCAAGGAAGGATGTATTCGCAGCTATTGTTTTTACTATTAGCGATATTGCTCTCTGTTGCTACTGCGATTTAGACGGAACTATGTACAATCGATTGATTTAGCTACATATTTTAGCTCACGTTTGTATAAGATAAGCAAGACAATTAGTTTTTATTGATAGATTAACATTCTAGGAATTCAGCAAAAATAAAATTACTTTAAAAAATACTCATCTGTTGATGAAAAGTCATAAACATTTAGCTGCGAACTATTTAGAAAGATTAGTTAAAAATTTATATGCATGTCTTAAAACAAATAACATGATTAATTAAATTTACCGTTTTATTATACATACATATGATTTAATTCTAAGAAAAACATCTTTGTTTGAAGACATTTTTCTTTACTTTTTCAATGCTAAATTTGCATTTAAAGCAGATACATAATTTAAGGAGCAAAGGTCACTGGAATATACACAACGATTTAGCATTTCTCCGTGTCTTTTGGGTATGAATCATAATCTTTATTGAAGTAAATTCTTATCTTATCGTGGATGGTTTTTAGAAGAACATAAAACTAAATGTTATTGATTTTGTCGATAACCAAGATGCACTACACATTTTTATCGGCCCAAGAAAGCTTTTCATAATATAATGGTTTTTTCCGGTTATTTTAATCTTTTTTCTAGAAGATTTTAGAAATTGGCTTCTTTTATTTGTGAGTAACCTTTTCTAATTTGCTTATTTTTCTTTTAATTGATATGGTATTCTCGGTAGTTTTATTATACAACTCCTAAGTCTCTTTTCCCACACACATATATGCTTGCTTGCAAACTGCGAAACTACAATTTTTAAAAGTTATATTATTGAAAGTATTTCAGTGGAAATAGGTAAGTAGCTGAACAAGGACTTAATCTGATCTATATTTTATTAATCTGAGTCATGTTTTGTAATCCGATTTGTAAATAATTGAAGAAAAACAATTTTTTTATTTATATATTTAGCTGCGTAGCAAAAGACTTTTTTTTTTACTTCTAGACTTTTTTTTTAGTTTAAAAAGTGTTTATGTTCCATAAACAATTTTAACTTTTCCTAAATATTTGTACTTCTCTTAAAAAAAAAATCTTAAATTATTTATTAAAAAGCTTTATTTTTTTAATAAATAATTGCATTTCTCTGGAATAGTTAAGTAATTCTAGTTCCTGTATTCTCGGCGAATCTGTTCTATTTTAATCCGAAAAGAAACAAAACACTTTTATTTCCTTAAAAAAAAACTCCTTTCCGCGATCCTTAAATGAGAGAAAAAACAAACATCTCAAAGAAATATCATTGAATATGAGAAACTCTGTGTGTGCACATAATTGCATCTGCCGAGCAGCCATGCACGAGAAGGCTGAGAACCTTATTCGTGGAAACGGCATCTCATTAGGCATACGCTTTCTTCTGGTTGCCGGGCGCCTGTGTTTTAACTAATGCCTCCTTATAATGGCGTCATCGGCATAGAGCAGTCATTCCGCTACCCTGTTGGGGCCCCAAAATATGTAGGACGAGGAGGAATGTACGAGTTGTGTGTGATGAGTGAGCATCCATTTGCATCCAGTTTTCAGCCTGCTACATTCTGCGGGGAAGGGTAAGTTCTCGGGTTCGTTTTCTTTTACCAGCTTGGCTTTTTTTTTTCTTTTCTTTTTAGTTAGGCAAAGCCGACCATGATTAGTTCAGCAGGAAATAATTAGTGGTAGAGGTTTCTTCGTCTGAGTGTAAAATAACCAAAGGACCTAAAACGGATTTTTATTAATACGCAATATGTTACGGAATTCGGATAAAAGACTTTGTTTTATTGCCTTGCATATTACGCAGTTTTTATTAGGTCATGCATTAAAAATCTTCTAAATATTATTCCTCAAGCGGTTTTTCATTGTTTTCGTATTAGAGATTTTTGCCTTAACCCTATGAGCCCTATCCCGCCTCAAACCGCCACAGGCCGGACTCAGGCGGTTTCGGGCACCTGGGTCAATTTTACCGGAGAAAATTAGTTCCTTTCTTTGTTGACAATTGATCGCGCAACCGAGGGTGTCGTCCTTCTGGAATTTCTGTAGAGAAAGGAAGGATTTCATTCTGATTTCATGAATGTTAATTTACTCCAGTTTTTGAGGCACTTGAATTCTCACTCTAGCCGGGTTCAAAGAGTTAAGAAGGAGATAAGATTAAGTGGTAAGATTGTTTGTTAAAATGCATTTTTAAGGGCAGCAGTTTTATGAAAAAGAAATATTAAGACTAATCTGTAAGGGATCACGGCCTCGAACAATTAATGATAACAATTTTTTGGTAAATTTCTAAAATATCAACTTGGGTGACATTTCGATTTAAGTGAATTTTTTAAAAAAACGAACTTTAAATGTTTAATCCTAAAATAGACTTAATTATTTAATTTCTTAATTAAAATTTTAAATTCTCTTTGAAAGTTGTAAATGGTTCGAATTTGCCATCTATACAAGAAAACTAGAGCTCTCTTTCAAGTGTCATTAATCAAATTTATTCGCGTTGTCAACTTCCATTGTTACATTTATTATCCTTCAAAATCACTTCTCCTTTTCTCCCTTTATGCTCTGAAAAAATACTCGCAGAAATATCTTGTCCTGACAAAACGTCAGCATCTTGTAGGAAAAAGGCCATAAACTATAATTTCTTTTCCTAGAATGACGAAGTAGGTCGAAATGAACAAACCTTTGGAATCATCCCAAAAATGCAAAATTAAAAAAAAATAATAGCAATGAAAGGGGAAGAATATGGCTGTTTGGCTGTGGAGATACCGAATTACCACTAGGTATTTCGATTCTAATAAAGACCTATTTACACCATATACCGAAAAAAAGGTTCTTTTACAGTTCTCCTTATTTTACGTACATTTGTCGAATCGAGCTTTGTCTTCTTTCAGGTCTGACACAAATGGGTAAAAATTTCATATGACAAAAGCGTCCACATCCAGCGAAAGCAGTTACTTACACTATTTCTTTCCCCAGCGATGACAGAGCGTACCGAAATGGACAAACGACCGCGTCCATCTCCCGAATTATTCTTCTGGTTCGTGTGCGTATGATTTCTCATCGCACACTAAATAACGCGCGGACATAAATATGGAGGAAGAAGAGATGGATATGGGCGGACGAGATAAGCAGGATCGAGACGAGTGAGTGAGAAGGATCTATATACATAAAAG
The DNA here is from genome assembly GCA_013235015.1 of Araneus ventricosus. Lineage (NCBI taxonomy): Eukaryota > Metazoa > Arthropoda > Arachnida > Araneae > Araneidae > Araneus > Araneus ventricosus. The sequence goes on along the minus strand of BGPR01000563.1, from coordinate 262,988 downwards.
ATGGGATTCAGTCGAAACGGTCACTTGTCTGCCATGCATTTATGGATCAAAATTCTCGCGGCCTTTCCCATTTTGCCGCCTATGGAAGTGGGGGAGGGTGATACCTGGGCAGTTTGACTGCCGAAGAAGGAGAAAGGGGGACAGCAGCCATTTTTCGTGAATATGAAACGAGACCCAATAAAAGAAACTCCATAAAGTAGGAGGCATAAACCCATCTCAAAGTTTCTCGCCATAGTCATGACTATGTAATGCATGGATAGTGCTCGCCTCGTTCCTCTTTTAGCCCCCTCGCTGCAATCTCCATCGCCTTCGTAGGCCTGTTTCCAGATCCGCAGACTTGGTATTCATGCGCACTTCGTATGCTTCGACTTGGCGCGTTTATTCATAAAATCCAAATATGGAACTCTGGCTGTTACCCGCAGAAGTTGCATTTTGCAGTAGGCGACTGTGCAAATAAAGAAGGGGAAAAGGTGTGGGGAAAATGCCAGCCAATTTTGAAGAAAGTGGCGTCCCTCCCTACTTATATAAAAATGGACGAACTTTGCGTGGACCGAAATGCATAGGTGCCTAGTTACTTGTAAGAAACTTTTGTTGGGCTCAGAAGTTAAACTTGGAATTGCCCGAAGGATTCTTTCGCTTTCTTATCTTCTGACACTTAATTCCACAATATTTTCTCGCTATGGAAATTTCTGAAAAGGCTAAAAATTTGAGCGTTGTCTTATCGATGTGCTTTCAGTATAAAAAGAAAAATCAAAATCTGGAAAGGTTACTCATGCTTTCCTCTAAGTTTTTGTCGTCTTGTACTGAAGTTTGTTCATACTATACAGTAATCTGCATTTGTTATACTAATCCTACTAATGCATGGTTTTAAATTCGATTTCAGTATTATTTGTATTGATAGTGAAAGCTAGGCTCTCGAGGCTAAGCGTATTGATGTATTTTTGCGGGTAGAGAAAACCGACTGGTTCTTAAAGTAATTCAAAATTTATTCTCATTAGTTTTCGTTTAAAACTGTAACTTAATATTATTAGAAATTTTCTCTTCATTGTATTCTATAATTTTCTATGAACATAACACGTATTTTAATGATGCTTTCTCATAAAATGTGAATAGAACGAAATAGAAATTGTGTTTTGAACCATTTTCTTAGATATTTATGAATTCAAAAGTGTATTATTGATTAAATTTAAACAGTATTTAAACATTTTCTTTGGTGTTTTATTAAAACTAAACGAATTTGTGTCATATTTCTTATTTTCTTTTACAATCGTTCGCTCTTGGTTTCTCTTTGTTCATTTTTTTTCTAGTCCCTTCTTCTTAATTGGAGAAATACATGGTAAAAATATATTATTAGTAAAATGATCTACATTTTTTGCGCAATCGTTCTTATTCTGTGTAGCGAATATAGCAGTCATTATGGTACAGCGATCGACTTGCATCACAGCAACTAAGCACGTTTCAGTAACAAATGTGCTGAACCCTCTACTGTGAAATGAAATCTTGTCTGTTAATTGAAAATCTTTGTTCAAAGAATTGGTCTCTTCCTTTGAGTTCGTTCATCTTTTCTCGATAGTTTTCCATCTCCACCACCTCCTTCTTCTGTTGAATGGTGGTGATGAAAGAATAACAACTGCCGCGTCGTTTCTTGGTTGGCTCCAATTTTAGATCACCATTCATAGACATATAAGTTACGGGTGCGGTCTGATTGATTATAAAAATTCTTTAAAAGATTAGGTGTGAATCGAAAAATAAATTGTATTTAAGTTTTTTTAAAAAAATTAAGTCCTAAACTTCCTGGGAACATCTGTTGTGGTAAAGCAGTGTAATGTATTTCAGCATAGCATGAATAATCGTGGAGCCTTCTTTATCAAAAAATAATATATTTATTGGACGTCTTCCACGGCACAAACATGTAAAACAAACACATAAATTTACATCTCAAACGTTACATCACTCACTGACATCGAATTCCATCTTCAATCCTCTTATTATTCACCTTTGCTGGGCAACGTTAGCAAAAGACAATATATCGTTGCCAAACTATTTTTATAACCTTTAGAAAAGAATTATGCCAAACTATTTTTTTTAATTAATTGCTTTTACAGCCAAGCGATATTTTTAAAATAATTTCTTTTATGACCAAACGATTTTTTATCTAATTAATTTCTTTTCTTTAAATATTTTAATAATTCTACAAATATATATTTTTTTATTCGTTACGAATATTACAGCACTTCGAAATTTTCATTTGTTAGGCCATTTATCAACTTGTTTGTTTTCAGTTTAGTCGAACTTCAAATGTTGTTGTATATATTTAAAAAAACAATAAATTATGTATGTGCACTTCCTATAATTTCTTAGCTCATAACTTTAAATCTTAACTTAACTTACATAAGTTATCGCGTGGAATAGTTCATATCCTTTTGGAAAACGAAAGAAACATTCATATTTCAAATTCACGAAAAGAAATACAGGAAGATTTATGTAAGAAACATGTGTTCTTTTTTTCCATCCATACATTGAAAAACGAAAGTGGTATGCGTGGTTGTACTCTCTTACACCTCAAAATACATACGATGCCTAATATGCCTCTCTCGCCACCCTCAAATTTCAAGAACTCTTACTAGAAAATGTTTCGTGTATATATGTATAAACTATGAATACTCACGCTCAGAAACACCCTCTTTCAACTCCATTTTAAGAAAAAAAATCTCGAAATTGCACGTTGTGGGCGAAGATAGTTGAATTCAGTGCCTCTTTTTGCATTCGGCCGTATCGCTGAGACACGCGAGAAAGGCGATTTTGTATATATTTTTATCCGGTTTCTTATTTTATTCGAAGCCGTTTTCTGGATTCTTGCTTTGGAAGGGAGCAATTTCCATATTTTTTCCCTTCTTCTTTCCATGCCGTTATTCACATCTATCATTTCCATGTTGTCCTAAGGGGTCGGCTCAAAAGAACACTCGACAGCTTCGCATCGGCATTTCCTGCTGCACTGTGGTTTATCCTGAGTGGACAGGCATTCTGCTTGGACTTCCACATCGTTAAGATAAAATAAATAAATAAAAACGATGTGTCATTCGATTTTTTTTAAATATTGACTTCTAGTATTTATTTATTTTTCTGTTTGAAAGGCTACTTTACCTTTGAAATATACTTAGTACATACTACTTTGAAATTTCCAGGAAACGGTTTTTTTTCTCCTAATTTTTTCCACCGTACCGAGTATCATAAAGAAAAGACATGCATTAACTCTGAGTGGTTATTTTATTAGGAATAAATATGAAATAAAAGCTTTTACCTGATGAGCAATGAGCATCTTAATTTTTTGAAATTATTTCAATTAATCTGTGCTGCTGTTTTATCAATTAGTAGTCAAGAATTGTAATTACAGAGTTACATCTTTGTTAACCATTGTTACCACGTTTTACAAAGGTGAAATTTGCTCATCGTTTTCATTAACCTACAAAACTTTGAAGTTTTATTTACATTTCCTTGAATATCATGCTTTCTGTCGCACGCAGTGGCGAATCCAGGGGGGCGGCTATCGGGCTGCAGCCCCCCTCAGACCTAAACTGGAATTCTTGATTTTATTTGAAATCACTACAATTGTTTGTTCTTAATTTCCATTTTTTTAAAAATAATAAAAGCGTGATAGCATTGCTTTCTGGCTTGACAGGCTCGAAACTTTTCCTACTTTTTTAGTCATTCCACTTGTACTTGTAATGTTGGAGGGGTCGAAAATATTTTTTGTCTAGTTATTTCATTGTATTTTTTATTAACTTATCGAAAGTATTGTAGTGTTCTTTATGATTCTTATTGTCAGATGAGTAAAGTCTGTAAAGTTAAAGTGTTTTGGTTTACATAAGCCATGAAGTTTGACATTCGTCACGACGATTCAAAATTTTTTTTTCCCCCGGCCCCCCCCCCTCCAGACGCGAATTCTGGATTCGCCACTGGTCGCATGAGTCAATTATCGAAAATATCTAAGTGTTTGAAATTGCAGTTGTTGATTTACGGTGTGTTTTCTGAATTATTTCACATTTGAAACTTTTTTTGAGGTAAGGGTTGAAAGTCAAAGAACTTATTTTTATTAAAAATATCTATGAAGAGGACATTTTCCTGAATTTGACATAAACTGAGAACCACTAGTTTGTTTCACTAACACATTTTAACCATGCTTTAATATTTCAAAACGAACTATACTTTATTTCTTACCGAATCTTCTGAAGCCCACATCGTAGTGAAAATTGTGTACGCTCCCGTCCTTAGTTCATTTCTCTGTGCCCTGTATTCTTTCATCCATCTTTCTCTTAACTCATATTTTTGGGTTCTTTACAATTCATATACTAGTAGCTGAAATCTTCTTACCCTGAAATTATTCCTCTCAAAATTCTGAAATACGGCTTGCCATTTTTTTCCCTCTCTCTTTTTAAGCAATTTCTGAATAGTTTCCTTTCTGTTGGACGAGGAAGAATAGCCGCTTAATGCTAATGTGTTTTCTGAAAAATTATATAAACTCCAGATGCTGCTTGAACTCTGATGTTAATTTCTTAGGATATTGCTTTATATAATAAATCGTTTTTGTTTTAATAACAGTCGATATGTTTAGGTGCCACCCACCACGTGCATTGTTTTTTTAATATGCTATTATCCTTTTTTCAGATTAAATTACTAATATAATAGTCCAGATCTGTCTCTCACTGATCCGGTAGCGCTCTGACGTCACCAACAATAAAATTCGCGCCATAGCTCTGCGAGACGTTAAACAGCATTATTTCATTGTTAGAACACCTAAATTTCAGTAATTTTATATTTAAAAAAAGTAATTGTCGTTCTAATTTCAAATTTAATAGCTCTAAAATAGTGAAATAAAATTTTCTTTCGATTGATATAAAATTTATCTCGCTATGATCAATAGTACCTGAGAAATTTTAAATTATATTAATCATATATTCAAATAAATTTCCGTTTTTTAATAGAAAGCAGTAAATCACGTTAGTGGTATATCATGCGCGTGATATAGTTTGGACGCCACGATGCATCTGATTATCTATTGAAATCGTGATGATATAATTTGATAATATTTTTGTCAACGTTTGACAAGCAGAGAAGTGCTTTGTTTTCATCAGACATCTGAAGTACAAGGAAAATTTTTAAACAACGAAAAATTCTTCACCCGGAATGTTGTTTACCAAGAGGTTTTTTGAATAAAGAAATATGTAAATAAGAAAAATATTTTCTGTCGTAATACATATGTTTATTTTATTTGTTTTCAATCAAGGTTAAACATTTCTCTCGCATATATATATATATTTAAACACGTCAAATTTGACGGGAAATCTCTCGAATGAAGGGGCAATTTGCAACCGTCATATTATGATGGGTGATTTTCTAGTTATATTAAGATTTTTCCAGTATATAGGTATGAATTAATTCAGTTTGTGTGCATGGTGTGCTATTTGATTTGAGGTGTGAAATGTTCCCCTTGTTGTTATAAACATAGTTAATTCATATTTTGTTTTTACTATATAGATTTTTGTGCTTAACACATTTAGCTTAAATTCGACGTTTTAAATTCGATTTGGAAGATTGTTTTATGAATGTGACGTTATTTTAATCTTTTTCATGAAAGTGATTATATTTTAACTGTCTCACTGCAAGTATCAGATAATTAACTTTAATTTATTTAAGTTTAATTAATTAATTGAAATTGAAAAGTTATCGATTATTTACGCTTCTAGGTTTCCCTTGTTTAGATTTTCACGGGTTTGAAGGAAAAAAATGAATTTAAATTAACGATTTATTAAAAATCCTTAAAATAATGGCCGTTAAGGATATCAGAATGTTTCATTGGTGGCAAGTGTAGTTTTTTTCTCTCTCTTTATTCAACTGCTATTTTAGAAAAAAATTCGTTATTCTCTTGAAATCTTTCAACCCATGTGTTATTATTAATTTATTTATTTGAATAATTATTTCATTTAGAGAAATTTTTAATTGGTTTGTGTACGAGCATTTCAATAAAATGCTTCCAGAAGGAATTATTTACTCCCTTTTGTCCAGATTTTTAAAAAATGTTTATCAACAATTTTATGTATATCTCTTATCTTTTAAATTTCTTAAATAATAGCGGCTTTGGTTAGTGTAAGGAGGATTTTATTCTAGTATAGAAATATTTTATTCGACCTTACAAAAGCTAGAATTACTTCGGCGGACTTTTGTTTATTTCACTTTCTGTTCTACAGAATAATATTATCTTCTTTTCCGTTCTGTTTTCTGTGTTTTGCATCTGGTTATATCAACAAAAGTTTTATCATCGCTAGAAAGGGAAAAACTGAATTCTCACTCCATTTCTTTGCCCCATTCACATTTTCTATGAGCATTTCCTTTTTTCCCAGTCGGAATTTTGTTTGGAATAAAAGATTATATTCGAATGGCAAATTTTGTTTTCGTGCCTTTTTTTTTCTGGCCTCCCACGATATATTTACCACCTCCTTTGAATGTAAACAAATTGAAAGCAGAAAATATAATATATTCTTATATATTTCAAAATCCTCTTTCTGGCATTCGTTGCCTGAATAGCAATGCCTTCCGATTCTTCTTATTTATACGTTCAAATCGGGAACATCTGAAAGAAAGAAAGAAAAATGCACACAAAAAAAGAGACTTATATATCCGTTTATAAGAATCGGGCAAAAGCAATTTTCTCGGATCACTCAGATGAATAGCATAACCATCGGCACATTTGATTTGGCAAACACGGTATCCAGAATACCTAAATAAAAAGCTTGCATTCAATGAAGTGCTATGAAAATTTGATATTTATTCAGTTTTTTTCTATGCAAGCGTGGAATGAAAAAATTTTTTCCAAATTTTTAGCATATTCTATCAGTATATAATGTTCCTTTCTCTCGTGAATATTTTTCAAAAGCAAGTCTTCTTATGCAATACTTTTCGATTTCCCTGTTGAATTCGAATTTCCGTTATAGAATCATCCGCTGGTCATCAAAAGTATTGTAAACATTCAAAAGTTTCTCCTCCATACTGCTGAAGTAAAAAGTGCCTGCTGGAATGAAATTTCCGTATACGTGACCAAACAAATTTAAAATGTTGTTGAAAAGGAAAAGGGAAGAAAGGTTGAGTAACACAAGGAACTCGTAAGGAATTCTTTCAAAGAAAGCTTATTTAGAATAACGGAATCCTATGAAATTTAATTGCATAACTTAAAATAAATATTGATTTTATTTAATATTTTGATTCAATTTTTTACCCTTTGTTTAAAAAGATAGTGTTACTGATAATCATTATCGAAATAAATTTCATTTATTTTAAAATCTTGAATATTTATTAAGTCGCAGACATGAAATTCTCTGAAATATATGATTCATTTTAAAATTGTAATTCTCTGCTTGTTACAGATATAATGAACTCGCATAACTGTTGGTTATACTTTTGTATTGTTATGATGAACTTATAATCTATGACTAGACTTGATCTTTTTATTTTTTTCAGTCTAGTGTATCTAACCTAAAAATATGGCTTTGTGTAATTTAAGTATTCCTTATACTTTAGTTAAAATAATTAACACATTAATTATTATTATTCACAATGTATTTGAAGATTTATTGGAGCTAAATATTCAAGTGAATAAAAACTTCTGTCTGTCTCTTTTATTTCGTTTGTGCATTCTGAGAATGAGGCAAACTTTCACAACTCTTGCTTTTTTTTATTCATTCTTCAGACCACAAAGTGGTAAGCATAAAAAAAATTGCATTTTCACCTCCGAAACTTCCTTTTGATGAAACTTACAGGAATTTTATACTCTCTCCAGATTGGCTTAATCATAGCACATGACAGCGTATCAAATTTATATTTGAAAAGTTTTTATAATAAAATAGTATATGCGATTCAGTCATGAGCTATTACATATCAGTATTGCATTAATCATATGCAATGTGGTAGTTTCGTACCAACGACTCACAAGATTTTAATGAATTCTATTTTCGACAGTCGAAGAATGCAATATTAGAGGTTTAAAATAGAAGGGCTTATTAAATAGTGGTAGTATTCATTTAAAAAAATTATTTTAGATGATAATAATTGTTAACCAAGTTGACCTTTATATAAAATTATTTGCTTTAATTTCTTTCTCCAAATTTTTCGTTCACTTTTTAATCTTTCAACTAGCAAATAAAACGATAACGCATCACATGTGAGATGTTTCTGTGTTTATGTCAAGAGATCAGGTGAGGAGGAGTTCAGTAATAATACATATCGAAAAAGAATAAACACCGACGCCCTCGGAATACTATTTTTGCTAAGAGCATTTTCTTGAAGTCATTTCTCACCAGTGAATTATTTTATCTCTACCTATCCGTTTATTTTCGGCAAATAGGTAATTCCAATAATAGGCAGTTGCAAGTCGCTTCTGGGCGGCGCCCTGTTGTATGTTCTTCAGAAACACGATGATTGTGCCTAATGGACAATACTCGGCCCGCTGCTGAGAAAACTTCACGTGTCACACGCCTTGTAACTGTTAGGCAGCCGCTTCTTATAACTAAGATAGAAAACTTTTTTTCCTTCCCTCTCCATCTCTCTCTTTTCCCTCTTAACCTTCTCTTTATTTTCTTATGTTTTACTTCTGAGTAGTTGTTTGGAGAACGGTTGTTGTGCAGGGATGGGGAGAGGACGCGAATGAAATGGGGGAAGAGACCGGTTAGAGGTGGGTTTTCAGGAAGTCTGACAATTGTTGGTGTACAGCAGCTTCAAAATTGGTATCGATCACCGCGGCGAAATTTTCTGTGCCACTGGCACGACGGAAGATCGGAAACGTATTTCATGAAACAAAACAGAGCGAGAAACGAAAATCTCCTCTGCCTCCCCCAACTAACACTTTTTTCCCTTTCTGTCTCTCTACTTCTTTCTTTTCTTTTTTTCCCTTCCTTTCTTGTATGTACTCCTTTCATTTGGTCATTGTGTCTCACTTGCAGAGTCGAGGACCATCGTCCAGTTTCTAGCAGTGAACCCTCGCTTATTGAACTGCAGATTGGTTATTTCAGACTATTCTATCAGCTTCTTGACTTTTTTCTCTTTCGGTTTACATATCCTAGGTATTTATCCGGAAGAAGAAAATTAGAAACCATTCAGACTAACTTGTCAATAAAGATTCCCCTTCTCTCTTGCCCTTCCCTTGATTCTTGTGAAAGAGTTGATTTCTTTGCTTTTTTGGTTTGTTGGGGGGTTTTCGAGTTTTTTTTATTTTTATTTCCCTTCTCCTATTTGTGTTGCCTGCTTCGGTATTCCCGTGAGGTTCATCCAATCTCCTTTCTTACTAATTTCTGTGAAAACTTCCTTAATCGAAACTAATCTGCTGCTATTCTTACTACCCCCTCTACTCCTGGAATTACTTTTTTTTTTATCTGAGCCGTAGATTTTTCTATTAAAAATTGTATGCTTTTTAAAAGGAAGGCTTTTTTTTATTCTGCTTTATTATGATTGATCCATTACTGAAATTTGAATTAAATTTATTTCTATTCAGTGTTTTCCATCTTTCAGTTTTTACAGCGATAACTTACGTGAACGATATTTTTTTAAAACTCTAGTTAAAAAGAATATAATGTGGTTTCTTTAAAATTTGACAAATATTTTTGTGAAATAATTGTGTTTGTTGTATTTTTATGATAAGCAGAGATTTAAACTTCCTTTAAACTGAAATTATATTGTTCCGTGTTCTTTATTTGACTCTGATGAAGTTTTAAGTGTCGTCGGACGAATATCTGTTTCTTTTTAAATGTTTTAAAAATAAAATAATAATATAAGGTTTTTAAGCATTTTTGTATTAATTATGTCATTTTATCCTAATACTGAAGCTTGATAGTTCCTGTGATATTGTCACTTATGCGTTTTTTATCTTAATTATAAAATCTGAAGAAAACAGCAATATCAGTTTTTCTCAAAGACGTTTTCCATTAATTTTATTCAAAAATATAGCTTTTAATTGCAAAACAGTTTTTTTTTTATCATATGACTAATTAGCTTTGCAAAAAAAAAAAAAAGCCTTTACTAAGTAAATATAAGATAGAGAGTAAAAGAAAAGCGCTTTTCATATTTATTTTTAAATAGAAATTTCAGAAAACATTTATACAGAACAATTACTTTTCATTAAATAAATGCGTCCCTCAGTTCTCTATCCACCAGTATTGACGAAATAACAGCAACACACTTCCTTTTTTAAAAACATATTTTAAGATTGCTTTTGTTAATTTATTAAATATATTGTGATTCAATTCATAGTTTTCACGAACTTCTCTCATTATTTAATTTGTAACGTAAATAACATAACCTGTTACTGGCTAAAAATCTTTAACCCTTTAAGAATTTTATTTATTTATTTATTTTTTATTTATTTTTTGCTATCTAATAAGATGTCCCCTCTTGTTTTGGAAAGGGGCTGACGTTTTTATTCATCTCAGAAGGTAAAGAATACTTGAGGTGCTTATGGATTCTACGTAATTTTTGTGTCAAATTACAAAGCTAATTAATGATTAAATTTTAGTTTATGTCTAAAAATGCGATAATTCGATGCACGCCAATATGACGCGCGCGAGACGTAAGGGGTTAAAAGATACATTGATTTCAAAAAATTTCAATTTTGTATTAGTGATTACTTCAGTTTTTGCTTTTTTCAGTTTTAAATATTACTGTTATGCAAATGTTCTAAAAAAATCTCGCTAAATATAGTAGAACCTCGCTAATCCGAAATTCCGGTTAATCCGAACTGATTTTATTTTCGAAAATTATATGTAATTGAAAAGATTACCTGAAAATATTTAAATATACATACTGAAAACGAAAAGTACTTTTTCAGCATGTATAATTTTGTACACGTTGAAGAAACTAATACAATTCGCCATAAGATAAGGTCACTTCGTACAGGAGCACATCCATTATTCTAATCAAAAGGGGAGACATATTCTCTTTCTATTACTTTTGAATAAAAGTAATTCAAGAGATAGAAGTACTGAGTACTTATAACTTACATTTTTTTTCAGCACGCATCTTTTTCTCCTCTATTTTTATCAGAATTTCGGGTAATCCAAATTTTTTGTAATTCGAACAGGCACCGGTTCCAATTAGGTCGGATTAGCGAAGTTCTACAGTACTTATGAATGAGAAATTCATTCTGAACGCTTTCAATGACAAAAATATTAGGTTGAACAGATGAAGTACAAGCAACTGTTAAAATTGAAAATGCATTATGCAATTTCATATAAAGGCATTTATTAACAAATAGTATACAAGCCTTGAAACGCATAATATTTTTCCACAAATACTTATAATGAAAGTAACGCAAAATTTTAGATTGTTTCAATTAATATGAGCATTTTTAAAAAGATAGAATGGTGAATAAAAAATAACAGAATGACAAATAATATCCGAGGACCGTTTTTATTGACACCATCATAAAAATGATTTAGAAGATGAAATGAAAAAATGATTTATTTTCTTTTCTATTTTTAGCGGAATTTCGGGTAATCCGAATTTTTTGCAATCCGAACAGGCACCGGTCCCAATTAGTTCGGATTAGAGGGGTTCTACTATATATATATAAGTTAATAATGTTAAGTTTGTTATTTTATTTTATCGTTTTTTCTATTATGTTTTGCCTCTTTTATATATTATAATATATATATATATAGTTAAATATTTCAAATAATCAAAACATGTGTTTTATTTTCATACACATATATTAATCTAAAAATTAAAATAAAATAAAGTTACCTTATCAATAATCATACAAATGAAATACAAAAGATAGTTTGATTATATATATATATATACTAGCTGATATGCCCGGCGTAGCTCGGGATAAAAAATATTTTTAAGTCCAAGTACTTATAACACTTTCAATTTACTAAAAGTGCTTTTCGCGGGAGAGTCTTTCGTTAATTTTCGTTAATCAACTGACCCTTTGGACCAGCAGTGAAACACCCTTCTTATTTTTCTCTCCTTAGTTTGAACCACCTGGCAAAAATCTCGTAGTCTTTCGTATTCCATTTTTTCCCTCTCCATCACTGTTAAGGCAGCAGCAGAAAATCTTTTTTATCTTGTATTTTGACGTAGACTTGCGTCTCTTCATAGTGGTCTAATGGTGTGTCAGGAAAGGAAAAAATTATGACTCTTTTCGTGAAATTTTAAAACGCTTATAGCTCCGCAACCAAATAACATAGGTAGTTGGTTTTAGTTTAATTTAACAGAGAAAGGTGGACATTGGAGATTGCAAAAATAATTTCAGAATTTGGAATTAGGTTTAGTCACAGTCGAGCTTCAAAGTTGGTGAAAACCACTAAAAATTTTGTTGACTTGACATCGACCGACACGCGCGCATGCAGACTATCCAATTACATTTGGCAATTTATTCATCGATCTTAAGGTCACGCGAAATATTACTGAAGAATTGTTGAATTACGTCGAATTTCGTGGTAAAGTTAACGCTCATAGCTCCGCAACCAAATAACATAGATAGTTGATTTTAGATTCATGTAACAGAAAAAGGTAACATTAATGATTGCGAAAATAATTTTAGAATTTGTGATTATGGTTTAGTCACAGTCAATTTTCAAAATTGGTGAAAATCACGAAGAATTTTGATGACGTCACAGCGACCAACGCGCGCGAACGCATTGCTTGTGAGCTGTATATTAACAGGATTTTAACAGATTAATAATTAATTCATTTCAGATTAATTAATTCATTCAGATTAATTCATCTAACAGAGAAAGGTCATAGAGCATAGGTCATAGGTAAAAGTCACATAGAGCTACTTTAGTCACAGTTGAGTAATCGATTAATTAACTGTCCTTAATTAATTATTATTAACAATTGTTGATTTAATTGAGCTGTCCTTTCCGTCGATTTAATTGAGTTGGTTGGTTTTAGTTTCATTTAACTGAGGAAGGTCATAGAGCATAGGTCATAGGTCAAAGTCACATAGAGTTACTTTAGTCACATAGAACAACTTTAGACACAGAAAGTCACAGTTGAGTAAGGTAAGTAAGTCCATGCCCCTCAATCCTAACGGCCGTTTCTCACAAACAGCCTGCCGTCAATTTTTTTTTTTTTTTTTTTTTTTTGCCATTATCCGTCGAACAATTCTCTTTATCTTTAGTGTTTTTGTCACTGACCGGGAAAAAACCTCATATTGTTCTCTATTTTTCACCTTAGGAAGTTGGAAGTTGGAACGACAATCTTGAAGGATTTTACACACTCATTACGCTCATTATAAAATTTGTAAAATTAAATGTAGCACCGCGGAGAAAGAGTAATTAACGTCATTGTGCTGTGGTGCAAACATACTGAAACAGGTATATGCTACGAAATAAAAGCTAAATAAAATTTCTGTTCATATTCAAAGGAAACAATATTTTTATTATAACTTTCTCAATGGTAAAAATACCGAAATGAAGGATTCGATAAAACGATCAATGGTTTGAATTTTATTACAATAACAGAAATCATTGTTACAAATTGTGTATGAAATAAATTTGAAATGTTTATTAAATTAAGAAAAAGAACGAATAAAATTTAATTTGAAATCATTAAAAAGATAATTTTCTGCTCTTTAAGATAGTATGTAAATAATCTAAGTGCAATATATTTTTTTCTGAAATTTTTGACGAAACACTGAGATAAAACGCCGAAACTTGGCTTAGTTTTCGTTATTTAATTTAATATCTTATTTAGTAATTTTTTAAAGTTTAAAAAAGTTGAATTAATCTAAGAACGGACCCCAGAATGGCACGTGGAAATTTCATGTCAAGACTATTTTCCGTTTAGGAGGAGTTTTTGCGACAGATAAACCGTTAGAACATCTTTTTTTTTCCCATTCCTTTTTCGTCTTCCTACGATAGGAACCGGACTAAATAGCCTTGAAGGCTTAGCACACACTCATTAGAATCAGTTAAAAATTTGTGAAAATTAAACAAAACATCGAGAGAACAATTCACTAACATCAATTGATCACTGCGCAACCGTATTAAAAGCTATGAATGCTATGACAATCGGAAACCGGAAGTTAAAAGTCTACTTTGTTGTTTATGCTCAAAGAAAGCAATATTTTCTTATATTAACTTTAACACTGGCAAAAGCCCGCGCGCGAAATAGTATTTTGGCTTGAATTTATTTCTGTAAGAATAAAAAGTATTGTTAGAAATTGCGTTAAAAATAATTTTTAAAACCTTTATAACAATCAGAGGAAACACTTCATCGCAATGGAATTAATATCATTAAAAAGATAATTTTCAGCTCTTTAAAATGGCATAAAAATAATTGTTGTCTAATAAATATTTCAGAAGTTATTGGCAAAAAACGTCTAAGCATTAGGCTTATAGCGGCTAATTTTCGTTAGTTAATTAAATATCTTAAGAACTAATTAACTCTGAAAGTTGAAAATAGCACCGTTGACCTAGAAATGTTCTCTAGAATGTCGTGTGCAAATTTCATGTCGTTACCGTTTACCGTTTAGGTGGAGTTCTTGTGACCGACCGACAGACGGACGGACAGACAGACAGATACATGTATTTTCTGCTTTATATTATATATATATATTGTACCTTATCCCTGGAAGGACCCCTCGTTAGCAACCCGTCGAGCCTGCTCGATTATATTTGGTGGCCTCGTTTAGAAGCAACTTTTCCAGCCTTATCTTTATTTTAAAGCATGCCCCTTGTGAATCTTCTACCCTCGGCTTGCCCATTTCTGTTTCTTCTTCCTGTGTTGCAATTTTTCTCTTCTTTTGGGACAAATCGTAGTTTGAACTGGAAGATATTTCAGAAGCTCGGAAATCAGTAACCTTTGATCCCGAGCCGATAGCTCTTCTCAGCAACTTGAAGATGTCAAAATGCCGCCTAATGGTACCGACAACTCCCTTTCTTCCGACTTCCCTTCAGAATGAAACTGTATATCGCTGTACTTCTAACATAGCTTCGATATGGTTGCCATTTCCCTGTCTAACAAATTATTAATTATTGCTTTGCGTTTTTAACGAAACTGTTGTTAAATCAGATGCTTTTCGTTGCAAACCTTCTTGGTGATTCTAACGAATCCATAATTTACTCAAATTATTTATTTTCACTTAAGTAATTTTGCGAAATTAATGGTTTCTAATGAATGCATTAAATTGTTGAATATTATTTTTCTCGTTTAATAATTATAGTAGTGAATTCGACCAGTGCATGTATTTGTTCTTTTGTCAGTAATTTGTTTTTTCAAAAAATAATTTAGCATCTTAGATTATAGTAAAGTTAGAGTCAAATTTAATTTTTGTGGTAATAAATGAAGAAATCAAGAAAGTTTCTCTTCAACTAGGGTAGATCGGGGCTAGTTGGACCGTTTTTCCTTCTAAGAGTTTTTTTAAAAAAAGAAATTCAAAATTTTTAAAATTTTTTTAAGCTGACACTATTAGTGAACCTTCAGAAATAATTCTCTATAGTAAAATTTGAATATATTAACAATCAGTATTAATTTAAAACCTCAAACTGACACCAAGTCGCTTGGCCCAACCTGCCAGACTGCGGGGTAAGTTGAACCACTACTAACCTCAAGCGAATATCACAAAACATTTCTTTATATTATTATACTTTATTAATTTAAGTTACGTAGTTGTGTTATTATCCACATTATGTGCATTATATTCAAATTTTGTTCATTTCTATTCAATAGAAACTGAGATAAAGCTTTTATTGTCATCGTATTAAAAATTCTTATTTCTACGTCAAATAGTATTGTCTAATTATAATCAAAATTGAGTCCTCATCGTTTTTCATAAAAAGTGTCTTGCATAATAAATCTGGTACAATTCCATCCCACATATTCAGAGATATTTCTATAACGCACATCCTGATAAACCCTGTGTAGCAGCGCGGGTCAACGTGCCACGTGCGAAATGGCCCAACTAGCCATTTTTGTTTCTCATGAGTGTAGGGATTTATTCTGAAAGCATTTCGATAAGCAAACAAGCCCTAAAATAACAATGAACAATTATGTTTCTGAATATTATTTGTAAAAATAGAAATTATAATTTATAAGCATAGAAAAAAAAGGATTATGCATAAGTGAAGAAATTTACTCAGCTTAGCAAAATTTAGAAAATCCTCGCTGGTTCTTTAATGAACGCTACTTCTTCAATGATATGGAAGAAGGAAGGCGGGATAATACACGCTTGTCTGGAATGGCAGCGTTAAATACCGAAAAGTATTAAAAATATCGCGACCGGTCCAACGTGCCCCTATGGCCAACTAGCCCCAGTCTACCCTATTCGTTGCTTATCAGAATTTTTACGTGAAATGTGGCCATAATCTGATTTTAGTACTTGTAGTATCATAAAAGTGAGGTTCGTGATTGTTGAGTCCATGATGAAGAACAGTGATCATGTATTTGAAATAGTAATCCTTTTTATAATTTGGTGTATTTTACATTTGGTCCTTGCTACCCTTTTTGAAATTTTTCTAAAATTCATATTTTGTGCGTACTACTTTTCATTCGGCAGGTTGGCTATCCTGAATTTTACATTTTTTCTTGCCAATTAGTTGAATTTAAATTATTTTTTTTATTTATTTGAAATAATATGTATTCTTTTCAATATTTAGAAGATGGTATCTTTCTGACTTCGATGAAATTTTTTCTTTATTTTGGCTTACATTTCAAAATTATTTAATTCATTCTTTTCCTGTATGAGATAAACTTATGTTAAACATTTTTATAAAGAAAACTTTTCACGAAATATGAAATTCAACGCCAAATATACTTGACAAAACTGAAAATCGCTTCCATTTTATTTTTTTATATATTTGGAAATCTAATGAAGGAGCAAAATTTCTGTCTATATAAGTATAAATTTTAGTTGATTTTACGTTCTTGCTCATCATACCTGAAATTGATGTGTGTGATGAATGTTTTCTCGCTTTCTACACATTTATGAGAATCTTATTCAATTTCCAAGAATCCCTCTCATACAGATAGCTCACCGTTATTGGCGAAATAAATATTTATTAATCTTAGATGCGGATGAAGTATTGAATCTATATTTCGAGAGATGTCAGCTATTTCCTAACCTGGTTTGATGTTTAAAAGTGAAGTGCGTATTTTTCTTTTTGAAATTGTCTTTACAATATCTTGGATCTTTTTTTTTTCTTTCCAAACCTCTTCGAATTTCGAAGAAAAGTTGATGAAATTCAACCATATTTTTCTTTCTTTCTCCTTAGCGTTGAAAGGTAAGAACAAAAGTTTTAAAATTTTTTTTTTTTGAAAATGAAGTTGGAGAAAAGTATGCTCTCGCACAAAGACTTAAAATCCATTACTTGGATTGGAACTATATTACTAGATAGAATTCTCTTCATCCCTATTCTCAATTGAGTAAAATCACTGAATAACCTTCGAATTCATTGAATGAATAACTAAAATCAATTCTATTCTTGGATCAGCTCTGCAAGGGAACTTCTCTGATTTCGATTTGTAAGCGTCGGTTTTTACATTATTCACTAGTGAAATAAAGTGTTTTGATGATAGAAAATCAATTCAATGGCTTTGCATGTTGAGTTTTGTAGTCGGCAGCTTATTCATTTTCTAGAAATTTCAGCTTCATCGGCTCGAAAAACTGTTCCAATAAATTATCCGAATATAACTAATCCTCCGAATTGTAGTAGATTTTTTATTTATATCAATGAAGACTCAGTCTTCGTTGAGCATTTCAAATCAAGCTTGATTGTGCGGAATGAAAACTCTTCACTTTTTAAGGAAATACTTCTTAGCCTTTATTT
>BGPR01000563.1:87252-230912 GCA_013235015.1 Araneus ventricosus | reverse complement strand
TTACTAATTAATCCAACCAAAATAATTTTGTGATCTTCATTTCGGTATTCATCCGACCTGAACTGTGTTGCGTGAAATTTGAACTCGAGTTCAACGATCTATTTTCAAGGTATTCTATTGGCTGTCGAAAATCTGAGGGTCGCAAGATTGCACAATTTTCACACGTTGAATTGAAGCGATCGCCAAACACGTGTGTCGAAGCCAGATTTCTTTTCGAAGTTGTTTTTCTTTCTATCTCTCTTTCCCTTTTTGTTTTTTAGTTTTTTTCTCAAGGCTAACTCAATTTAGTGGCCTTGACAACTAAGAAGGGTATGTTAACTTTCTAATGCCGGAAATGCTTGTTCCTCGTATGATGTTCAGGTTTTCTTCTTTTCTCATTTTTTTGGTACTGTCTTTTATTTATTTATTTTTGGTTTGCTACCTTTCAAAGGTTCATGAAAACGTAAGAACTCGAAATCGGTTTTAGGAAGCGTTTTTTACCAGTAGAATTTTGTTTACTTAATTTTGGAAGAAATCCGGTTTGTCAATCCGCCATGGATTTCTGTGTAAAAAGTGAGATTTACCATAAAATTTAAAATGCTAAAAAGCCCCAAATTTTCAGTGTTTTTTTTAGCACAAGCTATATTTAAAACATTAAATTACGATGCGAGATATCAAACCCTGAAACGGTTTTTGAAATAATTAGGAGGTTTTAAAAGGACCCTCTTTATTCGGAAAAATCTTTTTATTTTTTATTTTTTCCCCTTTAATCTCCCCTTTCCTCTTCGTCTTTTACCTCTCTCTAGATTAAATTCGTGGAGAGAGGGAGTGAAAGTGAAATGGCGATGATTTTGCGCATGCCCTTGTAGAATAAATTTTGAGCTTTTTATACGTGTGTGTCGTCGAAGGAAGGAGGTTGGGTCTTCCTTGGTGACGTTGAAAAATTCGCCCATGCGCAATGCGATGGTATTTTTACATGGCCCTATACTGAATCTTTTTACAAAGCATTCGGTTCTTTTCTAATGCACTGGATAGAGGTGCGGAAAACCTCTTATTTCATGGGTGTGATACTCGAGGAAAATGTCACCCTTGGGTTCATAGGATTTATGTTTCAATACACCCGCAAGCAGATCCGAATTTGTATCTCCGTCTAATAAATTTCACATGGCAGGAAAATAAAATCCAGATTCAGCTTGTATCGTGAATACTTTTTCTTTCCTCGAATTGTTTTTCGGCGCTGAAAAAAAGAAAAATTATCACCGACAAGATTCTTTTGCTCTTATCTTTTTCGTGTTTTCATCACTTTTTCCAACATTCAGAACTTAGCCTTTCCATGATTTGCTCCTTGTTCTTATCTGTTCAGTTTTTATTTTCATTTTTTTGCTTTGTATTTACCTAATATTCTTGACCTGCATTCTAATCAATATAGCTGCATTCATCCTGCGTTTTTTATTTTTCGTTTTTTATAGCATGGGTTGTTTTTGTAAAAAAGATAAAATCTAAAAATCAGTTTTTTTCGTTGACTAAACTTCGAAAATGGAAGATAGTGGCACTGTAATAATCCTTATCTGTTAACAATACCCTGAGTGCAAAAATTGAGTGATATTAGGATATTTGGAGTGATAAACGAAAATTGTATTTATTTTTTTTTTGTCTGTTATGAGAATACGTGAGATAGAAATAAGAATGTCTGAACTTTTAG
Organism: Araneus ventricosus; assembly: GCA_013235015.1. Taxonomy (NCBI): domain Eukaryota; kingdom Metazoa; phylum Arthropoda; class Arachnida; order Araneae; family Araneidae; genus Araneus; species Araneus ventricosus. The sequence continues at coordinate 229,231 of BGPR01000563.1, read as the reverse complement.
ATAATTTGAAATTAAGTAATTAACAGTCCCCGTACAAGATTTATGACATAGCATTGTTATTGAAATTAAATGAGTTAAATGTACATAATAATGGGAACAATTATATGCAATTAATTTTGCACATAATTTCTCATAAATCTTTGGTTCATGAATGATTTTGAATTTCAATGGAAGGTTGATTGGTTAATGGATCCTCATCTATTCATTCATACTCTTGCAAATGATGAAGTATTTGAAAAGGCTCAAATATCTCTTTGCATACTTATTTCATACCAAAAATTACCGTTTATTTTACAACTACGCATTATTTATTATTTAACTTTTATGAGCATTTCCATTTATCTAAATATGTCTATAAAACGGAGAAGGGGATATAAAAAGCAAGCAACTAGAATAAACTCAGACACACTTGAATATATATATATATATAGTTAAATTTTTCAAACAATCAAAACACATGTCACATTTTCAATATGTACAGATATTAATCTAAAAATTAAAATAATTTTACCTTATCAATAATCATACAAATGAAATACAAAAGATAGTTAGATTATATACTATTACTATATATCTCAAAAATCAAATTCCAATGATTTTTGATATATTTTCACAACACTCCTTGAATTGCAGCATTTATTGCGCATTCGTTGCGTTTGTATTTTATATTATTTTTATTATTTTCCCCTTTTGTTTATTGTTATATAATTTTTATCCCTATTGAAGCTATCGGTATTTTATTTCGATCAGTTTATTGCATTGATTTTTTACGTTTTTTGTTGTTTATGATTATTTTTTGTTTTTATATAGTTTTTACTACTGATTTGATTGTTTCTTTATATATATTTCTCCAAAACGTATAACCTTTTTAAAATATGAATATTAAATTAATGAATACAAAATTTATTTATGTCAGTAATTAGAAGAACAAAAAAAGGGCCATTCTTGCTGGGGGGGGGCCAGATCGAGAAAGGACGAATTTCATTAATGAGCTTATAAGCAAACCCTTAGGAAAAAAAGCCACCTTTGCTCTATTAATAAATAAATATTCACACTTAAAATTAGACCAAACCGCTTTGCTGCAGCAAACGTCTATGATGAGCCGATTTAACCATTGACTGATGATAAATTAGTCATTTCGGATTCGAGAATTAATTACTGGAAAATTAATTGGTAATTGGTGAATTAACATAACGTTAATAAATGCCTACATTTTATTGTTATAATACTTTTAGTTATGTTAATTAAATATTAAGAACGACTTAATGTAATATTTCACATGGACGGTCTACTCAAAATCGGTTCTGCCTGCAGAGAATGAAGTGAGAGCAGCCATGTTATTTATGCTTCATTTTGCGGTAATTGTTACGCCACCTATTGGTGAGATCTGAAACATTTTTTTAATGGCTGCTTCCACAGTAAAAACTTGAAATTTGGATAATAGTCGATCATTTTATAATGCATGCTTTAGTTTATGCTGAAAACTTCATCTTTTGCTATTTAACAAACCTGTGTAAATCTTAAAATGAATTGACTTGATAAAAATTTTATGTTCTGCATTTTGAAATATTGCTATGATGGGTCTTAGAAAACTATTTATAGAATAGTCTGTTTGGCAGAAATTTCAAATTTGTTCTAGTTGTGGGTTTTCATTCAAACTGTGTTGTTTGTTTAAAAAAAAAGTTTTTTTTGTCGATAATTATTTTTTAAGTTTTACTTGTGTAGTTATTAAATATTATTTATAATGTTAGGTTTAAGGGTAGCTTGTTTTAAGTTAAGTAGCGGTTAACCGTTGGTGAAATTGTTATGTTTATGATGTATTTTTTGGTGTTTTTACAGTGATAAAAGATTTACTTTCTGTTGAAAGCGAGCCAAAATCAGAGAGCGGCATTCTAGGCAATGGTTTTTATATTACTGGCATAGAAGTTTTTTTAATTTAACTTTACTTTTGGATATTTACATATCTTTTCATTCGAATTGATTTCTAAGAAAATAAATTCAGTAACCTACAGCATTTCTTCAAAGCAAGCGTTAATTTGGCACATCAAACCACGTTTTGAAAAGAATGCGTGGAGGATCAAGCTTGATATAAGCCATTATCTGTTTATAAATAATAATAATAATTTTTTTAAGAATGCATTAAAATGTACGCGAATAAGCGAGTGAATGTCATAAGCGGAAAAATAGATTAGAATGGAGCATTTTGATTTTCCACGATTGCAAATATTTTTAATTGCATTCCTTAGAAATGCTCTTTTAACTCTCTGAATATTGGTATTGCCTTTTACTGAATATAACAATAAACTCTTTTAAATTTCTTATAGCAATATGTTTTCGGATGGATCAATACCTTTTTTGTGTTAATTTCTTCTCTGAATGACCTTTTTTACTTTTTATCCGTATTTATCGTATCATATTAAAACAAAACAAAAACTATTTTAGACCTTCTGTAGATAATCTTTGAGTCGTATATAAATGGTATTATAATGGCATGGAGAGCGCGAAACTTATTGTTGTAAAAACTTCTTTGAATTTTTTGATTTATTATTTAATGAAAAATTATAATTCTTCCGTTTTTGGAACATTTTCTTAATTTAAAATAACAATTTTCAGATTTCTTTTAATCCATTATCAGATAATAAAAAACATTAGCTGAAGGTGTCAATTTCTATAAACAAGAATGAAACTAGCTATTTTGAAAAAATACGTTGTCTGTTTTAATAGCGTTGAATTCCTGCTTTTAGAATTATACCTCTAAACTTATTTTTTTCGTTTTTCTGCATAGATTATCCAATGCATTATACCTATAAATGTTAATCCTTTGCACTAGAGGTGACGCTCAGCCACCATTCTAGACGGTGCATCATTTTGATGTTTCTTGATTTCGACGGTTAAAAAACTACCTCAAAGTTGTAATAAATTGTAGAATAATTTTTCAGGCAAACTGAACTTACGCAAACATGTTTTTTTACGTCCCAAAGCAACAGTGGCGAACCCAAGCTAAACCAGAATTCTTGATTTTATTTAAAGTCACTACAACTGTTTGTTCTCAATTTCCCTTTTAAAAATAATAATAATAACGTGACAACATTGCTTTCTGGCTCGACAGGCTCGAAAATTTTCCTAATTTTCTAGTAATTCCATTTGTACTTGTAGCGTTGACGCGGTCGAAAACATTTTTTGTCTAGCTATTTCATTGTATTTTTTATTAAATTATCGAAAGTATTGTAGTATCCTTTGTGATTCTTATTGTCAGGTGAGTAAAGTCTGTAGAGTTCAAGTGTTTTGGTTTACATAAGCCATGAGTTTTGCCATTCCATACAAAATTTTTATGACCCCCGCCCCCCCCCCCCGACCCGAATTCTGGATTCGCGACTGCAAAGCAATAATATGAGCTCTTGTAAATCAGTCAATAATCATGCATCTAATTACTCTTTAGAGTGCAAAGGGTTAAGCGCCTCCAATTTCAATATCTTTAAGTGAAGAAAGATGGGCAAACAAGCATTCTCGGAAACAAAGGTCCAATCGTAAACCGAAAGAGAAGCCATCATTCAAAACGGGTGCAAAGAACAAAATCAACAAGCATTGAGAAACGAAGGGCAAATATTAAGAGTTGCTAAAAATGATCCAACCCTTTCAGTATCAGCTGTTATATCCTTTGCCAAACGACCTTGACCTTCGTAACGTGTGCTACATTTCCCAAGGTTGTGGTATGACGTCACAGCACGTGGTCCCAAAGGGTTAACGAACGTAAAAGGGTTGTTGTGGTAGGAAGGAAAAGAAAAAGAGAGAGCGAAAGGATTACGCCGGCTCATGACAAGGTTCCTATTCACCCAGTTTCACTTGCTACTCTTTAACCCTTTTTTTCTTTTCCCCTGTTTTTGCTTCCCGTTGTCTGTCTTGTTTACGCCCACTATATCTCGGCTCTCGCTATTTCCGCTCTGCTGATGGGAATTGAATTGTTTGCTGTCGCTGAACTCCTCGGCAGCCACTTCCGATAGATGTGCTCTCTCCCCAATTAATTGCCTACCTGGGAGACAATTAATAGCCCCGCTCTAATAAAGTGTTCTTATATATCTGAAAGGTGCACGTTCGACATTCATAACCATTCCAAGTCGCGTCGAATTTTTTATTGCCATTTAGGGTATAAAGTCATTGTCATGTTTTGGAAAAATAAATTAATATTAAATCGTATTACAGTGTAGTTTGTAAGACAGTGGCGAATCCGGAAGGTATCGGGCTGCAGCCCCCCAGAGCTAAAACAAAATTCTTGATTTTATTTAAAATCACTACAACTGTTTGTTCTTAATTTTCATTATAAAAAATAATAAAATCGTGACAACATTGCTCTCTGACTTGACAGGCTCGAAAATTTTCCGACTTTTCTAGTCATTCCACTTGTACTTGTGGTGTTGACGCGGTCGAAAACATTTTTTAGCTAGTTATTTCATTGTATTTTTGATTAAATTATTGAAAAATTGTAATGTTCTTTATGTTTCTTATTGTCAGACGAGGAAAGTATGTAAAGTTAAAGTGTTTTGGTTTACATAAGCCATGAGGTTTGAGATTCGTCACGACGATACAAAATTTTTATGACCTCAGCACCCCCACACCCGACTCGAATCCCGGATTCGCAACTGTTGTAAGATAAGCTTTTTATCTGTCCCAGTTATTAAAATATTTTCGCTGTTGAAAATGAATGTATTGCATTTTAGCTTCGCTTAAATTTGCCTAAAATTTCTAGCACAAATCCTACTATCTTTCTGGTACTTTAAATACGATAAGGACTATCTAAATATGCCTTTTAACTGATAGGTTCAGTTAGTTTTGCTTTGGACTCTAATTCAGTGTAATGATGCATTTTACATATCGTTTTGCAGTGGGTAATTCCACAGTCAAATTACAAGTTATTAGGCATTTGTTTTTCTGTTGCCTTTGGCTATAAGTTTGAATAGCATAAGTACATGCCATCCTCATCTCATATCCCCCTCCTTCTTTCTGGCTAGGTAATTTTATGCGATTTGCCTTTGGGGAGGTTTTTCTTTCACAAACAAGTTGACCCGGTAAAAGTAGTTTGTAGATGGCCCTTGTAATCGTTGAAATCAATCAGCCAAATCTGTCGAAACAGGTAGTAACCTTCCTTCAGCATCTTTATCAAAGGGGCGTTGCTTCTGCGCCTGTAGCCCATCATATCCTTAAAGATGTTTTGTAATTCTATAGGGATCTTCGTAATTTTGAGGGGTGTTTTCCTCCCCGTAAATGTAGATATTATTCACAGGTGCTTATCTCGGCGTGGCAGAGTAAATGCGTAGTCTTTGTCGTCAGCTCAATTTATTTATTACGATGGAGTGACGAAAGTTTCTTTTATATGTAATATTTTTAAATGCTGATCTTCAATTATCTATTCTTATGAAAAATTTTCTGTTCGTTTAAAATGTTCTCGCTTTTTCTTAATCATTAAGAGTATTTATTTTTGTACTCTTAAATTATTTATGTTTCCAATATTTAATGCAATGATTTAAATTGCGTACAACGGTAAATAGTCTGAATGAAAAACAGTAAAGTTAGTATTCTAAAGATGACTAGTTTTATTTTTATTCCAAATTAAAAATTCAGATCCTTGAATTTATAAGGACAGATTTTGTTAACAGGATTTGTGATTTTTAATATATTCTGAATTCTGTATAAATCATGGAAAACTTTTTCTATATCTCTTAACGGAGGTTGGCTTCACCGAGAAGGTAAACTCAATGAATTTTAACCCTCTGTTTATCTTAGTTTAGATTATTTTTTCGAAATTCGCATACACGTACATATAAAATTATATTTGCTTAGCCTACTTGATGAAAAGTATAATTTTAGCATTTATAAAGTTTAACCGATTCTTGGCTACGTGGTAAATACGTTAGAGAGTAAATCTATTAAGTTTACAATGCATTTACTCCACTGTTTTCGGATCGTAATACACTGTGGTGCTTCAGCACCTGCGTCGTGTTATTGGAAGACAGGGAGGGTATACATTAGACTTTCCTAGAGGTTGGAGGACATTCTTGCCTGCCTGAATCCGGAAATTTGTCACGAGAAAAACGTATCAGGGCGAGTTTAGGTTTACATTATGTGAATGGGTATAATGGGAGGGGAGGGGGTAGAGTCTTTTGTAATGACATGTTAAATATTTCAACCTATAAAGTTCCTCATAGCATCTGAAACGCCTAGGAATATCCGAAATTTTTGATTCCATGACCACACCCAAGATTACATACGACCCTGCTTCATTATTAGGCAAGAAAAGCGATGGAATACCTTAGAAGGGTCTGCGTGATGTTATCTTTCGTTTTCTCATAACTCTCGTCTCCGCATATTTAATGTTATATCTCGTTTAGCCTCGTAGCTAAGCTTTCTTATGTATTTATTTCATTTAAATTGAGCTGTGCACTAAATACTTCTTGGAAAATGGTTTCTTGTATACGAAGTTACCAAATAAAATCCCAGGAGTTTTAAATACTTTCTTGAAGTCACTTGGTATTTAGAATTCAGAACTAAGTGCATACTTCTTTCATTTCGTGCTGCTGTGTTTTTCTTTTCATGTTAGTTCTTCTTCAGCTCTCATGGTCTGTTCCAAGTGCGTGAAAATTTTAGTCATCTCTGCCGCATGTCGCATAAAAATTTTCATATCATCAATGCGTTTTAACAGCATGTCTTTAAATTTGAATAAAATTTAACATCACGTCTTTGTTTATATAACATGAAAATGGAATTTTGGAGAAAATGTACAGAAATACGTTTACAATTCTTTTTTTGAGTTTTCAATTTTCAGAATTAAATTTATTTATTTCAAATTCTGTGAATAATAACATTGAAGCGAATATTTCTATAGAACGAAACATATTTTATTTTAAAGAAATCTGTATTTTATAGAATAATTTGTTCACCATAAGTAATTTTATGTTTTAATAATTAAAATCTCTTAACGAATGCTTTTATTAATACCATTATTCTATCGCAAAATGGACTAATGAGGTATAAAATGCATTCAATGGAATTTGTGTGTATTAATTGATTATTAAGTGATTCGAACTTCTTCTACATCATTTTTATGATGGTGTCAATAAAAACGGTCCTCGGATATTATTTGTCATTCTGTTATTTTTTATTCACCATTCTATCTTTTTATAAATTTTCATATTAATTGAAACAATCTAAAATTTTGCATTACTTTCATTATAAGTATTTGTGGAAAAATATTATGCGTTTCAAGGCTTTTCTACTATTTGTTAATAAATGCGTTTATATGAAATTGCATAATGCATTTTCAATTTTAACAGTTGCTTGTACTTCATCTGTTCAACCTAATATTTTTGTCATTGAAAGAGTTCAGAATGAATTTCTCATTCATAAGTACAGTAGAACCCCGCTAATCCGACCTAATTGGAACCGGTGCCTGTTCGGATTACAAAAAATTCGGATTACCCGAAATTCTGATAAAAATAGAAGAGAAAAAGAGGTGCGCTGAAAAAAAATGTAAGTTATAAGTACTCAGTACTACTATCTCTTGAATTACTTTTATTCAAAAGTAATAGAAAGAGAATATGTCTCCCCTTTTGATTAGAATAATGGATGTATTCCTGTATGAAGTGACATTATTTTACGACGAATTGCGTTAGTTTCTTCAATGTGTACCAAATTATGCATGCTGAAAAAGTTTTTTTTTGTTTTGTTTTTAGTATGTATATTTAAATCTTTTCAAGTAATCTTTTCAATTACATATAATTTTCGAAAGTAAAATCAGTTCGGATTATCGGGGTCTGGATTAACGGGGTACTACTGTATTAGGACTAGCCGGACCATAACCGTCCTATTATTCGCACAGTAAGCTACAGATGAAGCATTTTTCTGATTAGCGTTATTTATTAAGGCGCTCCTTTTTATTCTAGGTATATAGATATATCGGGCCGGCTCTGGTAAGCCTCTCCAAATTCCCATTCCATATTTATTTTCTGTCGCCCGAAGAGAAACAATGTCGCGCGCTCCCCTATAAATAAACAAAGAGGGTGGTGTCGATTGAAAAATGGTCAGCTTTGGGGGCCTCGTGTAAGAAATGCGTCTGCTTCACGAGGTGTCGGGTCATTCTCTTTCATTGTGCCGCGTCGCCGGAATCCTTAATGCGATCTCTCTATCTGTCGAAGGGCGACCTCTCGCATTCGGATGCATTTATTTGTCTTGAATATTTGACAGTGGTGTTTGTTGCGAGGGCAGCGTGCCAGCTTTGTTTCCCCTCGCAGATGTATGATAGATGAACTGGGATTCGGCCAGAAACGAGCCTCTTGACTCTCTTTTTCGAGTGACGGATTATTTCTCCCTTCTGTCTCTCGCTTTCTTTCCTTCCCTCTCTCTACAGTTTTCTGTTTTTCATTTTTCGTCGACGCTGCTGCCGGTGGTTTTCTTCTTGGCTTCTTTTTATTTTCGCTCGCGCCGTTCTGGGTTTTCTTTGTTCGAGCCACCGATGCGTGGGGCAGCACTGCCACCCTCTAACAATTGATTTGCCGTTTGCTTTTCAAAAGAGTCTCCATGCATAAATGTCCGTGCGATTCTTTCAATGACTCATTGCGGCCATTTTGAAATCGGCCACATTTTTCTTCCTTTTTTTATAATTGGAAACCTGTTTCCTTTGCATGCCGTATGCATTCGGCGTCTTTGTTTAAAACAGACCTTTATGCGAGAATGGGTACTTTCACCCTCCTTTAAAACAGTTTTATGCCGAACCAGTCTGAATGCCGGAGGTTTAATGAAAATAAATATTTGCATCGTCTGACGTAACATGTGGCGATCTTTTTGTATTTGAAATAAGTGCCTTACTGTGGTTGCGCCATTTATTCGAATGTGTTGCTGGAATAATTATTTAGAATTGAGGATACGTATAATTTTATTTTTGACCTGTTAATCGCATTCCTATTCAAAAACACACGGATTTAGAACTATTCATTCCCTTCCTTACAAATATTAATTGGCAATTAGCGTAGTTTAAATGCATTAATATTTCACCTGTTGCTTACAAAATTTTCCGATATAGTCTTAGTCATGGATTAAGAGTATTCCTTATTTTCAGTTGGCAGTGACGCAGCAAAATATTTTCACCTATTGTAAGTGTTTGTTTTCAAAGCAAGAAGGGCACTTCAAAAGAAAGCGATAAATAATTAAAATAAAGTTATCGTTTGAATTGTTATGGTATACGAAAAGCCTCTTTTGAAATTTTCCATTTCTACATACCTTAATACGTTTCAAAATCGTGTTTTATTTTTACGAGATTGTTTTATCACCCTGAAATGCGAATCGTGACTTTGAGATGCGTCGGTAAAGTGCACTCGAGATCCGCAGTCGAAAGAGCCGACACCCATTCTGAGCGCGTGTGTCTGTAACAAATCCTTTCAGCCCTCTGCTTTGAAGGGGCTGCTCCGCTGACAGCGGTGGATAAGGCGAGCGAGCGAAAGGTGGATAAAAATGCGCGGGAGAGCTATCACGCATGTCTCTCCCTTCGAATCTGCGTTCGCTCTCAACCCTTTTCGAGTCACGTGGTTCCGCCGAGGTGGGCATCCCCCCGACCAATGAGAGGTCCCGCGACTCTCGCCGGCGACCGATGTTTGTTTGATGAGACGTGCTGCAAACCACTTGTAGGTCTCGTTTCCTAGTCCGCACATTTGAATGCCACTGTGATTTAAGAGATCATCGGCGATGTCGTCTTGTTCCGCCGGGTGCTGGATTTACAAAGGTATACCGTTCCTTTGACCCCCTCAAATCCCTTCCCGACTCTCCGCAAGAAAGAAGGTTTTAAAATCACTCCCATCAATTTTATAGAAGGATCTTTTCCCGAAATTTTATTATGAAAACATATGTAGTATTATGAAGTGTTAAATGAAAGTCGTTTTGCATGCCTGTCGTCATTACCCGCACGTTAAAACACTTTAATAAGAAACGACTTTTTACATAGAGCTACTTAATTTGTATTCTGACAAGATCAGCTTTATTAGTGTGCTCTTTTAAATTCAGTTACAAAATATTCGTCTTGCACTTACTGCCTGTATTTTTCAACAACAATGACGCATTATCGTGTGCATAATAATCAGTGAAATCGTTTAATATTTAAATTATTATTACAATATTTTCAACAAAATATTTATTTCCACTTTTTAATTCATTAGATCCTTTTCAATCATTTGTAAGTTTCTGAGATGTACAAAAGTTTGAATATCGTGCTTTTATTAAAAGTTCATCTGCTTTTCTCTTTTGAATTTTCAGTTTTGATAAAACTGATAATGTTCAAAATTTTAAAAGTTAAAAAATATTTTTCTAAAAGTAATTAAATATTTTTTGGATATCGATTATCCATTTGAAAAAAAATTACCTCCAAATTCTTCCATAAAAATGTAAAGAATATTATATTATGCATCTTTATTTTGTTCACTGTCGTTTTAAAAATTGTCATAAGAAAACACCGAAATCAAAACATCAGTTGCAAAATGCAGAATCTCTTCGATTCTCTTATTCATTTCTTCTATTTTTAATATGAAAATAATTTCCATCTTTTTCTTCATATGTAATAGATGTGGATTTGTAGAAAATGTCTCGTTCCAGTTTATACTCTCTTATTTCTTCCTCATGTAACAATAAGGAAATATTCGTTATATTAATTAAATTTCACGTTTCCCTATTCTCGTTTAAGTTGGTCCTTTTGCTCTTGTGAAACGAACTACTCATTTTGCAAATTTGCAAAAATTTTTTTGAAGTTTAATTATCTTTCTAGCGCTCTGAATGAGCCTCTGTTTTCATTCTTATTTTAGGTACTTTAACACCACGCACCGATGAGACAGTAACTTTGCATCTCTTAGAGGTGTTCCAATGCCATACAAACTGCTTGGATTTAAATTGCTTTTTTTTCCAAGTGTGACATTCGTCTTCTATGGAATCATCATTATTTTACTAAAATAAGTACTTCAACGATTATTCATCGTTTTAACTTGCTGATGAGTGTCTTTTGTCACAAATAAATTGGAGTGAGAAACCGTTGCGGCGATGACACAAAACAAGAAGGTAATTGTAATGAGTGAAAGGATGATATATCGGGATGTGAGTGCACTTTTCCTTTTCACAGTGCCTCGCCCCCCCCCCCTCATTCGCCCTTGCACCGAGTTCTCTGAAAAGAGGCCCCGTGTCGAGTGAAGGGGCACCACCAACCACTGTTGCTACTGTGTGTTTGTGTGTGCGCCTAGTATATCGTGCGGAGCTGATGAGGGGGCCCCGCACGGGGGAGACTTTTTTGACTCTCGAAATATTATTTGAGTGGCGAAAAAAATGCGGTCCATGAACCCGTCGCATTCCTGTTGGGAGCTGAAATGAATGGAGGGGAAAAAATTACAGTAGAAATCGAAAAGAAAGCCGTGTGCTGTCATCGGGTATGATTTCCTGCTGGGTTCAAAGATTTTGATTATATCAAAAGTGCTCTCCGTATATTATCTCTGATTTAGTACTCGGGACCTCTACAGATGTTTTCAAGGACTTTAATTCAGCCTGCAAGGAGTTTGTGCTGTGAAAGACTCAATGAAAGTGATTTTTATTCTCTTCGAGCGTCCATTTTTCTTCTCGCACACACGCAACACTTTCTTGACGCTGGTTGGGGGAGCAGAAGGGTAGGGGGGGAATACTGGAGTGGCGCAAAGGACATTGATACATTTGGGCGAAAACTGTTTTCTGGTTGTTGGTGGGAAGGAGAAATTCCCATTGCTTTTATTTAGGTGGTTGTGAAAAGTAGCAATTTTCATTCTTAAAAACCTTGATATATTTTTGAAGGATTTTTGTTTTTAACTTCGCTTACTTAATTAAATTGAAAGCCTGACTGTGACAACTTTTAAATTTTAAGCTGATGTCAAACTCAATTGTTTTCAAATATTAGTACTTAGGTACTCATTTTTCATTAAAAATTCGAATTAATTCATTCCAGACAAATACTAATTTTGATTATGAATTGATTAATCTTGAGAAAATTTCGGTAGTTTTCAGATATCATTTACTAGATGTGTTATTAACTGTAATTACAGTAAATATTTTAAAGCAACTAAAACTGTGTGTGAGGTTGATTTTATTATGCAGTAGAACCCCGATTAACAGAACTAAAAGGGAGGGGATGGAGGGATTTTTAGATAACGATTTTTTCGGTTAAGCCATGAACATCTATAACTATTTTGTATCTAATGACAGTATGTAATTCTGAAATGTTTTGACAGTAAAGCGAATTCAAAACTCTTTTTGTAGGTATACAGTAATGATCTTTATTAAAGTTAAAATTACATTTTTAGGATTACAGTAGGTACATTAATATATAGTTAGTTCGCCTTCGCGATTATTCCTGTGCAATACGGTTTTATTTATTTATTTATTTGGATTGGCGATTTCAGAGTCATTTCGGATAACCCAAGTTTCGGATAACCCGAGTTCGGTTAACCGGGGTTTTACTGTACTTATTTCACGTTTCTTATTTTTTAGAGCACGCGAGGCACCCTTTGGATGTTTTTGAGTTAGTTTTGTATTTTTCTCAATGAGTATAATAGACTATTTTAAAAATCGCATTCAACTGTAAAAGAGCAGTGATTGAAAGAGAGTTAATCGTTGTTAAACCTCAAAATTGTTCCAGAATTTAATAAAAAGATTGCCAATTATTTATGCAGTTTTTTCTTTTAAAGCGATGAAAGTAATTAAAGTTTCAGACAAATGTGATAGATAACTTCTCTGAAACATTAAAAATGCAATTAAATTTTTTTCTAATTAACTGGCAGCAAAGAATATAAAATTTTCGATACATTATAGCTATTATGTATAGTATATTTTGCGCGATTCCTTCCCAAGGAGACAGAAGTCATTCAAGGCTTATAAAAAAGGAGAAAAATATAGTCTAAAACTATGGTTTTTTAGACTTGCGGTTTTCCATGTGATCCAAAATGGGCTAGCATGAAAGAAAGTTGTGTCATTCATATTTGCCATTACCTTCTTCGAGATTTTTTAATTCTTGTAAACAATTATTATTTAGAAAATCATCACGATTTCAGAAATTTCACTAAGATTCGCAGTTTAAAAGCATTAAATTGATTTTTTAAGTGTCTTTAATTCACAATTAATTTTCTTATTTGGATATTTCGAAAAAAATTCGACCTAAATTTGGTCGCAAAAAGTAACACCGATAAAATCTGAGACATTGTGACTCCATTTCTTTTTCTTATAGTTTGGGGGCGAAATGCCATTTTTGAAATATATAGCGCTATTAATTGAGATGTTCATTAGAATGATTTTCTTGAAGTTAATTATTTTTATCCAAATGGCTAAAGACTTATAGATTTGTGCGCATTATATTTGCCACTTTCGGTGTAAGTTATTATCCATGGATTTTTCCGTCTTTTGCTACAAATAAGAAATAAAATTATATCTATTTTTATTTCTGATAGTCACTTCACTGTCAATTGTTTAAGAAAAAATTATTTAATACTTTGTTTGTTTAGTTTTATTCATTTTTTTGTTTTTTCAAAGAGTCAGAAAAAATTGAAATATTCTTCTGAATTTCTATTCAGCAATTAAATATGTTTCGCTGAGATTAATTTTAATTAAAAATAACTTAAACATTTAAGTGTCAGTATTCTTTAAAAAGCTTGATTACATTTCATTTTAATGAAACGTAATTAAGTGATATGAATATATCATATAGGAAACTGGAGGTTTTAATATTTATTTGTCTACTTAATTAATTATTTTGCTATTACGTAGCGTGCTTTTGTTTTCATCCTTAAATTATTTTTTATCATGATTCGAAAGCAAAGTTTATTTACAGCATATAAATGAATTTAAAGCTCCTGAGTATCCTTTGGGTGATTTTTCAAGAATAAAGAAGGTTTAAAAGTTAAAGAATAAAAGGGAGGGAGGGAGAACACATTGCATTTCATTTTACGAAAATGACATCAATTACTAAGCACAATAGTAAATATGATTTAGAAAACGTTGTAGTTGATGATTTTCTACTTAGCTTTATAATTTTCCAATTATCCGAAAGTTTTAGCCTTTCTCATTTCTTGGTTTATAACCTCGATTATAGATTAAAGCTTGCACCTTATATTTTCGTTATCGTGCTATGATTCCCTGATTCTCCATTCTTCGACGAACACCATTCGTTTTGCATATTGCAGTTAAAACTGCGAGGGGTCATAAAACCGAAAGATTTGATCGTGCAAATAAAGAGGGATCCGGATTTTCCCTCCTGATCTTCAGCTGAGCGTAGCCCGGACCACAATTGGAGAGGAATTAATCAGCGAAACCATTGAACAGATGGCCTGACGTGCAACAATGCACGTTTGCTTTTGCAGGCCATTATCCCGTCTAAGGAATTGGACCTGGCCATTGGAATTGCGGAAAACGATTCTTTTGTGATGCTTCGAGCCTTTTTAACGCTTCTGCTCATGGGTGTTTGTTTTTCACTTTATTTGTATTATTGATTTCTCCTCTCTTCTTTGATCGGCGTGGACAATGGAGATGGCGTATATCACTGCTCTGCTTTGTTGCATTGACTACTTTTGTTCTTGGCGAAATGGTCTGGAATGCTTTCAATTAACTGTGACTACCATCGCTCATCGACTAAGAAAGAGACACTAATAATAATAACATGCTTCTTCACACTCTCCTGCCTTCAATACGAGATGTTCTGCATGACAGTAGAATCAAATATTTTGGAGAAATGTGAAAAGGAAGTTCTGCCGTTATATTGATCTGATTTTGTTTCGTTGGGAAAATAGTTGTTAGAAATTTTATGATTTGATTAATTTGACAGACTTATATAGAATTCTAATGAGTTAATTGATAACTTTCTGGTTTATGCTATATGACTCTTTTTCTTTCCTTACTTCACCACACATTTAAATTATGCTTGTTCTCAAACATTCAGTATATTTCCTTTTGATGATTCGTAAAATCCATGTTTTTCGAATTAATTTTCATACAGCAGTTATAGTTTTCCGAATATTATTGAATTTAAATTGATTTGCGTAAATACTTGCTATATTAAATTAAATAATATTATATAGTTATTGAATATTATTTAATTTAAATTGATTTGCGTAAATATTTGTTAGTTATGAATTCTTAGTGTTCTTGATAATTTTTGTACAGTTTGCTTTGTCATTGCTTTTTCTTTCCATTCCATTGAACTGGCAGTGAGCTGAAATGCAGAAGAGTAGATTTAATTTTTTTAATGTGTAAGTGTAGTAATTGTATTTTTCATTGTTTTGTATATTCCTGTTAATGCTCTTATCTTAATGATGGTTTATTCATTACGTAATGCTTTGCAATCTGTATAGCAGCTACGTAAAATCAGTGCTCAAAATATATTTAAAAACACACTTGGTGCAGATTATCATTTTGGAAAGAGAAATTGTTAAATGACTTATCTCACTTAGGTGCACAAACGAAGGGTGCCTGCACCAGCCTACAAAAATTAAAATTGCATAGCGGGTAGCTTTCTGTTGAGGGGAGGGTCCCGAGGAGAAAAATCGTAACTGCCTTTCTGCTCCGTAACTTAATACTTCCACATCCCATTAACAGAAGCATTTGGTAACGGCCGCAAACAAAAACAACGAAGAGAGAGAGAGAGAAATGGGAAGAAAAACAATAACAATCGAATAATGAACATCCAACTCAGTCATCTCATTAGAACAGCTACCGTTCACTGAATCACTCTAATTACGGTGAGACTGGGCCCTTTTTTTTATCCTCCCGACCCCCCCCCCCTTCGGCCGGCAGCGATACATCTCCATTACACGAGGCATTAATAAGTTTTCTGCACGAGGTGACTCTGCCCCATCTTCCAGGCATCTGCAGTCTGTCTGTACGACCCCCGTCCACTCCAGCGGACTCATCTTTGAGAGGCAGTTCTCTCTTCTGCCGGTGCGCGATTGATCGTTAGAGGAACTGTAACATCCATGAACTTGTAATGACTCCCACTCCCGCCCTCCCTTCGCCCAAGGAGTAATCACGGCAGCTCAGTCTAGAGACCCTCCTACTTCTTTTCTTTTTTACTATCCAGCTTTATTTTCTGAAGTCTTTTTTTTTTTCACTGTGTCTTATTCTGGAAAAATATTCAAGGACGTGTATTGTCTTAAATTTTTTTTTTGGTAAGAAATTAACCATTTTTAGATGGTGACAAATAAGCAGTGAACAAGATGAGGCGAAGTTATTGGAAATTTGTTTTTGAATTTTTTTTTTTGGTAAGAAATTAACCATTTTTAGATGGTGATAAATAACCAATGAACAAAATGAAGCGAAGTTATTGGAAATTTGTCTTGATTTTTTTTTGGTAAAAAATTAACCATTTTTAGATGGTGACGAATAAGCAGTGAACAAGATGAAGCGAAGTAGTTATTGGAAATTTGTTTTGAGTTTTTTAAAAAGGTTTATGTAAATTTTCTGGAAAGTCGGAAAAATGGATGCTTTAAAGTTTTTTTTTTTTTGTATTTTTCTTAGCTTGCATTAAATAATGATTAAATCAATAAGTGACAGTAAGATTTAAAAAATAAGCTTTTAAGATGTTTCTTAAGAATATGAAGATAATTTTTATCTTCTGTAATAAGTATGGAAAATAAATCTAATATTAAATACTCTTTTGGGAAACTCTGAAATTTTGGATAGAAACTGACTAAGATGGCTGAAGAATAAAAATCTTCTTTTAGAAATTGATGAGGTTACTATCAGTAAATAAGGATCTTAGCCTCTCTTATTTGTATGTCAAATCTGGCTCACCTTTGTAATGGAGTCTAGTTTCGAAACTCCTGATCACTTATAGATTTTTGGAGTCAGTGGTTGTCTATTATTAGAGTCTAAGCCTCAGGATCCAACACGATTTTTCTGAAAAGCCACCGTATATGTGGATTTGATGCACATTAAATCTGACATCGAGGGTCAGATGTCATCACTTTGATGTGGCTGGGAAGTTTGGAAAGTAGGTTTGCGATTCAAGTGTTATCCTCGTTATCTGACCACGGTTCAAAATTAACCGATATCCGTCCCAAAATATCTTTTGTATAGCTTCAAAACTGAGCATAAATATGCAACTAACTTGATACAATTTGAACCTTATAAAAACTACGGAAGTCTCTGCTGCGTTTCTGCTTATGTTTGATAAAAAATATACGACTTCAGAATTGTTCCTCCCCCCGAAACCACCCTAATTTGAGACAGTCTGAGCTGAAACCTTTGTTTGAAGTCTTTTACTGCGACCTCAAAATTAGTAAAACCGTTTAACTCACTCCCAAATCTAATTTTAAACGGCTTCTATTGTCAAACTCTTTATTCTGTTTAGTTAAATTTCCCAGGTTTTCGCAAGGCCTCTTTTTTAAAACTCAGACTAAGGAAAAGGCACCGACACGAATATTTACGTCAAGCAACAATCTTAAAAAGATTATTGTAATTAAAATCGTCAGAGTTTATCCTATCTCCACTGGAGAGCAAAATTTTCATTAATTTTTTTAATATTAGAAATCAATGGAGAGTTAGCAATCGAAATATTCATTCTGAAATCTTAATATAAATAAAAGCCATTGTGGGCATGTGGCTATGTATGTGTGTATGTTCCACATCTCCTCCTAAACTACTGCAGCAATTTCAACCAAACTTTGCACACTTATTATTTAAGACAAGAGGAAGATTATTGTCAACTTTTCGAAGTCCGGAAGTTAATTAAACAGTCAGTTAATTAGAAATTAACCGAAACCGCTTTCCCGTATTAACTTCGGAACAAATTATCCCCAAAAAAGTATTTTTATACTATCTTAAAGTTCAAAATTTTACCTTTTCAATGATATCAATTTTATATCTGTGTAATGTTTCCTTCAACTTTTATTAATTTTTCAAAATTTAATAAATAAATTATCACAGCAGACGATTCTTAAATAAAGCAAATTTAATGATACTTCGTTGCTAGGCAACGATGCGACTTTGAACAAATTTCTTTTTATTTCTGTAAATATTTTAAAACGAAGTGATTGGTCACTGTCAACTTTAAAACCCCAAAAGTTAATTAATTTTTTAAAATTAAAAATTAAGCAAGTTTTTACTTTTTTTGTGTTATATTTCGAAGGTGTTACGTTACAATAACTACTTTTATATTATCTTAAAGTTTAAAAAATAGCTTTTCAGTGACAGAAATTTCATATTTGCGTAAATTGTTGCTCTCATTTCAATAATTTAAAAAAAAAATCAATTGTGTATAAAATTCACAATTTGTAGCAATGTATTTTTTATTGTTAAAGAAAGAGCAAGAATACGCGTATGAAGAGCTGTTGCTAGAACATATAAACAAAATTTGGAAGAATACTAAAGAAAAGTTTAAAAGCAGACGATTCATAATTTATATCGGGGACAACTATTGATCTGGCTTATTTTGACGCTTTTTATTAATGAAAATTTAACTATTTAATTAATTAACCCAAAACATTCGTCAAAATCCTTCTTATACTTCACTATTTATGAACGAAATTTGAAGTAAAAACGTTTCAGACGATAAAGGAATTTTTGTATTATAATTTTCTACACAAAAATAGTTTTTTCATTAAAAATATTAGACATAAAAGTGTTTTAATCCCGAGCAACGTCGGGCATAACAGCTAGTAATCGATAAGAATGCTCGGTTGTGATAATGTTCCTTCTGACGCTTGAATGGAATTGATTCATCTGACGTCATAGTCACATGACAAGCGTAACTGCTCATGTCATCTAACTATGCATTATTTAACAGTGCAGTTTGACGTCGTATCCTTTTTCTTAATCAAGGGAGTCTAAAATTTAATTAGCAGCGATGCATTTGATGAGTATTACATGAGAAGGAATCGAGCTTATTATAGAAAATAGTTCTTTAAAACAAACTCTGAAACCTCTGAATGCATACTTTCATGGTAGAACTGCAAATATAATCGTAATTGAAAATTGGAAACAGAACTTTAAACTAAGAGAATATAAATTTAATTATAAAATTCTTTTTCAAAGAGTTGAGAGAAAGTATGCAAAGATTTGGAAAGAATAGATTAGAATTGTACTGTAAGAATAGATTAGAATTCTGAAGAAACATTAAACTAAATAAATATGAATTATAATAATTTTTATAATAATTATTGCAATGTATATAATTATGAATTCATCAATAAATTACTGGTGAGTAAAAATTGTTTTTTGTATGCTCATCTATAAAAATGATGCCAGTTAATGTCTGCTCTTAAAAATAATTTTCATTTTAAAGTCTTAATTTAATAATTTTATTTTATATTCGCAAATGTTACCGAATATCTTTAAAAACAAACAAACAAAAAAAAGACGAACAGCTTAATAGGCTTTAAAATTTTATTTTTAACTAGCCTTTGTACCCGCGGCTCCTCACTCGCTTATCTGTTCTAGTCATATAAAAGAAAAAGAAAAACGCGTATGCTTTTATATCATATAGTTTTCTAGTTTTAATATGCAACCTCTGTTTTAGTACTCTCAATCCTAACTAATAATATCTCCTTCAGCCACGGTAACAAAGTTTTTCCGGTCTGCGCAAAGTGTCGAGTAGCGAGTGCGTCCCCAGAGCACATCCTCTCTTGTCTTCGCCTATCTAGGGAGACTTTCGAGACGGATCCTTTGTTTGCTCTCGATTTCTTGAGGGTGAGTGGGCTCATGGATGGTGTCTAGTTGCCGCTAGACAGAGAGGGATTAGTAACAACAAACAACATATCTAATTAATTACTACTTTAAAGATTTCGAATAAGAGACATTTTGGTCTCGTCGTTTGGAGTCTATATGTAAAGATTGCTTGGAGTTTTCATTCCAGAACATGCCGTGGGAGAAACAAACATGAAAACAGCAGATTTATTTGGCGTCGTAAACTCGTCCCAAATGATAAGTTTGCAAATTGTTGGACAATAGCCTTATCAGACCTTTTGATTGTATTGCATATAGGATTCTCACCGTGAGCAAAACTGGAGATAACTGTAATGGAGAATATGCTTTGCGGTCACCATTTAAAAGTCTGAAAGCTTTTCTTGATGGAGCAAGGGCAAGCATATAACATTAAGATTCGATTTCAGTAACGATCAAATTAATTAAAAACGGTTTTTTCAGATCCACATGAGACTTCAAGTTAGAGAGGTTCACCGTTCTCTTCAGCAATCAAATTCCCCATTACTTCATGCGCTGTTGGCTGATCTTTTGTTAGTTAAGGTTTATTTGTCCCAACATATCTTGTAAAATATTCACATTGTAGTTTGTAATATGTTACAAATATCTGTTTTAAGCATCATGTGTTGACTTGTATGCATGGGTAATGCATGCTATAACAAGGTTTTCCCACTAATTGATAAACATATTGCTACTAAAAACAAACAATTACAAAATTCAGCGATGCTCGAATAAATATTCACTACACAAGCTGCAACGTACTACGCGAATAATTTTGGAAAATATTTTCAGTTGAGTATATATTTTGCTGAAAATATAAAAAAAAAATATATGTGTTTTGTTGTAATTTTGTTATCCGCATTCGCACCCTACTATATTAAAAACGTTGACAACCAAATGATATGACAGTAGTAGGTAACAGGGAAAAATATTCCTGAATTCTAGATACTACGAATATAACCTATAGATAGATCTCTCTAAGAGTAGAACTATCCCCGCTCTGTCTTTGCATCCGGGTCATCTGAATGACAACCGTTGCAATAGCTTCGAGTACTGAGGCCGGAGCCCTAGTAGTCAATCACCGGGCCACGACCCGACACCTCCCGAAGGAGATACGTATTATCCCTGGTGGAGGGACTTAAAGCCTATATCCCCAGCGGAAGCTAGTTCCTACTTACTTATACGGCAATAACTCATATCCGTGTACTCGCGAAGGTACCAAAAATTTGTAGTTAGAAAATGTAAAGTTAGAAGAAAATGAAAGTAGAATTGTCCAAAGAAAGGAAATTAATTTTAACATTAACAAAAGCGCTTGAAAGTTTAAAAACTGAAATAGGTTTAAAATGACAACAAAAAATACGGTATAAATTGTTTTTAAAATAATTTTGAAAGGTGATTAAAAATCAAAGAAATGGTGGTAGGGAAGTGAAACTGGTGTCGCTGAGAAGCTATATCTGTGTGCCACACAGACATTGCATGTTTTAGCTATAGATTCACAACATAATATTTAGATTTTCAGCACTAATGAAATGACAGTAATTGTTAACAGGGGAAAATAATGGCTGAAATATAGACATTAAGAAGGTAAAAAAGAGGCCACAAACCTTTAGTTAAAAAGATGCAAAGGTTTCCTTTTTTTGTCCGTTGATGGATTTTAAAAAGTATGATTTTGAAGGTTGTGTGAGAAAATAGGCAATGCAATAAAAGCTGAAAAACTTATGAATGAACTTTAATCTTATTTAATGAAATAAAGTAAATAAAAACACATAATAAACCAGTCATTTAAAAGACAGGTAAGCATTAAAAATTTAAAAGTGCTAAAATCTGAAACAAAATTAAGGCAAACTATAGAAGAAGTTGCAACGATTTTAGAAAGCAGTGTTTAAATGTAATTTGATTAATTCTGCGGGAGGATGTGAAAATGTCTAAAGAAAGCAATTTAACATTGGCAAAAGCTCGCGAGTGGCAGATGTGATAAGATTTAAGCTTGCAACAAACGAAAGAATTGTTGCAAATTTTGTTTAAATTAATTTTTAAAATTGATTATAAATGAGAAAAAAAGTCATACAGAAACGTAACTAGTAATTTTTAACTAGTTAATTAATTTTTAAATAGTTATTTAACTAGTAACTAATTTTTTAAATTTTAAGATGGTGTAAAAGTAGTTTCTGTGCGATGATATGTTCCAAAGTTATGGTAGAAGAACGTTAAACCTTTTAACGCCCCCTTTCACCCCTTTAGGTGGAGCTGGCAACTTTTTAATTGCGTAGTTAAACCTTCTGGGTGCGAAGGAACATGTGCACCAAATTTCGTTCTAATCCGTCAAGAGGTGTGGAATTGTATCAGGTTCAAATACGCAAACATACATTAAATTATATATAGAGAGATATGTAGATTTTCGTATAGGCTAGTCAAATGGTCGAAAGACTGACCGAGAATTCACTTGTGTGGGCTGTTTTTTTATTATTTTATTTTATCATTATTATTATTATTGCCTTGATAACGCATTTGAAATGAGAAAACTGATTGGAATGAAAAGTATCCATACATAAATACTTTAAATATACAGGGTGTTCATTAATTTTTTACGGGGTTTCCGTACCTCATAACTTTCGAATAAAAAATATTACGCAAAAACCGATTACGTATTCGTCAACTCAAAGAATTTTATTAATGATATTAAAAAGATTAATGAATTTGCACATGGCTGCCCTTCGTGGCTCGTAACACATCGAGACGAAATTCGATTTCCCTCCAAGTGTTCTCCAGCATTTGTGGGGTAACATTTTGGATCGCAGTAACAATTCTGCGCTTCAGTTCATCAAGGGAGGGCACAGGGGTCTTGTACACAATGTTCTTGACAAACCCCCAAACCAAATTTAGTGTTGAAAAACCACAATACACACATTGCTTTTTCTTGCACGGTCGCCATTTTTATTTATGACGTCATAATTACCCAGACTGCAAATGCGCTAAGATCGCATTGTTGCCACGTAAAATTCTTTGAGTTGTAATTTACGAATACGTAATCGGTTTTTGCGTAATATTTTTTATTCGAAAGTTATGAGGTACGGAAACCCCGACAATAATTAATGAACACCCTGTATATATATATTGGGAAAACTGCGATGATCTCTCACTCTTTATAAAGTTCTTTTCTCAAATGGTTTGTAGGTAAAAATATAAAAAAGAGTGTCAAGACCAGATTTTCCGTGAAAGTGAATAACCGCTTTTATTTCGTAAAAAAAATATTCAAGAACCGTTAATTCTGCGTAGTTGTTTCACTATTGCAAAAACCTTAGTTTGTCTTTGTTTTTTTTTAAAGATAGAATATGTTTCATGCCTTAACAAACTGATTAAAATCGTGGTATAAGTTGTCCATGCCTGATCCTGTTCCTGTTTAGGACTCTCGGAAGGCGTCTCATAGCCTTAACCATTACAACTACGGAACGGTTAAATGGACCCCGTTCCTGTTTAGCAACACTGAGTGATTGGCAAAATACAAATTAATTCATTAAATTTCTTCTTAATTATCTTAATATTCATCCATAAAACTCGATTAGCTATCCTTTTGATGATGAGGTGTTTTTTTTATCTGAAATTTCAAGTCATTAGATAAAGATTTGGAAATGAAGGCAAAAAACTTTTATATCATATTTCTCAATACATAATTAACAATATATTTTTCACAGCTATAAAATACATAATTATATTGTTATAAATTCATGTGTCTTCCTGAGGGTCTGTTTCCGATATGTGTTGTTTTTATTTATTTATTATTATTTAAATTTAAACATCTTAAATGTAATATAAACTGAAGTGGTTTCAAAAGTTTCGTATAAAATAATTCTTCACTTTATAAAATGCATTGAATAAAAAAAAAAGAAATGTGCTATCAAAATTATGTTCATTCAAAAAATAAAATGAATATCGTGTACACTCATATATACTATTAAAAGAACAGTGAAAATTTTCCTTTTCCCTCTAAGATTCTTAATTCATTTGTTGCTTTAAATATATCGTACATACAGAATTAGTATCCAATCACTCTTCAAACAGTATAATAAAATAAAGTATGATCTCATTTGCCTTTGATAATTATTGAGTCTATTTATTCTAGCCTAGCTCTTTTAAAACAAACTTTAAGATCACGTTACTGTCAGTTTCTTTTTATATTTCCTTTCTTTCTTACTATTAAAAGCTACTAGTTGCAGAAACGTTTTGAGGCTTCGTTTGTGGAGGGCGGAAGGAGCGGTCATAGGTGTATTGATCTTATCTCCACACCCGTTATCGAAGTTCACCAACTTGAGATCTTTGAGCCAAGTGGAAATTGAAGATTGGCCATGGCCATTCCGAACGTCGCACGTTCCTTCAATCACCATCTGAAGATGTAATCATACCCAGATATCTTTATGACATCCTCTTCTGTTCCTCCGTTTCGCCCCCCCCCCCTCCCCTTCGCGTATAGATATAGGCCCGCACATCTGTCTGTGATTCCCCAAACGAAAGATTTCCTATCCATTCCGCTCCTCAGCCGGTGAAAGTAATGATTGCGGCGATGGAACGAAGGGAAGAAGCCCGATATACACTGCGGGCTCCTGTACCCCACCATTATTCGGTCGTTGGTGAGTTTCTGATTGGCATATTCACGCGTCCATTTCGGTAGCGCCCTGTTCCGCATTTGTCTTAGTCTGTTGGCGGGGTGGGGCCAGAGGCCTTTGATTGAAACGTCTTTCCAACTTCTCCCTCTTCTGCAAATCGCTCCGCATCAACCCTCCACCCCCCTGTTCGAGAGACACCACCTTCTTCTTGCCTCTGTTACCTTCATTAGATATCGGCCAAAAAACGCTGTCGTATGTCTTCATTTGAGCTCTTCTTTGCAGCCAGTTTCCGCCCCCGTACAATTTTCCCGCCGCCACCTTCGCCTAACCCTCCTTGCTTTCTGTTGGAAGCTTTTTTTTTTCTTTCCTACCACCCTCCCCTTTTGTCGCCACGGTAGGTGTCGGCGACGTAAAGAGAGAGAGAGAGAGAAAAGAAGAGAGAAAAAAACGGCGCGAGAGAACGAGAGAAAGACTGAGAGAGGGTAACATTGTAACTGGCGATCACTCTTGGTTTTCTCCCCTCCCAAGAGCTTTAAAAATAGCTGTCCTCTTTTTTTTCAATCCCCCTTCTTTTGTCCACTTAAAAACAATGTCCGAAAGTTTGGAAGCGCGCTTTATGCTGAAAGAAGAAATATGCGCACATCACGAAAGCTGATCTGTTGTAGAATGGATAGATCGGATGAGACGGGGAGAGGGAGAGGAGAGTGTTTCCCTAATGCCTCCCATCCCTTCGGTACAGTATCCATGCTCGCAAGACGTATGGGACGTCCAAACTCGTTGTCTTCTCCCAAAAGTTCTATTCCCCTCCGCGTACCAGGATGGAAGGGAGGGGGGAAAAGAAAGAAATCTGTTAATTGATGATTTGGAGAAATGTTTGCCCCAATATCTATTAGCGAATCAAAAAATGGAATTCGTTTTCGAGTGCTACTGACAGTGATGCTAAAACTTTAGATCGGATTATTTTCTAACTCAGATTGATTTTCGTGGAAAAGGGGAAATTCGGCTTGATGGGATTAATGTTTTGCTATTTTTGTTAGCTTTAGAAATCATATAAATATCCTTTAAGGAATATCACGCTTGAAGATTTAAGATTGTTTACAAGGCTTTGAGGAAAAAAGCAGATCAAGAAACAGTTTCTCGTTGTGAAATCAATTCTAGACTGTTCTGGCTGTGCTATTTAGATTCAACTTAAATTAATCTTGGCCTATTTAACTTTGAAATATTAAACTTTGTTAAGACTGATTGACACGTAACTTTTTTTTAAACCTGTAAAAAAGCATTTTTTTAGATAATTATTATTGGAAATTATTGCCATTCGTTCAAAACTAATTTTTATGTTATATAATTTGACTAACAGTTGTTTTAGTTTGTATGCATATTTGCTGGGATAATTTATTTGAATGTGGAAAAAATGAGCCCCTCCGATTTTTTTCTAATTCTGATTAAATATAAAGAGTAAAAAAGCCTATTTCTGTATTATTTACAATATAATGCTGGCTTTCATTATATTTTAAAGTTCTAATTTCGAAGCACTGTGTTTTTATCGTGTTTTTTAAATGCATTAACATATCAATAATTATTTATGAAATTTATCCTGATGTAAAAAGGTCCAAAAATATTGTCGTAATAAGCATTAGATCAGTAGATCTAACTGGTCTCTGTTAAATTTAAAGCAAACTTCTCTTCTAGTTGGTTGATACCCTTGACTGTTAAGTTCGTTAAAATGCAAATTGTTGTCAGATTTCGGTATTCACGTATATATTATCACTTTATTGTTAATAGGATACAAAAGAAAAATTATCAATTCTTATTCATATCATATCTTTATTGCTTTAGATTTTAACATTAAAGCTGTACCTAATCAAAATAAAACTTGTTTCTGTGAAGTATATTATTCACATTAGTATTTATATGAATCGTATTTTCGCTACCTAAAGGGTGGGGGACAGGAAAGGATAAATTATCAGGAAATCGTTTGACATATTTGAGCACTCTTTGAATATCTTCTTTCTATGTCACATTTATTATTAATATTATTATTAAGCTTGCTATCTAACTTGGAAACCTATTTTGATAAACTTTTCAAACTGTACTGAAATTCATATATTTTTCAGCTCAATATCTGCTAACAACCAAAGCAAGCCCAAGATTTCAGAAACTGAATTTTGCGATACTTATTCGTTTCCAATTTATATATCATTTTTTCCCTCCTCTCTCTATGTCTTCCCACCTCTTCGCAGAATCCTTTCCTCAGAAAAAGAGCAATCGCTCTCGAAGTTAAGGCTCGAGATTTCTGAGGTTATAACTTAGCCCGGGGCATCGTTAGCCGTGTCAACAAGGGCCGGCGAAGTGTGCCTGCCGCGTGGGAAAGGAATTCATAATAGAATGTGTGTTGTGTGACGCCAGGAATAAAATCAATGGCAAGCAAAAGAAATCTGTCGCTCGCAGTGATGGATAACACCATCGCTGTCGGAGCGACGAACTAATCGACGGCTAATTGGCTCTGTTTGCCGTCTTTAGTGGCTGCAATTATTTTCTCCTCTTCCGTCCATTCTCCCTTTGTCCCTTCTTTCACGGATTCTCACCTTCCCGAATCTTTGTTCACCGATTGCATTCGGCTGACTCAAATAGAAATAAGATAACAATGACATTATGGAGATGTGAGTAAATCTATATAAATAAAACTGAAACGTTGATTTTTTTTGTGCGCTTTAGAAATCCCAACTACTGAGTAGATATTCTTTAAATTTTGCTCACAAATGCTGCAAAGCATTAAGAAGGTTTTAGTGAAGACTTCGTGGAATTAATTAAAAACTATTTTATCGATTACATTTGGCTGACTCAAATAGAAATAAGATAACAATGACATTATGGAGATGTGAGTAAATCTATATAAATAAAACTGAAACGTTGATTTTTTTGTGTGCTTTAGAAATCCCAACTACTGAGTAGATATTCTTTAAATTTTGCTCACAAATGCTGCAAAGCATTAAGGTATCCGACTGGTTTAAAATAGTCGTTTTCGATGAAATTATCAAAAACCTTTTTATGACTTAATTTTGTAGCCTGTTTAACCAGCTTTCTAAAACTGTCTCAGTTTTACTCTACGTGAATTACAAATGGAGTTACAGCTGTTTTATTACCAAACTGTAAGCATTATTTTATGTTGCATGAAAACTTTAAATGTGTTTTCTGAGAAATGATATTTTTGAGGAAAACTGTCGACAGTATCAGTGATTTCTCAAAAAGTTATTCAAGTATTGATATGAAATTTTCAGTAATATGCTTGATGTTTTCTTCTAAAAACTAAGGTCAATTTTAAATTCAAGTATTATTTTTAAGTGCTTAAATATAAACGAAAAGCATTTTTTATGAAAAATTACCAGTTTAGTAACTATGTTCAGCTATATCTCAAAACTATTTTGAAGTACAAGAAATATTTTAGAGCATAACACAGATAATTGTCATAAAAATGCACTCCTACAAGGATTTATGTATTGTTGGAATATTATTTTGTCTATGGCTGTTAGCGTAAGGCAAATATTTTAGTCATTTTTCTTCAAATTTCTCAGTTTTTTTTTAAAAATATTATTTTGAAAGCCTAATTTTACAATATTTTCATAGTTTTAAAACATATGCAGGTGAAAAATAACATTAAAAAATATATATAAGTTATTTTTCAAAAAAATGTCTCCGAACACAGTCGGATACCTTAAGAAGGTTTTAGTGAAGACTTCGTGGAATTAATTAAAAACTATTTTATCGATTACATTCGGCTGACTCAGATAGAAATAAGATAACAATGTCATTATGGAGATGTGAGTAAATCTGTATAAATAAAACTGTAACGTTGATTTTTTTTGTGCTCTATAGAAATACAAACTACTGAGTAGATTGTGTTTAAATTTTGCCCACAAATGCTGCAAAGCATTAGGAAGCTTTTAGTGAAGACTTCGTGGCAATTTATTAAAAACTATTTTATCTTTACTGTTACCATTCCCACTAAATGAAAGTATTACAGATATTTTAAACCGTTTTATGTATTTGCTTCCAAGTTGCAACTTGCAATGTTTAGTTAAATTTTATATCATTCCTTAAAAGTTATTAAAAACTTATGGAGAAAATTAGTTTTCTGCGGTTTAAAAAATACTTTGGTTTGACGCAACGCCAGATATGTCAGCTAGTACTTAATGCATTTTGCATTTGTTCTTGTTGTATTGAGTTAATTTATACTAAGAATTTTTTTTATTTTGTTAACCACCTAATTAGTTCTTTTGTTTGCATTAACTCGTTTCTTTTATATGTAGATGCTTAGATTAAGAAAGGTTTGCGTTTTTGCTATTTTCTATAAAATTGCGCTTGTAATCTTCATAATTATGTTTAGATTATAAAATTAGATTTTCTTATTTTGTGCCAGTATAGTTTTTTTTCGCACTCAGCGTTGGTTTTTATACCTTTAAAGTCTTTGTGTTATTTTTGTCAGTTGCTGCATTTATTGCCATTTAAATAAAAACGAAACAGTAGAGCAATAAAGAGCATGGCCTTCTCTTAAAAAAACGTCATGAACTGTTGCCTGATCATGACTTAAAAAAATGTTGTCAAATGAGTTCATACTGTACTTTATGGCACATGCTACAATAAATTGAGGAATGGGATAAAATAAATTAAGTGACACTTAAAAAATAACATTTGTATGGTTTGAAGAAAATTCTGTATTATTATTTTTGGTTCCGTTTCTCTTAGAATACCTTTATTTTAATATTTTACAACAAAAAATTTAGTGTATTCTGTCATGTCTTTCTTATTGCTATGTTTTATATTTTAGGTAATATATTTATGTTCCCTCATATGGAATGCAAAGATGAAGGTAAATCCGGAGGTAAGAATTTGTGAAAAAATTCATTTTTAACTTACATGCTTCCAAAAGTGCAATATGCAAATAGCACTAAACTGGTGGTTTTATTACTTTAAAAAGAAAGATATGATTTTTTTTCAAAACTAACTGTCTTGATTGTTATTTCGAACAAATCTACGAAGTTACATTAGTAGTTACATATCTGTATTTTAATATTAAAAAGAAAATAGTCGAAAATAAATCTCGAGTCTTCAGGCTCATTAATAACAGAATATCCTGGTTGTAATGAAACAACTTCTAATCGTTATCCTGATTTGTCCGTCATACTTTTTCCGTGAATAAATTTCAAGGCAGGGAGAAGACAATTTTGTTTTCTTCCCTTTCAGTTTTGTTACATTTTTCTGAAATCGGTGCAAATTCTTTTGGCTAATTGACAGTTAAATTTGCATTTGCGAGAATTCCATTAAATTATTTTCAATTTGCTTTTGTTTCTATTCGATCATATACAAAATCTCAATGCAAGCTGTATTTAAAATTATATAAATTTGTATTTAATTAATCTAAATAAACCTTCTTCTCTATAGTATTCTCTTTATTTTGTACTAAACCAATTAAATCACTTAAAACAAATATTTAATTGTAAAAAGGTTTTTACTAATATACATTCCTGAAATATCTACTTCCTTTTACCTTCGACCACCAATCAAAAATAAAGAGTTATTTATTGGAAGTGAGTGAAGTGTTTCAGATTATTTTACGAACGCCTCTGTTAAGTTTTTTTTTTTTTATATGGATTTACGTAGGTCTTGGTAAGTGCAAGACAGGGAAAAAGAATGACAGTATTAGAGACACGTTTTTCAAAATTTTTAATGAAATTCAATGCATAAAGATCCATTATATTTCAGTTTTGCCTGGGTTAAGAGTCAATATTTACTTGTTATACATTCAAGCAAATGCACTGAATTGTTAAAAATGAATATTGGGCTTGAACAGAATTCAGCGGCCTTACTGCACCCTGAAATGGTGACAATCTCGCTGGCAATTTTTATTTGATAAAACCCGAGATTCCTAAGCTTTGCTTTTGTCACCTTTTATGTTTTCAGATATATAGGCTTACAAGTGACAGAAGAGGCAGAACGAATTCTGACTTATCTTTTATTAGTTCCAGTTTCTGTCTATTTAAAGATGTTGTTTACGCTTAAATTTCCAGGAGTTAGAGTAGTTGCCAGAGGCACTTGCAATCGTTCCGTATAGTGGAGCAGACATTTCCTTGAAAGTGACTTCCGTGGTCAAAATAAAGCAACCTACTTAAAGATATTCGACCGACCGAATTATGAATGAGAACTGCACATTATTTCAAATTTTGTTGTAATGTTGTCTTAAAAATATTAATTAGTTTATTATCAAGACGAACTCAAAAATTCAACCTTTTTCCTTGAGCATGCGAATATTTTGTGTTCTTTAATTTAATAGATTGTTTGGAAATGTATACATTAGGATTGAGTTAATTAGACTATCTTATAAAGTAGAACATTCTTTGGTTTTTAAAAATAGAAATAATTGTGAATGCTACAGCATATCACCGAAATATTTACTTTTAAGAAATTTTTATGTCATAACCAGTATTAAATATACCGAAAGAGATCGAATGAAACTAAAAAGCAGCTTTAATTTATAATTTTTTTGAAATTAAGAATCAAAATTATCAATATCCATATTGTTAATATGATATCGTGAGATTTTATATATAGCTGTTCCTTAGTGTATTCATTTTAGGAATACTATTCTAAACCTTTCGACAGATGTGATTTTTAAAATTTTTCAAAATTCATTCGCCTAAGTGGAATTGTCAGAAAATTGTTTATATTATGGGGATGCTGAAAAAAGTAAAAATAAATAAATAAAAATAATAAGTCGCTTTTTACTCAGTGTTAATTTATAATCATCCAATTATGCCATAAAGTTTTATTTTTAGGTATTCATTACCCTTTCACCTTTTGAGCATAAAATTATAATTTTGTGTGATAAAATTAACAAATCTGCATTCACTGGAGTGCTTTCATTAAAGAGTAAAAAGCGCTGCTGTGAATATTCATATCAATTTTCGATGAACGATTTCCCCTGGAATCTGTCCCTTCCCCATTAGATATCCCAGCAAGCACACTGTTTCTTTTTTATAATTTCCAGAATGGAGTTTCTTCCTTCTTCAGTCAATGGTTATTAGTGTATGGACTGGAACTAAAATGTGATTAATTCTGTGTACCTTGTTAGGGGGGGGCTGCTGTCTTGAAAGTGGACGAGGGGAGCAGAAACGAATAAGGGAAATATATCTAACTCCCCGGCTTGCAGAAGTATATCCAGCATCGGCAGTTCAATTTGAGTCAATACATTGATTGCAGACTGTAAAAATGAGAAATCTTTCGCTTCATTAAATAGCAACTACTTTCGAACGCTGGAACTTCGGGAGAGGAATGGTCAAGGGACGATGGAAATTTCTGCAGCAAAACATGAGCTTAATCAAGAATGTGAGTTCAAATTTGCTGTATGGTATTGCTGATTATGTAGTTAGTATCCGAAATCAGTACGTGTTTCCTTGGTCTCAGTTGAATAGATGGCCTCCCCTCTTCGATCTTTCGATGGAGAGAAGAGAACGGAAAAATGGCCGGGATGCTTTGTTTGTGTTATTTTCATCTCTGATAGAATCGTTATAGATTTTAGCTGTCGGTAACGAAATGGAAGGGGAGCTAGTAAATATATAAAGGAGATAAAAAATATAAGAAGAAATGCGAAGAATAGAAAAGCAGAGCCAAATTTTGAAAGAAGCGAATAAAGTTGACCGTTTATTGATCTTTTCCTCCTATCTTTTTCTGAAAAGGACATGAAAATCATCGCTTACCGATTCTAGTTAATAAAGTGCACCAGAACTGATTTCGCTTTTGGCGAAAATGTTCTTATGCCTGTGTAAAATAGTGACTACTCTTCCGAAATGACCTACTTAGGGAATGTTACCTAGAGAAAATCGGTCATTTAATTCCATCGTGTTTTTCGTATGTTCTATTCTTGCTGAGTTTTCTGACGCCATATGAATCGTGTTGTCGTCCGTCTGGATTTAATCTGTTTCTCCTAATTTTAACAGGTAAACATTATCTCTAGTTTCTAACCGAATGTAAAGTAACGTCGTCATTGTTTCAAGTGACTCTATGTTTAGTATAAAATGTTCTTATAGTCTAGACTGAAGTTTCTCCATGTAATAAAACTGTTCTAACATGTTTTTCCGGCAGACAGTGTCACATATGACAGTATTATTATTTTAATTAGTTTATAAAGTCACCAAGTAAAAGCTTGTGTGGCAGGTCAAACTTTTCACTTATAAAATTTCGAAAAGTACTTTTAAAGAGTCTATACTCCTTTTTGTGTGTAACATATTTCATATCAATGCTGCCAAAAAATATTTTCAAGTGTTGCAGTTGAAAAATGTTTCGTACACATTGCAAAGAAAATCTCATATTTCGATACCAGCCTGACAAAAAGGAACTTTTCATAGTCGAAATTATTCTACAGCTGATTATATAGTTGAATTTTCATTTTTTTATGTCTCTTTTCTGTTCATTCTGTCTTCTTTTAGACTATTATCGAATATTATATTTTATAACAATTTTTCATAATGTTTGAATTAAAACCTTTAAATATGTGCTTTTTAATCAGTAAACCTACTATCCTTCCCGCTTCAAAACATACTAAAAAGAAGACTAATAGTAGTTATTTGCAATTTTGCATTTAGGTGAGATGTTTATTTCCTATGTCCTAGAATAAAAACGAATTTAACGCAATAATTCCTAACCTTAAAACCACGCTAAAAACATAAGAACACAGGCTTCTATGTATTAGACAATTGTACCGCAAATTTAAAAGGGGTTGTCTTTCTCCCGATGTCTTCCTTTATAAAACATAACTACGCATTATTTGTACAAGGAAAATTTTATCATGCATATCTTTTTCATTGAGTTTGTTTCTCTAAACTTTATTATGGAAATGTAGGATAAGAAATATTAAATTAGAAAAGGGAAGAACTGTCCCTTAGCAACTATGTTAAAAAAGAAAATAAAATCCTTTGGGAAATGGATTGCAAAGATAAACAAGTATCAAATTTCAAATGGGGGTACTTCAACACAAAAATAATTTCAAATGTGATGTTAGAGCTAACTCTAAAATGGAAAGGCTTCGTTCAGAAAATCGCGTTTCTTAGTCTAAATGAAATAAATTTATTACGTAGGCGTAGAACCGTCTACTACAGTAAAAAAATTAACTAATACTTGTGGTCTTGAGACTTCCTAATAATGGTTTCCTTCTTCTTAATGTAAGCAAAGAAAAATGTACTACTTTCAATGTGATTTTGTTCTCATGGAAAACATATCATATTCGCTTTTATTCTCCAAGCGCGTCTCCTAGAATTCTAAATCCATTTTGAAAATACCAAGAACTGTTTTGAGGTACATTTTCTCTGTATTTTTTTTTTTAACAAAAACGTATCTGTTCTTTATGCACTTTTCAGAATATATATACTCTTTGGTTACTTTTCTCGGAGAATCTGAATGGAAATGCTCTATCTCAATTTAAAAGTTTTGTATCTAATCTCCGCACCGGTATCCGAATATGTATGGCGGTTGGATGTTTTCAATGCAGCATCGAAAAAAGGGAAATCACTGGTCCAGGAAAAACTAGGAAGTATCCAATGTCTGCATTTTCTTTTCTCCTTTTCCATTTTTTTGCTTGTGTAACTATGAATGTATACATAAAAAAACAAGATCCTGCCCCCTAGGTATATAGAAATTTAGTTTATCCATGACATTGTATCGGCGATCTTGGGCCCATGCGTTTCAATGTCTTTTTTGTATTGCTTTTATATGTATGTATCTAAATTCATATAAAAAAGTAAAAGCAGATTTCTTTTTCACGAAAACTCTCTTCTCAAAAAGTGAAATCTGAAAAGAGAATTCCCAAACGGATGTTTTTCGGGGGGCAGCCTATAACCATATTCGTGGACCAAAGTCTGACCACATAATACATTTAATGCACTTTTTATCGTCCTCATCGATCCTTGCTTTAAAATGCGAAAGGCCCTCGTTGCATTTTTGTGCGGTTCAGTATTCCTTTTTTATAGATGTTGTGCACACTACGTTTTTACTATGATGAGCAGCTGGTGGCCAATATTTTATTTACCGCATCTTGTAGAGCCGCTGCTGCTGCTTCTTCTTCGCTGCCCGTCCATAATACATTAGAAAAATACCGGCGTGTTTTCATTCTTGTTATATTATGTAGCCGGACGTGCATTCACTTTGATATATTCCTCGGAATAAAATCAGTTTGCTTCCGAAAATTCCCTTTCCTTCCCATTTTATTTCATTTTTATGCTCGTTTCTCCGACTGGTTTATTTCTTGCTGCGGTTTCTCTATATTTGTATTTAGTTTTGAGTGCGCCTGAATTTATTTCTTTACTCTACTTCCAGTTTTTTTTTCATTTTCTTATTCTTTTGCAATACAAAATAGATATTACGATGGTACTCTCGTGAAAGAAAGGGATGATATGAGGAAAGTTTCTTTTATTATTTTTTCCCCTTGGCTTTGCTTTGGAAATTTTAGTTATGGAAAACAAAAGGAACATTTATTTCCCGCACTACCCACCCCTCGCATCTCGTTTTGTTTTAGGGCTGCATAAATATTGCGCGCAAGGAAATTTACTATCGAAAAGTACAGAAACATGAAACTTTTTTTTCCGAGTTCTGACATGTTTTGCTATATCTGGCAGCACTGTGCAATTTTTTGAGTGCTCTAGATGTTCTCTATAAAATAGATATTCTCCAGAAATGTTCTTGCGAGCTTGGGAGTCAAATTAATATTATAAAAAAGTGTAGCAAAGTCCACCATCTTGAAATGATTATTTATCATATTATTAGCCTAAATTATTATATA
Organism: Araneus ventricosus; assembly: GCA_013235015.1. NCBI lineage: Eukaryota > Metazoa > Arthropoda > Arachnida > Araneae > Araneidae > Araneus > Araneus ventricosus. Next base: position 194,077 of record BGPR01000563.1, on the reverse strand, counting down.
GTTATGAATATTTTAACCTGTGTTCAGTTTATTCTCATTAAATATGTGTGAAATATGAAATAACTTCGTTGTGTTCTTTAAATAATAAAGATTTCACAGGTACTGCCATAACTCTCCTAACATTTATATACTGAAACAGTTGAGGGTGCTGAACAAAGGGAGAAAAGAAATGTTTTGTACGATCTTAACTTTCCGTGATGTATGTGCAACTACGAACCCTTCGGGGGAAAAAATGCATGTTAGATATAAATCAAGCGGCATTATACCTGAATAGCCGTCATCCGAAGCCGTTAGATCTATTTCTTTCTGGGCTTCGAATAGCACAAGTGGTCAGATCACTGCTTAAGCAATTAGATCCATCTATTATTTGTTTCGTGTCGCTTTAATGCCGAATAACAACGATTGCCGGAGAGAATAAATTTTCCTTTTTCGAACTCCGGCAACCTCTCATTTTTTCCTCTTTTTTTATATTTTACTATCCCTTCATGTTTTCTGCCCAAATTTGTTGTTTTCCGGGCTTTGGTGGCGCCTAGTACGGAGAAACGCAAAAATCCAATCGCCTCCCGGCTTTCAAACAAACGCTATCTCATTATGAATCCGAGGATTTTTTTTATTATTATTATTCTCTCTATCTCTCCGCTTTTCCCCTTATACATACTTGCTTACTCGATTTTTTTCCTCCCTTTCTCATTCTGTTTAGCGTCCTCCGTTCTCACACGGTTTTCGGGCCCCCCCCCCCCCCCTTTCCTCCTTCATCACCGCCACCAATCTATTTCGAGGTTCTTCGCTGTAGAATTATTGATTGACCTCCAAGCGCCCAGTGTCCGGTACAAACGATGACGTTCTTCGCTTTTGCAGTGGACAGCAGATCGCCTCTGGGTAAAGTTCTCTCACTCACCCACACCTCCCTCTCAATTCTTTTTTTTTCCCTCAATCCCCATCCTCTCTGTCATCCTGACCTTACACAACGCATCTCTCTGGCACATTTTTTCCCCTTCACCTTTTGCTTCCCTCTGTCGCCCAAGGCGTCCCTCGGGTCTCTTGTCCACAGTTCTTTTTCGACCTTCTTGCCTGCAAATGACGTTTTACACCGGTATTTGCCGGAACTGCATCTGCTTAACTGCTCGGTCCAAACCACTCTTGCCAAGTTGTCTGATTTCCTGAAAACTGTCATTCGTTACTGATTTAAGGCTCTCTCATATTTCTATCGATTTACCTCCACGTAAGACCATTTCTTTTAAACGGCATTGAATTAAATGGTCCTGCTCACCTCATTATCTGTCTAAGAAACCATAAGGTTTTCCTGTCGTGCTATACAGGAATCTCTCAATACAGTTACTTTATAAACGGTAGTTTTAGCATAGCCGATCGCTATTGTTTAATGAGACTGTCCACTTGAATCGAATTCAGTCAGATGAGCCAGTGATAATGAATTGTATAGAACAGTAAAATGAAGAATTTCTTATTCAATTGAAATCGCATAACCATCACAAATGCATAACCTAATTTTATTATGTACGTTAAAAATACCTGCCTGTTAGTATTTGACGAAGTTCTTTTTCTGTTCTTATCGCTTATTCCTCAGTGTCCTCTTCAATCCGTTCAAAACTGATTTTCAAATTGAAAAGATAAAGAAATAACTATTGGACTATTCATTTATATACCTAAGAAATTTTAGTAATTAATTTTGGATTGTTATTTCCTTCTATTATAAAATTTTGCTAAACTATTGTTGTGTTTCATGCCCACGATATTTTTCTAAATACCATTATTTTTATACAAAAATATTAGATTTAGTTGTTTCTCAAGTTTTCAAAAATTCCTTTATAAAATCTTTTAATTCGTTTTCTAAAGGAAGTAAATTGAGATTTTTGAAGATTGTGTGGGCTTTTGCTCACTTGTAAATGTGTGATGCATGTAGCAAGTAATGAGAATAGTTTTATCATGATTGATATTCCTTCCCCAACTATTAAATTTACAGTATTTCTATTACAATGTAAAAATTTATAAGAAATTGCCATTATGAAATGTAAAATGTGAAAGGATATTCTGTATTTTCTCTCTCTCTCTTTGTGAAATTCAAGTAATTAGAAACAAGTTAAAAATCAACATTTGTGCTGCAAGAAACGGTGACATGCTGTAGTGTTGAAGTTTATTATTATCCATTTTGGTTTTTGCCTAAGAGCCAGATTTAACCAATAATCAGTAAATAAACATTAATCATTAACTATGCGCGTTGTGTTTTAGCAATAACCCATTGTTGCATCCAGGCGATGCCTCATGGATGCTGAGTCAGCACGAGACAATTCACAAAGATAAACCTTTAATTGCAAATTTTGAACATTTATTTAAAACACTTTAAATTTAAAAGAGAAGAAAAAGAATTAAAACTCATAAGGAATCACTCTTCTTACACTAATCAACTTGGTGTAGAACCAATGATCACACATTACATTATGAATTTTGTGAAATATAATTGACAGCTCACAATGACAGTTCACTAAAAATCCATTCATTATAAAATATTGAAACACAATCAAAGTTATGCTTTCAAACCCCACCCAAATCTTCTCTGCCCTAGCAACGCCAAGAGCCCCTTCACAAAGATCCCCAGCTCATGCCATTGGTCAACAGGTAAATTTTCGTCAGAGAAAGTTTCGAGAGCGTCAGAGGCAAGCCCGCGAATTTCTATGAATTCCGAGCGGTGGGAGGCAAAGTGCTTTTCGAAAAATGGCGAAAGAGACTTAACTCTGAAGCAAAGCTGACGGAATTAAGCAATATTGATTTTCCTTTTAAAAGAAGGTCAGACATCTCTATTAATCAATAAATAAGCAAAGATTGAACATTAATTTTAGAAGGATTATGTTGTTCTTAACACAACAACGCTCTTCTTTCTTTTCTTTTTCCCCCTACTTTTTAGTCTCCTTTCATCCATTTCCTATTTTACCAAAATGCCTCTGCTGACTGGTCAGGGAAATATGCGGAGACACAAGGAGAAAAACCATTTTAAAATCTATTTTACGTTTAAATGCAATTTCTGTCCGAATTGGCAATTTCATTGCATTTTCGAAGTTGTTTACTGCTGTCCATTTTCAGGTGGAACGTATTTTATTTTCAGTAAACTGGATGCGTGTCCGAAATATACCGGAAAGCCTTCCCTTCCATATTCAAAACTAAGTTAGGGTGGACAATTGTTCGGTTCCGGTTGTTTGAAATGTCGTGGATTGCAAAAATTGTATTCCAGCTCCGTTTATTCGCCTCTTATGCGGAGAAATGGACATGGGGCGACCTAAGCGAGTTCTTTTGATTTGGATCTCTTGTGTCGTTTAGTCCAGGAACGTCATTTTCAGGACATTTCCCGAACAACAAAGTCAATTTAGGCGAATCTGCCAGGTACTTCTGGGAAGGGGAAGAGGAGCCCCCCACCTTCCCACTGTCTCTTTCCCATCTGAAAGGGGAGGACGGGGGGAATGTCCGTTGCCGTTTTCTCTGACCAATATGATTTGCGTAAAAGAATGTTTTAGTCATTCAGTTGATTGAAAAATTATATATAGAAGACCTTTGATGTGATTTCTTTTCATGCTGATACCACTTTCTTTCCTATTTAGTGCGGAGCTGTCTGTGTGAAATGAAAAAATGACACTTCTTTTGTCTTGTATTGCTTATTTCCAAGTTTGCTTCGAGGAAATTTCATTTCCAAGCCCGTATATTTCTTTTAGTGGAATGAGAAATGTATTTTAAAGGCTTCCTTGCTCTTTAAAATTGAAGGATGCCTCTTTCCCTTCCGTGCAGTGCCTCAGCTTTGAGATCCTTTTTTTTTTATATATATCTATATATATATGTTTTGGGTCAAAACATTCTTCCCTCGCCTGCTTGGTGCAATTTTGCGAGGTATTGAGCTCTCCAAATCAAAAAGCCCTTTCTTTCTTTCGCGCTGCTTGAACTTTTATTGAAAAACGGTCAGAAAAATTCCTCCTTTCAGACGTACATCTCCACCCTCTCCTCGTTCCCACTTGCAGATGTATTCGGAAAATTTGCCGTTTCAGAATGATATTTGTGTCTTTTATACTTTTTAGTTTCTTTCAGAAATTTGGCTTGCTTTTTCATGGCTGTTTTGAGATGAACTATTTCACTCTTTCCACTCCTTTCCTGGAGTTGATTTTTTTTTCCTGATTTATTCGTTTCGAAATGTTTTCATGCTTTTGGGAAACTTGTAAAATATTACTGGCGTTATTAAAGTTCCTTTCTTCTCTGTATGTTTATACAAGAATATGGCCATGGCCTCTTTCATAACGCATATTTTCCCTGAGTGCGACGTTTCTTGTAAGGCCTGTTTTGAAGTACGTTTCGCAAATTCATATAAAATTGCTTTCAATATGAATGTCACATCTGGCAGTATTCTGTATTTTCTTTGCTATTCAGCGCTCTCTTTCTGCAACGGTACTTTAATACTGAAAATATATTCCAGTCCTACCTTATAACTATTAGATTTTCTTATACTTCAAAGGCATAGAAGGGGGGAAAATAAACCACGTGAATTTCTAAAATTGAATTTATTGAAATTTCTTTTCTAGGCTGGAAGTGTAAAACAAAAAATCACTTATTTTCTAGAATAGTATTTATTAAACTTGAATTGAAATTTTGGTAATTTTCCTGATAGGATGTTGGTAGAATAGAGTTTAATGTGTAGTAATTTCTCTTGCTTTCTTCTCGCTGAAAGTTACGTCCGCATTTGTACGTTATTTTAGATTTCTTTAAATGATGAACACGAAGTGACACTTAAAAGTTAATAGCAAACCACTTTTTCCATCAGATTTTAAGTCTATGAGAACTTATATTCGCAATATTTGGTTGTAAAATTGCTGCAACCAAAAGCACGAACTCTTCTTGATTATAATTTTTTGCGTCTGATTTTCAAAGTTTTTTTCCCGCTATTTTCCATTGTATCAGCTATTTATATTTTTTTTTTTCGTAGTAAGCATGGGTTATTTTCACTTTTGAAAGTTATTATTGCTTTTTAATAAATAGAAAGATTAAAATAATATATTAGGTATAGAAACTAAAATGGAGTCGGTTCACGTGATGTCACAGACACGTGGCAAAAGTAACCTTCAAACGTTGCTATCATTTAATATTGAACTGCACGTTGCCTTATGCTGTGGCCTGATGTCACGTTTCCTTCCTTCAAGATGTGCAGCAGATTTCAAAATAAAATAGGTGCGGCGCATTTAAGGTGTGTCACGTGAGCTTGAATCGATTTCATTGGAATAATAATACTATAGTAATTTACTCTAAAAGTATATCAAGGGAAATTACAAACATTAATCCGAGTCTGAACCGTTTTTAATAATATTTCTTTCTTTTAGTACCATTTATTTATCTATTATTTATGAAATTAGCTGTGAAAACGAAGCTTTCCGGTGTCCTTCAAATTTGATTTTATCACAGTTTATGTCTTTTTTTAATGACCATTAATTAGTGGATTATTCCTTATCGTGCAATCTTGCTCTGATTTGATTGTGATATTAATTAAAAAATTTACTTTTCTTTGTCTTAATTGAAGAAATCTTTTAGTTTTTCATTTTTGATGAGATAAGTGTTGTTTTTAGATTCATCAAGTGTTCAGCATTTTTCTATAAATAACTTATTTTGGGTCGGACTTTAAAAATATCAGATAACTATACTAAGACAAGCATATGATAAAAGTTTAAAATAATTGTTTTTCTTTTTTCATTTAGAACCCAACTTTTAAACTTTTTCGGTTCATAATCCGGAAATAATTATCTTCGCACCAAATATGAGAAATTACCTGAAGAATTCAAACATTGCTTAATGGCATAAATATAAAGGAATTCATTTTAAAATGGTTATTTAGAAAACTTTAGTGTCGTGTTTTAAACCAAAGTTATTTCCTATGCTTGTTTTATTAACAAGCACTGAAGAGTCTGAAAGAAGAAAAACCTAACCTACTTCAAGTCGTCAGTCACAGCCTAAAACGCTTTTATTCTGAATATTAGATTGTTTTATGGCTAATAAATCAGAATGCGAAATAACACAAACTTTTTATTTAAAGGGTGAAAAGCATTTGTAATGCGACACCTACATATCTGTTGATTCAAGTATCAGGTAAACGGGTGACAGTAAATCACTAGCAATATTTTTGCCATGCTTACATTTCAAAAGGAAGTGTAAAATATAACGGTCCATTGCAAGAGAAGTGCCATGAAAAAACAGAAACGCAAAGGTCTTTAAATTCTTTTTTTTTAACGTAGGACTACGTTCCTCCCTTTGGGGTCTCGGGAAGGAATGTGATTCACATGCCAAAACGCCACAAAAAACGTTATATGGGAGATCCTATATATCTCGGTAACTACATATGTTGAAAACATAACTAATGTCTTATTTCAGAGATAAAGGGTAACAGCAGAAGTTACCAAAAAAAAAAAAATCGAAATTGTAGTTCAGCGGTTACTGAGTCGCAAAGTTGGGCAAAAATACGCATGAATTGGTGACGTCACACGCATCAGGTACGAGCGCACAATTGGCTGACGCTCTCGCTTGCCACGTTTTCGCTATCGAGATTTCGTGATTGAGTGGAAAATTGTGTTGAAGACAAAAGAGAATTGAGAGTAACTTCGAGAAACAAAAGAGAATCACGAATAACTTCGAGAAACAAAAGAGAATCACGAGTAACTTCGAGACGCAAGAGTATCGCGAGTAACAAAGAGAAATCGAGAAACTAAAGAGTCACGCAAGCAAAGTAGTCCTACGCCTTTAAACATCAGCGGCTGTTTGAAAAAGACAGCCTCCCGTAATTTTTTCCCCTCGAAAATATGCAGTCCGATTAATGCGAGCAAGGAAATAAACGAGTTCGCATGATTTCGTTTTGAAGCGGAACGCAGGATAAAGCGAAGGAGTGGAGAAGAAATCCGAAGATGAAGTGCGCTGCGAAGGGTCGGGCGGAGCGAAAGAGAACGGACGCGGCACATGGTAATCTCTAAAAGTGGCCCCGATGATGAAGAAAACAACACATGCGTTCCGTAGCACAATATTTCAGAGTGGCCATATTCCGGCGCGGAATGGGCCATAAAGCACGTGACCTGTCGGCGAACGAACCGGCCGTAAACTCCACCACGTGCTATCTCGCACAATGGAGCCCCATGGCATGTCGGGATTGGATAGATCCTTAGCAGTATCCGATCTCCCTCTCCCACCCCGTCTCCCCGCGAGCTTTATTTTACCTCTCTCTCTCCTGCATCCTTTCCACCCTCCTCTCTTCCTGCTCTCGCTCCTCTTTTCCTCCCAGTCGCTGACAGAAAGGGGTTGATTTGGATTTTCTTATCCTCTTTTGTTTGTTTATTGGTCCGCTTCTTTCCTCGACAACTGTTACTCCCGCTCGGAATGTGCCCGCGCATCGCCTCCCGTCCAATCTGCATGGCTCCACCGACATCCAATGGAATTTTAAGTTAGATTTTTTTCTTTATTGAAATTTCTCCAACCCGGCACGGTGGGATGGTCCTGGCATTTTGGGAAGAGTTATATTTGCATCTCCGTTTCAGAGGTATTATATGCGGTTGATAAAGATCCATTCGTTGAGTTTTTTAGATGTTTTTGCGGAGCAATTTTAGATGATATAACACTTTTAATACATAACAAAAGTATGAAGTAACGTTTCCCAAAAATTAAAAATCTGAGTATTGTTGATGCATTTTAGCTATTATGCCCCCCCCTCCATGTTGATGTTTTTGTTTTGAACTTATTTCATTTTCGTTTATTTAAAATTGATAGGTTTTTTATGCAGTTCTATGTAATATTATATGCTTTATAGGATAATGTGACCTAAGTTTGAGTACTGACCATTTCGGGTGTTTTATCAACGATTAATTGTCGGATTATTTTGCTGTTCTTTAAGTGAAAATTTATTTCGAATTATATTAAGTATTAATAATATTATATTAGTTGCTTTCTTATGTCATAGCATTCGAAGAATTTTCGGATCAATTTCATTTGCACCTATTGTGAAGAATAAAAAGTTCTTTAAAATAAATCGAAATTTTGGTATTTTAAATTTCGATGGACTGTTGTCAATTTTTACTTTCTGAAAATTATTTCTTAATTTCTACGTCCAAAAAAATATTTCATATTTATTTTAATTCAGCATAGAATACTAAATTGGGATTTTGCGAATGCTGTGTTGGGAAATGTTGCAGGAATTCTTTTTTCAGACCACTTAAAAAATATTTTTATTTTCTTTTATCATGGAACCTACTTGTTTTGTATTGACTAAATTATAGTTATTTAAATACCAAATATAAAAGACTATGTGAAAGTAAGCTTCCTTGGTGAGTTCTCTCCCTCCCAAGAATATGCATTTTAATTCTGCTTCCATTTTAACACTTTTTGATCAAATACTGAAAAGTTCAAACTTGGCTCGTCATTTGAATTTTCATTTAATTGGCTTGTTTTAAAACCTTTGTTTAAATATTTACACATTTAATGACTTTTTAATTGGATTTTAAATTTTATGACTGTTGTTTAAACACTATCACTTCTAAAAAATATTTTCTGAAGTTTCAATAAAAGCAGCAGTTTTTTCCATAATTTTTTTTTATCAAAGGTAGTTAAGTCTATTTCATTTTATCGCTTCCGTCTTAATATTTTATTCAAAAGAAACTATTTTTATAGCCAACGTTTATTTATTTTTACCATTCTCTTTCGAACTATTTTATAATTTTTTTTTATGTCATTAACGTAATGTCAATTGCAAAGTTCTTATATATACGTTTGGCTTATTGCTTATGGCCCGAATTTGCAGCGAACATAAATGCGCCTCTTCTGCACCGAACAAGAACCGGAATGAATAACAAAACCCGAAACTAAGAATCAGCTTCTTTTAGATCTTTTCTTGTTTTAGAGAATAAAAATGGGTATCTTCTCTGTGTATCTCCTGTTTGTTTTATTTCCCCTTATTACCTTTTCTTTTATTCCTTTGTTTTATTCCTCGCTCTTTTTAAGCCGGGGAGGTACGAATAACAATCAAACTAGCGATATAAAAGGGAAGTTAAGGAAAATGGTCAGCGACTGCAATTGATTCACTCTGTAGTTTATCAGGATGCGTGTTTTATTCTGCCAGGGCAGTTTAGCATCCAACCTTGCTCCTACCCAGTTCCCGTACCTCCGTCGACTACTAGTTTAGCCCCCACTATCAGCGCCATTATCCATCGAAAGCCCCCCACTCTTTTCCATACCCCCAATACAATCGATTTTTACCAGAAGGGGGGAGGATTTTGCTTTGGGAGATTCTGCGTTGGGAGGGGGAGGCAGCTTTGGAGAGTTCCTTCCACGACTGGCCTTAAGGTTGAGGGGGACGCTTTTGGTAAGGGGGGGGGGGGGGGGGGGGGAAGGTCCAAGATGGCCAAGAGCAGCCACCCGGAATGCATCTCGTTCCTCATGCATTGGAATGACCGTCTCCATAGCAACTAAGTCCGTGGTCAGCGCCGGGGTACATCATCATTAGGGGCGCGGACACGGCTCCCCCCCCCTTTTCGTTTAGTTCCCTCCATCCCTTTCGCGTAGACCAGGCCTTGCTTCCTTCCGTAAGCATCCGCATCTTTTGGGAAGAGGAGATGGTTTTCTTATTTTCTTTAATGCTGATTCTTTATGACTTTATTTATTTTTTTTTAACTTTGCGGTATTTATAAGTGGATTTTATTCTAATTATCGTAGCGCTAAGAATTCAAAGTCGCAGGGTAGGAAAACATGCATTTGATTTGAATAGTAACGTGAAATATCGGAAGTTTTTTTTGCACATGTCGTATGTGTCATAGACGAAGATTTAATCAATATATGGAAGTAACATGTAGTCTAATTAGTGTAAACGATTAGAAAAAATAGTTTGTTTCATGCTTTTTTTGTTATTAGTTTTCTTGAGTTATTTTTCTTCTCGATAATTTTTTTTACCAGGTTGAAAGAATTTTAATAGGAAGTTCAATTTTTTATAAAAAATCAATTCAATTTTCATTGAGTTTGTCTTTACTTTTAATGGCTGCTAATTGCGGTAAACAATTGTATGTATGATGTCGCCGTAAAGCGAAAGTTTGTTGTAACATTCGATTGTTGATAATTTTTATTGAAAGAAAAGCTGAATTTAATATAAGCTGAAGAACATTTTATTTATTACCAGTTATTCAAAGTGAAGAATAAGTCAATTGCTATTATATTTTAATTATTTCAACTTTAAAAAAATCGGCGGTTTAGGAGGGGACAAGAATGGTTCATTATAACTTAATTTGAAAATAATTAATAATTTGTGTGAAACAACCGCCCTTTCCGTTTCAGGATATTCGAGCTACCTTTTATCCGAACTTGAGTTCTATTAACCCTTTGCAAACCTTGTAAACACCCACCCTCTCAGTACTGTCTTTCGCCTCCCCTTTTCTTAAAATGAAGAAACGACAATAAAGAACTTAAAACTACTCTCTTTTTTAAAGCGACGGATGTTGTAGGCTAAGGCTGAGTCGTTATAAACTGGAAAAAGATCGGTCCTCGCCTGATATTTCTTTTCCTTTAAAAATCAAAAAAGAAGGGAAGGAGAGAATGAACCGCATGATCTTTTAACTGCCCTTGCGGTTTCAACACCCTTACAACTTTCAATCCGCTAAAGCGAGTGGGATACATTGTTCCCTCGTCTGTGTTTTATCCAGTTTTTTATTCTTCATTTCGAAAATAAGAGGAGCGAAGAGCGATCAAAGTCTTGATTTGCTGTGTGAAAAGGGTTTCCTCCTCCTTCCGCCGCATCAGCCAACCACGGACCGTCCGATAGTTTTTTAAACCCTATCCTTCGCTCGGGAGGGCTGGATTTTGAATGCGCGTGTCGCGTCCCGCATTTGCATTTCTGACGCACGAGGAGGAGAATCAGGTGGGAAAACTCGTCGTCTTAGCAACGCGAATTATTGATTCGAGCCTCCCAAGTAGCGGCCGCGTCATTCGGTGTAATCAAGGGGAGGGGGACGCCCCTACTCGAAAATCAAACCCCCATGCAATTTTTTTTCCTTACACCACCCATCTTAAATTGACTCTGGATTCTTCTCCGCTTCTCATTGGTCACTTCTTCTCTTTCTCGGATTCAGCCGCACGTTTTTCTGTCTTGGGGCTGTCGGTGTTGACCGAAAGGAAGGCAGGTCCCTATCATTCAATTTTTCCGCGAGTTTCAATAGGGACATCAGAAAACTCCCTCTTCCGCTATCTGGACAGCACAGAGAGAGGACCTCTCTCTCCCTGGGTCTGTTATTCCACATCCTCTTTTCACACGATTTTCTTTTCCTTTTTTCTCCCAAGGTTCTGATTTTTCAGAAATGCGGCGAGCGCGTCACCTCCTCTCGGAGATCTAAAGGGTCGGCTTGAAGAAGGGGGTATTATTCCAGTTTCACTGCCAGACATGCGGGTAACGAGAGGAAAGGGTGGCTTGAGAGATTTCTGTCCGCAAATACATTTGAGCCTGTCATCATAGACATTTATTTCTGGAAACTGTCAGGAGGGATGGTGATTTGCGACCAAAATATGTCTGCATTGAAACAGTTTTTTTTAATGTTTCTGACCGTCCATTTTTAATTTCAACGAAATGAAAAAGAATGCTTTGAATTGTAATTCACGTGCATTATCAACTCATTCTCTTTGAAGATAGCGAATTAAATATGATGGCGTTTCAAGTTAAGAATTCTTTTAGTGTAACACTAGTTAGGATTTTGTTTAAACCTTTGCTGAAGTGGAGCAGGAATGTTGCAGTTTTTTAAATACTAATTAAGATAAATCATTTTAATTCTTTTTTCAGTAAAATTATTTTTTTTACAAATATACTTATCGGTCTCGTTTATTCATATTAAATTACTATCATTAAAAGGAAATTGTCATTTGCAGTTTTGATTTTCCTTTACAAGTTCCACTGTACTTTAGTAATAAATCATTGTAGACATCTTTTTCAAGATTTTTTCTTCTGTTATGAATTTGTAAGAAGATTTTCCTGCCTTCTAAACGCTTGTTATTTGTGTTTAATCTAATATGTTTGAATTTATTAAGTTGGCATTGATTAAATTAAGGAAAAAATTCCTGGCAAGAAACTTCTTTAATTGCTTTTGATTCGAAAAATAACTTTTATTAATGTTCTCTTGATTTTCAGTCGATTAAATGTTTCACCAAGGAAAAAGACTTTTTGATTCTTTTTATCATTTTAATTAAGAGTAATGAATAATGTAATTAATTCTGAGAGCAAATATTTTTTTATTTATTTAGTAAAGTTCTTGAAAAACTATTTTAATTTATTATTTGCTAACATTCCTGATATGCATCTGAATGGCTGTTTGACTTAAAAACTGTAGCTCTCATCTAAAACTAATTAATTCTTTAAGTACTTTAATTAATATGCATTCAATCCACTTTTTTGAAGTGTCTACTTTTTCAGAAAATGAAAAATGTAATTAAATTTTAACCGAATAAACTAATTCTATCAGTATAATCACATATATCTGAAATGAAATTAATCTTATATTTAGTAGAATTTCTAAATATTTAAAACGGTGAAGTGTATGAGATAGTAGCTATATATTCATATTTATGAAAAAAGTTCAGAAGTTACAACAACGAGTTACAAGTTTATTAATATCAACTTTTTATATTTTACCTTGTCTCTAGAGAATGTTGAGCGTTTGTTAAAAGTAGTCTATACCTACTGTCTGTAAAGATGCGTGCATTGAAAATAGGGATTCACATTACGGATTCATTTCTGAATTGTGATTAATTTCGGTGAGGCTTCCTTAAAGTAAATGTCTCGATAATGTGATCAAATAATGGGAACAAATAAATATAAAAAAATAAAATAATATACAAAAACATGCAATCGTTTTTGGTATTTTAACTGCAGTTACCATGGCAACAGTATTAAAAAACTTTAATGTGTTCGAAATGTTGAAAGTTGCATCCCTTTTTTTGAGTTTGATAAAAATTTTAGTACTCGTTTTGCTAGTAGCTTTTATCTACAGTAGAGTCCCGCTAATCCAGACCCCAATTGTCCGGACGTCCTGTTAATCCGGACGAGATTAAAAAAAGCAGGATATACTAATTTTAGTGAAAGGTCAGTACGGAAATAATAATGAGCGCATCCTGTTACTAAGCTGTGTTAGTTAAATTGTAGGAAAAGTTGATGCTTTTCCATGTCATGCATTTATTTAAAAAAACTTGGGTTTTTATTGTTGTACCCATCTAAAACGTTTATCCATTTATTACGGACTTTCGGTGATCCGGGCGGGATCCGGTCCTATCTAGTCCGAATTCCCGGAACTCTACTGTATAACTAATCAAAATTTCAAAATTCATGAAAATTGTGTTTTTGTGCTATTTTCATGTAGTATAACGGCTTTCCGAATAGTTCAGCATTGCTGACTCCTTCAAACTACTATCGCACTCCTATAGCTTCAAAACCAGCACGTTAAACTACTAAACTAAACTTTTCAGTTACACCGTAGTGAAATCTGTTGATTAAAATATTGCTATTGTATATGGATATTATAAAATAGTCTGTAGTTCTGTTATCGAAAAGAATTAATGACTACAATAAAAAAAAAATAGCCGCTGATGTTAAAGGCGTAGAACTACTTTACTCGCGTGACTCTTTTCCGATTTTCATATTTTTTTTGTAACTTCTGTTGTTACCCTTTCTCTATAATAAGACATTAGTTATGTTTTTAACATGTGTAGTTTCCGAGATATGGAGGTTCGCGTCACCAATTCATGCGTATTTTTGTCCAACTTTGCGACTCAGTAGTCGCTGAACTACAATTTCGATTTTCATTTTTTTTGTAACTTCTGTTGTTACCCTTTGTCTCTAAAATAAGACATTAGTTATGTTTTTAACATATGTAGTTACCGAGATATAGAGGATCTCCCATACAACGTTTTTTGTGGCGTTTTGGTGTGTGAATTAAATTCATTCCTGAGACCCCAACGGGAGGAACGTAGTCCTACGTTAAAATATTTAGTTGCGCGAAATAGTTGATTTTATTTCGTCCTTTCAAATGATTTGATACGAAAAGTCGTAGGCCGAGTTAGAAGTGGGGGGAGTTACGTGCCGAGTGCAAAACAAATAAGAAGACAGTTTTCGATTGCGCAAAAACACGACACGCGGCAACCCTTCCCTCTCCACGGCTGTAGACCAATCAGATTTTTGCATGCCTTTCAACTCTTCTCTCGCTCTTCCCCCGATTTTAAAGTATAGAACTGCAAGTATCAAAGCATTCAAATTGTTCAAACTTAAAGACAAAGTTTGTAGTTTATATTTTATTTCCTTTCATTGAAAACACTAAGTAAATTATTGTTATCATAATAAAAAGGAGAAATTACCGTCATAAGATCGAAAAATTTATTTTAAATTATAGATCCGTCTACTAAAATTTCATTGCAAAAGCGATTTATTTATTTATCGTTAAAAGGTAGTGTTTTTGAATATTGAAATGGAATATTGGAATACCATATGAAATAAAAGGATCCAAATTATCATTTGATTCCTTTTATTTGATATGGTAGTTTTAACAAGATTTTTGTGTCAACATCAGTCAACTTTAAGCCTAACTTTCCATATTTATTATCTCTTGTTAAAAAAATTGCGAAATACCGTTAGCATTGAATTCATAAAATGACCAATTAAAATATTATTTTATTAAATATTTTCATTTTTGCTTATTAAAGAACTTCCTGTTTACATTAAACATGCTAGAGTGATTAATGATTTAATGTTTTTCATATTCAGACAAATGTTCCATTTTTTTAAAATGTCCATTTTTAATTTTAATTCACGAACGCGCTTGAATATTGGGTATTGCAGCAGTGGCGAATCCAGGATTCGGGTCGGGGGGGGGGGGGGGGGGCATAACAATTTTGTACCGTAGTGACGAACGTCAAACCCCATTTCTTATGAAAACAAAAACACTTTAACTTTACAGACTTTCCTCACCTGACAATAAGAATCATAAAGAACACTACAATACTTTCGATAAATTAATAAAAAATGCAATGAAATAGCTAGCCAAAAAAATGTTTTCGACTGCGCCAACGCTACACGTTCAAGTGGAATGACCAGAAAAGTAGGAAAAATGTCGAGCCAGAAAGCAATTTTGTCACGATTTTATTATTATTTTTAAATGAAAATTAGGAACAAAAAGTTGTAGTGGTTTTAAATAAAATCAAGAATTTTGGTTTAGCTCTGGGGGCTGCAGCCCGATAGCCCCCCCCCTGGATTCGCCACTCTATTGCAGTGTACATTAATGTATATCCCTGAATTTCATTATAATATTATAGAAAAAGTAATTTATTTTTGTCCTTGAAAAAAAAGGCAGTATTATCAAATGTTTAGTGTATCATATTATAATGTAGTTTTTTTAAAATGATGACGCATTCTGAAGGTACCTTCGCTGCAAGAGCCGCCTATTTTATTCGATCCATTTTGAAGAAAGCGAAATGATGTCTTAACTTATCATGGTTAGCGATCCCATCGGAAGGGTTAACACTCTACCCTCCTGGAAAGTGGTCGGAAAAGCATCCTCTGCGGTGACACGGAGGTTATCTTAGGCTGTCTAAACATCCTACAGGACCGATGCTGTCACCGTAGAGATGAACCCGAGTGTAATGTGCAAGGAAATAGTCAAAGGTCAACAGTCATCCATCAAGCAGCGTCATCACCTATATAACAGAATGATTTTTTCCTCTCTCACTCTCTTTCATCCTTTCTACTTCTCTTCGGACCACTGACCGTTGTTGTTGTTTGGTGTGAAAAGTGTTACAAATGGTGATGACCGTTCATTTTTGGATCCCAGTTAGTACCAATTTTTTTAATGGGCAGTGTTAATTGGAGTTACAGAAATAATAAATGCTTATGGGTGCGATTGTGGTAAAATCTGGGTTTTTTTCCCTTTACGATGGAAAAAAAAAATCCCAATCGGCAAGCCGGAAGGCAAAGGTAGATTTCTTTAGTCCGGAGATATAATTAAAAAAAAAAATTTCGCCCTCTATTTTCATAGAGATTAGAACTGCAAGAATGAAAGAGAGTGGAAGAGACAGCAAATGACAAGAGCTTTCCAACAAGGGGTAACATGCATAGGTTGAGAGATACTTTAAGTTGGGGCGGGGGAGAGGAGGGAGAAGAAGGGAAAATCACTTTTCAGCTCATAACATCTAACAATTGCAGCTATCGAAAAAGTTTAAATGCAAAAATTGTTCGTTATGATAAGGCGGTAATTTGCCTAATTTGAATTTTCTTTCTATTTTTAATTGTAAAGGAATTACGGGGGAATGAAAATTTCAACCCCTCACCATTTCCACCCCCTTTGAGCTGAATAGCCCATCTACAAACTCGACTGAGATTTTCACTATCCTTTCAACAAATCCCACGCTGGTGAAAATCAAATATATATATATATATGTATATTACACTTTTCTTTATAGGATAATAATTTAAATTTAGTTTAATTAATAAATTTTTAGTTTTTGAATTGCATTTTGATATGTCTTGTTTACTTTGTTTTGAATGTTCATATAATAACAAGTTATATTTTGGTTTATATCTATATATAAAATGTTTTCGTGGTTGTAGTCATTAACGAGCCGGGTTATTAAAATGTTCTTTTATTATCCAAATATTTAAGTCATTTTTAAGGAGAGTGGCGGACATATGTGCATTTTAGTTTAAGGTTTCAAGCCAAAAAAGAACAGAAAATCCCTGCATTTTCTCATATAGGGATTTGACATATAGAAGGGAATAATAGCTATTTTTAGTAAATTACGTAAGAGTTTTAGGGAAAAGTCTAGCGCCAGAAGGACGCCCAATTATATGTGCGCGTGGAAGCGATTAAAATATTCTTTTAGTAATAAATATGACAAACTAGAGATTTAATATCCCTCCAGCGCGGGAAATAAAACGAAACTGGAGTTTAAGAAAAGTGATTTTGGAATACATTACGACTTTAAATATATAATATTAGAATTTAAAGCAAAATTAAGTGAGATTATTGCATATATATAAACTTTTGAATCAAGGATGATTTTGGGTTCTAGGGGTCATGATCGGTGAGAGTCTGCAGAAATCTTCCTGAAGTCGTGTCATGAGAACCATTGAGATAGTAAAGTTCCTATAAGGAATCTACCTAATTCTTGATTGTCATATCTTCCTGGGGCATTCATAAAAGATACTATTGTTGTTATTTTATCTTCTTATATTGGTTAGAAATATGGTAAATACATAGTTAATAGATTCATTGTTCCTGATATTGTTTTGTAATGTTTTTAAAAGTTCAGATTTGAACCAAAGAATCTTTTTTTGCAGTGATTATGTGGTTGCAAGCAAATCTATTTTAAGATTCTAGAATAATTCAGTGCAAGAAATACTGTATCTAAATTCAACCCAAAAGTATAAATTTAAAAAATAATTCTGGTGTAAATTGGCGTGATATTTCCTATATCCTTTTTTAAATATCTAAACGAAAAAAAATATGAAAATTCTCTTATGTATAGTACCGCTTTTTGAAATGTTTTAAGGCAAACATTTCAGAAAGCGTTGCGGTATAAAAACCTTTATTCATAAAAATAGTATACTATGTTTGCTGAAAGAGAAGATTTTCGTGATTTAATCTTTCGGTTTTTCTCATAAAAAAAACTTGCAACATTCTTTGGACTTTTCTTCATTTATTCATTAATTGTTCTTTTAAATATGTTAGGATTAAGAAAAACATTACTGTACTAAAAAATGTAATTTTTACATATCACCTTATAATAAAGTAGCACTTTTGAACAAACAACTTTCTTTTCATATATTCTTTCTATTATATTTCGAATTTTGGACACTGAATGTATCTTTTAGTTAAATATTGCAATTTTGCATTCAGCGAATATTTTAAAATATACTGTGAACTAACTTTGTTTTTAAGTGACGAAAGCTTTGTTTGAGGTGCAGGATTTTCCCTTCCATGATTACATATTTTTATTGTGATATTTTAAGTCGGAAATATTTTTATATTGTTGAGATTTAATTTCGTACATTTTAACTTAGAATTAATCAATGACCGATTAAAATATTATTTTTTTCTCAGTGTACATTATAAATATTATTTTAGATTGTCGTGGTAATTAAATTACAAAAACAAAGGAGTTGATTAGGTATAGAAATTAGATTTTATGTCGTATATTATTTTTCTTTTCTTCAATTTTTAACATTTTGAGGAATATGCGATTTGATAGATTCATTTTTCTGTTTAAAGATTTCTCTATTTTATATCCTTTTAATTCATCGATTAATTGATCTATAATCCGGTATCATTGAACATAACTAAGAAGAAAATAGAACTACATTTAATTTTTGAATGAAGAATTTTTGGTTTTTTTTATTTGTCTTGTTGTTGATTGATTGTTATTTCACTTCAAATAAGACTTTTTTTACTTTATTTAGTCGGTTTTTTTTGGACCGTCGCCTAAATTGGACTGGTTTCGCAACTTCAATTCTATTAAATATTTCGGGTTTAAAATCGGCACGGGCAACTTATGTTGCAACGATGTAAATATCGTTCATGGGATTTTTTTTAAGAGAGAAAGCGCTACTTGAGTGCAAGAATTGTCATTTAGTCATTAACAAATACTAAAAAAATCCGCGTTCGCAAGCCGGAAGGCAAAGATAGATTCCTTTACGTTCATGTTACAAAAGTAATGAAATCTTATTATAAATAAAAGTCATTGAATGTTTTTTACACATCCCCTCCTAAACCACTGCAGTGATTTTAACCAAACTTTGTATACTTATTATTAAAGACAAGGGGAAGATACCTGTCAACTTTTCAAAGCGCAAAAGTTAATTAAACAGTCTGTTAATTAGAAATTTACCGAAAAGGTTCTTCCACTGTAAGTTCTGAGCAAATTATTCCACCAAAAACATTTTTATACCATCTTAAAGTTCAAACTTTTACATTTTCAATGATACCAATTTTATATCTGTGACATTTTCCCTTCAATTTGTATTAATTTTTCAAAATTTAATAAATAGTTGATTACACGCAGACGATTTTGAAATAAAGTAAATTCAATGATACTCCGTTGCTAGGCAATGGTGTAATTACTTTATCATTATTTTGTGATGTTTCTGTTTATTTTTTCAAATATTGTTTGGCAATGTTTTCATTGGTTCTAAAAGAATTCTAAAGCTTATTTAATAAGATTAAAAAATCGCCTGTCATCTTTACCCGAGTTTTCTACGAAATAATAATTAATAGTAACTACCTAATAGTCTTTACACTGTTTTTAAGTAATTAGCAAAATATATTATTATATCCTTATAGAGGAAACTTGTTTGGGTACAATTTATTACAATAGCTTAAAAAAAGGTTAGATTAATTTTTCGTTGTTGCGAAAAGTTTTTCAGATTGGACCACAAAAACAATTGCCTAAATCAATGGGACTATTATTTTGAACTGCAGGAATAGTCCTGAAAAACAGTTATAATACTGGTAGTCCTCATAAACTGGAAGCTGAACAAGCCGAAGCAAATATAAAACCAATAAAAGGACTGTAAAGGCATCATATGTTGGTTAAAAAACAACAAACATTGAGGCTAGACGTGATTTTGTAAAATATGTGAGGAAGCAAAAGAAGAAGAAATGATAAAGTGGAAAATGTCATAGTTGGGTTCTCACATTTGAAAGTCAACAATTTGGGAAACCAGTTTCCTTAATTGGGCCGATGACCCTTTTTTTGTATTTTTCCTACTTTAAAGTGTATTTCTTAAAAAGTTAATTGCTTTATTTTGAGGATAAATAAACTCCAAAAAAAATCTGTTATTTTTTTAAATTAAAATTGCTTCTCTCCCACTTTACATTAAAAATTGTTCAGGCGGCCCAACCTTACCGTATATATTCGATAAAATTGCAATTGAAACTCAATTAACGTATCCAAATCCAATCGAATTAAATCGTTGTGTAAAACAACTATAAAGCGATTCTTGTATTGCCATCTTGTGTATTTGTAGCTGCTGTATTTTCTTTCAAATGTCAGGTAATGGCATACATTGATTGAAGGTTATAATTCGCTGCCTGTATTGAGTAAAGGAATCTCTTCCTGATAACTACTTCCTGTTTGTTTTTTCCAAGAACTAATCCACTTTACTAAGAAAAGAAAACGGTTACGGCATAGTTTTGGGTGCAGGAATGCTATCGCGTAGCTCTGATACTTTCTCCTATTTGTGACATCAGAAAAGAGCAGATGGGATAAGTTAGAGGAATAACAGAATCACTTAACGTGCGACCAAGAACAGTTGGCGTACGCGTGGCGTGCACCTTGGCGTTTTTTCCCACGCCATTATTTTATTTTATTATTTTTTCCCTTTCCCACAATCTGTTCTTTCTTTTTAAGAGGCCGACTGCTGTCATCGACTCGTGTTAGAAAAGCCTCCCGGGGTTTGTTGGCCTCATCCAGAATTACAGCACAATTAGCCATTAAACGCCACTCCCATTAAAGGTCGACGCTACAACGGCGTTTTGTCTAAGTGTTTCGTTCTATCCACCTCGCCGCCCTTACCACCCGCCACAATCTTCTCATTCCGACAGCAAGCTCTTTTTTTCACCTTCTCTTTCTTTTCGTCCGGCTTGCTTTTCCTTCTATCCTTCGGACTCTCTTGGCACGTCCAGGGTGTCGGCCAACTGACCACTGGACTCATGGGAAAGGCAATCCATTACGGTGGTTCCATTAATTCTTCGGACATTAGCTACTATTTGAGGCTCTGACTCTTTATTATTATTATTCCTATTTTATGACTCTTGAGTTATGAGCAAATGTTCCTCAGTCTTCGCGCTGGAATACAGCAAGGGGTGTCAACCATCCGTCGTAATTCTAGTGTTTGACATTTAGCTTAACAAACGTCACTGAGCGTTGTTATATATTTACTTGCGCCCTGTTCTAATTCTAGAAGTGAACGGAGACTTTTGATGCGTTAATTTTCTTCTTTAAGCTTAAAATACTTGCAGCCATTGTAGAAAAGTTTTCTCGAAAGAAAAAAACCTGTTAAACTGTATTAAACATAAATCTTACTGTATATTTTACTCGATGTCGAAGTGTGATGGGAAGCGGAAGAAATATTAGCGATTTACAATGGCATGGTATCTTGCTAAACGATTTATATCAAAAGTTACCTTCAAGAAAGAGAAAAGGAACTTCTCATTTAAATGCTCATTTAAATATAATGTTTGAATATCAGCTTAAGAAAAACGTTGCTACATGTTGATTTATGTTCTGCTCATTAATCTTCAAAGAAGTGAAAAAAATCATAACCTCTATATCCTGAGTGCATTGAAATACGGAGAAATGTGCTACCTTTTAAGATGTGATATTTTGACATTCATGAACAAGAATGCTTTTATGATTATTAAGAATTAAAAATAATTAACAGAAATTATAAAAAAAATGTTTGAAGAATATAGAGTAATTTTGTTCTAGTAATAAGAAATTAAAATATAAGAAATGAGAAACGCTATTTTCGAAAAATAATCCTTGATTAACGAAAAAAATGATGCACATATTTTACGTACATAAAAACATGTATCAGCCTGTGCCTTAATTCCTGTGTTATTTATTCACTTCAGAATATGTCTCGAATTTTTTTAATCTGATGAGCTGATTTTGATATTTTTCTTTCAGTGTTAGAAATCATTTTATGCAATAAAAAGCCTAGATTTATTTCTATGAGTTGCCGTCAAAATCAGCAGCCAGATAAAAGATCCAACTCCGCCATACTTGTTAAAATCTTTCAGCATTGCGTGAAGCGAGGGGGCCGAGGCTTTTATCAACTAACCAACGGATGTTAAATAGTTTTTCCAATGTTAGTCATTCGGATTTGAGGCGGAGTTGAATGCGATTTACTAAGAAATAGGAAGCACACACACAGCTTCTTATCGCTCTCGAATTTTCCATTAAAGATGCTTTGGTCACTCGCAAATGCTTAAGAATGGTACCTCGGCCTTTTATGTGAAAGGTCTTAACGTCCTCTTTCGCCTAACTTTTTGCTTCGATAGTCGGATTTCGGATAACGCGCCCGTCCAATAAGAAGCTAAGTTATGAAGGAAGAAAACCCCCCTCTCGAGGTAGATGAGGGTGGAGAAGAAATATTTCTCTTCCGAGTCCAATGAATATTAGAAATTGGAAGAATATGTGTTGAATGTGAGAGGTAAAGCCCCAACTTACGGGAAGACGATTTGGGATCACTTAAAACAGATTGGAAAATCGATTCAATGTTTGGTATAGCCTAACCTTTCGTATCCGTCTTCTTTCAACCACTTGCCGTGAATTTCTTTTATATTTTTTATTACGAGTTTCCATTTTTTAATGTATATTTTGCCCTGGTTTTCTCATCCGTCTCTTATTTCTTTACATTTTATCCTCTCTCTCGCGCGCGAATCCGATTTTTTTAATGGTTTCAGTATGTTAAGACTTTAATGGATTTTTCTATCTGCAACATTTCAACTCGATCTTTTTCCGAGGGTATTCGATTTATACGTTATTTCAGGTTGTGTAACCTTTGCAAGCCAATACAAATCAAAATATAAAAAAAATATAGCTACCTAAGTAAGAGAAAGTTTTTTTTATTATTATTTTAAATCTTTCAACAGACACTTTGCAGCCAAACAAGATTTAGTTATATTTAAGTCAACGTTTCATGCAATTTATTTTTATAATTCTGGAATGTTCATTGCAACATACAGACATTACATGCGTTACAAGTCATACATATTACTACATCTTTTCAGTTTTAGAGTATTTATTTTGCCGACTAATTTACATGTCATACATATTACAACATCTTTTCAGTTTTAGAGTATTTATTTTGCCGACTAATTTACTCTTTATAATTCTCTGAGTTATTTTTAAATTGAAAATTCGTAACCTTTTCCTGTTTTTTTTTTTTTTTTTTTTGTTAATTATGCATACCAGTTAACTTTTTTACTTTCATGACCCCTTAAAATTCAAATTTCCAAAATAAAAGTTATAAGGGAATTACTTTTATTTTATATATGTTTCTAACACATTACATTTTAAGGAAAATGTTAGAAAAATGTAGGAAAAGCTGTGTTTTCTGCGTGAACTAACTACAAAATAACAAAGGGTAAAAGTTTCATTTTTGTGTGTAATACGTCGTTTCAAATATAAATATAGGTACAAATCAATTAAAAAAAGGCTATGAATGGAACACTCATATAACTTATTAATCCAAGATAAATACGTTATCAGACAGAAGCAGTTTCAGTCTAATCGTGTAAAAGGTAGAATACCTACTTTTAAAGAGAGACTCTTATTTTCTAAATTATGGCAGTTCAGTTTTAATACTTTATAAAGTATTGTATTGTAGAATTTGGACCAGGAACTGGGATTTTATACCACGTCCATCTTAAACTTATCTTTCACATAAGAAAATTAGCAGCTTGGTTTTGTTTATTTCATGCTAATACAAATTTAATACTAAATTTGAGCTGCGTGAAACGAAAAGTGTTTATTCAGACGCCGGGCTGGTCCCACCTAATTTCAGATTTGTGTAAGATTCTAGTTCCCTGTTCAAAAGAAAAATTTTTTTCTCTCTCACTCGATACCAAAAATCATCATTCCCTTCAAATTTAGAATATAAAAACTAATTCAAAGTAAAGTCTCTATGAACAAACGATTAAACTTCAGTGGCACTTCTTCAGTAAACTATTTTAGCTCATCACAGTAAAGTCTGACTTTTGAGACATTAAACCATGCTAAAACAAAAAAAAGAAAACATCCAGCAAGCTATGGTTTTATTTCGAATTGCATTCAAAGTGTAAAAGTTGAACATATAATTTTTTTCGTTTCCAAGAGAGAGAGAAGTGCAGTGTTTTGAAAGTTTATCTGTAAAAAATTTATCAGGACAGCTTGCATACAGTATTTGGGGATGAAGTCTTCATGGAAATTTCTGCGCACGAATCGGATAAAAAAACATCGGAAGTCGATAGTTTTTTCTGGAAATAATATTTTTTAAAACAAAAAGTTCTTTGTTTTAATAAATATTAACAAGTTTTATTCTATTTATTCTTTGTTTTAAAAAATATTAAAAATACTAACAAGTTCATTATATAATATTTTGAATCTGTAAAAATAAAATGAGTGATATTTTTTGACACAGTTACTTGCATGTAAATTTCAGTTACTTTAAATTTCAGGTGCATAAAATATTTGAAATTATTAATAAACTACTACATCTAATCTAGATTTCTGAGAATCTTCAAAGTTTAGTGGTACGAGGCAATTTTTGACATATTTTCTTGACGGAAACTGAAGTTGTAACTGATTTTTTTTAAAATTTGTCCTTCGTTTCTTTTCTTTAGAAAAAATGTAATGAATGTTCAGTGAATTAAATTAACAGTAGAAGTTATAAAATGCTGAAAAAGAAATTATTGTGCGACGTCTTATTTTAATTATTTAACAGTTTTAATATAAAATGGATTTTCTTGTTTTGTAAGGGATTGAACTTGTTAAATAAAAATTAAGGGGCAACTTTCAACAATTCTTTCGCGCGATCTTTTTTTAATGTTAATTCCACACAAATGCTGCTGAAATATTGAAATTATTGATATAACTTTGCAACTAAATTAATAAGCAATTATTAATTGAAGCTTTTAATTATTTTACAGGAAATTAAATATTCTTTGTCTTGACCCTGATATCCTTTCGAGATTAGTTTTTTTCCTCTGTATTTCTTTCTGTCTTTTTTTCCAAAACTGTTGCCGTCTCTCACATTTCATTTCCAATATTTTAATTATAGATTCTTACCCTCTTATTTGGATTATTTCCCTGTGTTTTGTTCCTTCCCTAGCTTTCATAAAAATGAAAGTTACTGGGAAAAAAGCTTTAGTCTTTTCTCCTTTTTGCTTTCGAAAGCACATTCGCAAAAAGTAATTTCCTCTCCATATAATAAATTAAATGGCTTTTGGGACTTAACGGCGTATAACATTTAGGCATCCATGTAAGTGAAAGTCCATAATTCTCTCGGGTCTCCGAAAATAATCCATATTTCTTCCCCTTTCGCGAAAAGAAGCGAATAAAAATTAATTTAAAATTCGATTTCTGTGTAACATTTCATCTTGTTGGATCTCATACACTGTGCGGATGAGAAATAATAGAGGGTCCAAGGAGAAGAAGGAAAAGTAAAAAAGGGGAGAACAATGCACTCATAATCAGCCACCTGAACAAACAGAGACAATGCGGGCGGGGGGCCCTGGCCCCGAACAGATACGCTCCAATATTACAGGCTAATCTCTTGCACAAACCCGACGGCCACATTGATGTACGCTGGCCAAAACAACTGCCTCTTGGATGCCGATCAAGCTGCTACACTTTTTTTCCTTCTTTATTTTACTTCTCTCTCTCTCTTCCTCTATCAGTCTTCCCATCTTAGGCTCCCGTCGTTTTCGCTCCACTGAAACTCCGTCCAATACTTTGGACGTACTGTTTCGTTTTATATCAAGAATTTAATATCGTTAAATTGTTCAGTGCATAGCTCTTATTTTTTCATCAGGAAACTGCTTGTCAGCGTGCACGTCTCCGAAATTGCTTTATTCTCCTTTTTGTTTGTGGTGAATTTTCCCTATTTCGGGGTTTAATTATGATGAGCACAGGCACAATAAAATCTGTATCGGACACTCTGCTGAAAAGAAACGATCCTATTGGGCACCTTGCTAGTTACAAACACGGTGTATACAACAGAAATGTAATTAACTTACAAATTTCGGGGGAGCTTAAGCGACCTCTTAATGAAGTTTCCTTTTTATCTTATGAAAGATGATAATTCTAATTGCCTTAATATGCTTTTTCAGGTGTAAGTTTATTTGTAGAAATAAATTTCCATTGAGTGTTATACCTGCACTCAGTTTTATGTTTTTCATTCCTGCTTATGTTTCCCGACGGTACTTATAAATACTACTTTAATCACTCTAATATCTCCGTAATTTGACCATTTTTCCTGACAGTATTCACAAGAACACGAGGAATGTAGTTCCGACAGCCAGCAGTAGATAGCAGATGAAGGCAAAAATTAAATTTTTTAATTATTAACCAAATTAATAAAATTATTTTATTTAATTAAAACAGTTTTTTTATCTTTCCTGAGGTTATTCTGCATTGAAACGTATGTAATGATGCCAAAATAAAATTTAAAAGTTGCTGTTAAGTTAATTCGGTAAATAAAGGATTAAACTAATGAGGAATTTTCACAGTTGAAGCTTATTGTTTTCTTTTTTCATGCATTGCAATTTGCTTAATTTTTTTTTCAAATTCGAAGTAATTGGGAATTTGTATGGTTTAATTTTTACCCTATTTCTCTTCTATGTGTTTAAAAATGGAGAATGGTGAGTATGAGAAAATGTACTTCAAAATTGGAAAAAATACTAAAATTAATATTTTTAAATCTTCGTATGAAAGTCCTTTGGAGTAATCTGTTGCAGCTTTCCCGAAGTCATCCTAGACAAAATTTTCACTTAAAGTGTTAGCTTATTGGTACTCGCGTATGTGGTATTGCACCATGATCCACATCAGAAGAAAAAAACGTATGCATAAGAGAAATAGCCATTTATTTCCGAATTTGCTCCTAGCCTTTATTTTTGTTTCATAACTGTTCTAGAATCCAATGAATGGCTTTTTGTAGCCGAGCAAGAATGATGCTTCCTATAAAGACCATCTTCCTGTTTTGAATCTCCTGCAGTGTACCTATGAGTAAAGACTAGATGTTTTCTCTTTTCCTATGGAGGCAGTTGGGTTTTTCGAAACCATTAGCAGAATCCGAAAGGCAGAAAGGAAATAAATACCGAAAGAAAGATTTTTTCCTCTCTTTTCTTTCCTTGCTGTTAATGCCTACTGCAAGCAAACCTTCTGCTTTCCCCCAAATCTCGTTTGCAGGCCACCATTATTTTGTTAATCCGTTCATCGCGTCATCATCTTAGTTCCCGAGGGGCCTATTTCAGTCTCAGTGCTAAAGGGTCAAGAAGAAATAAAAATCAAACATAGATGGTCACGGTATTCTCTTTCTGTCTTCTCATTCCTGTTAAAGCACAGCGCCAAACATGCACAGATTTGCATTGAATCCCCTTTTAAAAAATCCCGAATTATCGTTATTTTAGGGTAGGGAATTTAAGACTGTTATTGTAATATTTTTTAATTATTCCTTTTTCTGATACGCCAGCTTAATTTTCCATCTTATAGTTTATAAATAATTCCTAATAATACTTTTATTCATAATTTGGATTTCCTTTATATAACGGCGATATTGCATGTTGAAAAATTTTAGAGAAAATTTTCCTTTAAAAATCATCATAAGTTACTGTTTTAGTAAAAATGGAAGTCTAAAATATAATATATAGATTTACATTAAATTATAACGCTTTTTACTTAAAATAAAAACTGACCTTATCTGTAGGAAATTAATATAATTACAATACTTGAAAGATTTTTACACTGATATTTCATCTTTTAATTGGTGTGTGTTATTGACTGAATTTTAATTGTGATATTAAATGCTGTTTTTCTTGCGTTTGTTAAAGATTTTTAAACAGAAAAGGTGTACCAGTAAAAAATTTAATCTGGATTTCATAATGCAGATTTAAATAAATAAAAGTAAGAAATAAGCAACTAATTAAAACTAAACTGGACATTCTAAGTTAACCTTAGTTATAATTTTGTTTACTCTAATTTTCAGTTCGAAATTAATTTGTGAAGTCCGAGTTAAATGTAACTTTTGGAAAAGATAACGTATTTAAACCTGAAAAGCCCAATTTTTTAAAAATTCATTTAAAATTTTTTCACTTTCATTTCTTGAATAAAACATGGGTAAAATACTTTTAAAAAATCCTATTTTGTTTTAAGCATGGTTTTTGGCTAAAAAACAGTTTGTTACCAACTGACAACAATGGGCTTTGTTTCAGAAAAAAATTTTCTTCATAAAATTCTATAATGTCAAACACAGATGAATTTTAATAAATAATAATACGGATAAGGAATTTCCTTCAACGTTGTAGAATAAAATATGATATTCTCAAGTGTACAAACAAAGATAAAAAGTTGCAGCCTCAAGTGAAAAACATAAATTTATTTTTTATCTGTATTCAGGCTGCCATCTATGTGTTGTAAATTGGTTTAATAAAAACTTCGGTCTGTATCCTATTGGCAACAGCAGGCATTAGAGCTTCAGTCTTATTCTGTAGATTTTAGAGGACGAAATTGCGTGTGTTGCTTAAAGGCAACACTGGGCTTTTAAGGGTTGAATACCAATTTGCGTTTCTTAAGCTTTGTAAAATCTTTCTCCGGGCAAATAGCTAAATTTTTACTTAAATTTTGTGTCTCAAATAAAGGTTAATGCGAATATACGCCGCATATTGCAGTGAATCCAATAAGTACGTCTGTGTGGCTACACTTACTATTTGTCTTGATAGTTTCAAAGATGAGATCATAAATTATGCACGAATTTTACAGCATAAGACCGATTATAAGATATTTCTTGCAACGCCTTAGCATAAGATATTCAACGGATGCTGTTGCCTCAAATCTAGAGTTTCAAGATTATACATCCTCCAAATCTAAATTGCCGTCGAGGGAAAGAGGCGAATTGCAGATTTACGATTTGTGTATGAGAAATAAATGCGTTCGAGTTTGCGGCGGCCGTACGGGCTCCTCTGGCTGATGCTGGCTTTCTTTCTTGGACCCCCGCCGTGTCAGGAAATCCGTATTAAAGGGGCTAAAGACGGGAAAGGGGAAGGGTATCCTGCATCATTCTGTCGGAAGTCGGCTTAAGACAGAAATGCTATTTTGGAGGACGTGGCTATTAGCCGCCGGGGGTGTCAACTATAATTTCAAAAGCGCCGGTGTTAGTTCTCTCTCGCACATTTCTTACTGGAGGAAGAGTATTTTTATATTTTATCGGGCTCTCTCAGGAAGACCAACGTTATCGGCAGTTTCCCGAAAACAGGTTGGCCGAATTAACGCCCTGGCTAAAAGACTGGAGAGGGTGAGAAGGCGGGAGAGAAATCTTGGGAAAGGGGATAGGACGGCTGGTGCGCGATAGAAAAAAAAGTGAAGAAGCGAAGCAAGGGGCCATTAGTCGCCATCGCTCCTTCCCGCGTCAGATGATGATTTGAAACATTGCGGCTCTTCTCGAGAAGGCCCCGTGCATCCAGGAGATAAGGCCGGGCCCCATCTGTCTTGATTACAAACTGCTGGTCGGCCCCTGTCCGTCCGCCAGAGCCCATCCCCTCTTCCTCTTCACCTGATCCACGGAGAGAGCGATCGGGTTAATACATTGTTAGAGTATCTCCCGAATATGGAGAAAGAGATAATGTTTTAAGACCCGCTAGCTTGTAGGAGATATTTTTGGGCTTGGGAGATATTTATATTATTCGACATCTAATAACTAATGGGATGGAGATTTGAATTTGGTCAATTACATGAGCGAGTGTATGCCATTTCCCCCCCCCCCCGCTCGGTTGGGGAATCAATCTAAAAATTGTTTCTAAGACGCAATTATAGCAAATCGTCCATAATTCAGTAGGTTATAACTGTTTTGAAGTATCAAATTTTATTAAGTTCTGTGGGTTGATTTTCGAAAATTTTTATGTATTTTATTTCATTCTTCTTTGTATAATTTCTTTATAAAAAGTTTTCAAAATTATACTTGTTGGCCTTTTTTCGAGGTCAGGGTTATAAGTTGCTTCTAATTCCGTTTTGAAATTGCTTTAAAATGAAATTAAATTTCTATAAATAGTGTTAAGCGGAAGGCGAACATAGCATGCTTCATAACTGCTTACTTAAAACTGCATAATTTATAAAGTAGAGTTTTACTGCAATCATTCTAACATCTAATCATGTAAATCGTATAAATTTATGTAGTATGGAGTACCTTTTAGAGAATAGTCTTTATATAACTTTTTAGAAGTTCCTGAACTTATATATATATATATATATATATATATATCAATGTCATGAAAATCAATAAATGTTGAAATAAAATGGAGAGACTGTAGTTAATCGGTAAAAACGTATAGATGCTCATCAGGGTAAGTAAAATCTATACGAACCGTTAAAAAATTAGTGAAATCATAATGTTTTCTGCGAACAGTGCTGGCATAAAGCTATATATATATATGAAAGAGGAAATTATGTGTGTGTGTTTTTGGTTCTACATGCTCGCCCATACTGTTGGACTTACGTCGACCAAATTTGGCACAATGATTGTTTAGCACAAGAGAGAGCTTCGCCGTAAAAATTATTTTAAAATTCGAATTAGATTTTTATTTATTTAATTAAATAACAAAAACTAAGCTACTTTTAGACGTTTTTTGCCAATAACTTCTGAAATACTTATCGCACGAAAATTATTTTTACACCACCTTAAAGAGCAAAAAATTATATTTTCAATGATGCCAATTTAATTGTTTTACAATGTTTTCTCCAATTTTAATAAACATTTCAGAATTCATTTTAAACTCAATTTGTAATAATGTTTTTATCGTTATAAAATCAAATTCAAACCAATTTATTTTTTTATCAAATCCTTTATTCACGTGTTTTTACCACTAATAAAGTTAAAAAAATATTGCTTTCTGTGGTCAAGCTAGACTTGTTACTTCCGCTGTTATTTCGTAGCGTGCACTTAACTTCCGTTTTTATTTCGTAGCTTTTAATATGCCCTCAAATATCCAATGACGTTAGTAGTTACTACTCGATGTTTCGCTTAAATTTTACAAATTTTTGAATGATTCTAATCAGTATGCAGCGGCGTAGCGACCGAGGAGGAAGGAAAGTATAGATGCCGCAGATGCCTTTTTCAGGGACGGCATGGAGACAAAACATTACTGCAGTTTTGCCAGTTTTTAAGTTAAAATATAATTAGGGGGCTTAAAAATAATACCAGGGTCGTTTGCGCTTGCTAAGCAAATAACGACTGTGGTAAAAAAATCATATTCCCTGGGCGCCACTTCTCATGTTGACAAAACGTTAATATGTTTGTGTCACATTTTAAAAATACATTTTAAAAATACCATGTCCACAGGGCGCCGTTTATGCAAGTTAAGCCTCTTATGATGGAGGGAAAAAATCACAGTATATCTTATTTACGCCACTGTCAGTATGTAAAGTCATCAAAGGTTAACCGAGTTCCTTTCCTAACAAGGGGAAAGGACCTAGGGAGAAAAAGAAGGAATGGTGCTTCCGGTCAGACACACAAATACTAGAAAGAAGAGAAGAGAGGGGGGCATAAAGAGCATGATATGAAGTATTTCTTTTGTCTCCGTAGCAATGATGGGGATGGGAAGAGGGAATTCCAAGGGTTGTCAGACTCGTATGATGTGGTTCAAAGTGCGGAGACAAAAATAAGAGGTTAGTTTAGCTGCTGACCGAGGGCCAGAGCATAGGAGAGGGCAAAAGAAAATCAAAGAAAGACGTTACAGTGAAAAACTGTTTAATTAAGTTTAAAGTGTTATAAGCACTTAGACTTGAAAGTATTTCTACCCCGAGCAACGCCGGGTATATAAGCTAGTATGTATATAAAATATGAATATTTCCGTGCCTTTCTGATGTTTTCCCCTTTTTTTTTCTTTTACACCCCCCCCCCCCCCACTTTTTTAGTACATTCATAAAGTGAATATGATTGATCGGATTGTATAATTCCTTTCGTTAAGATTTTTTTTTCTTCTAATGTACGTTACTTACAATACAACAAATACAGCAATCGCGAACAATTATTAACTTATGGGAATATCTTGATAAATATTTAGTAGCCATTATTAAAACCTATTTATATTAAGAAGGTAGTGTATTGAAACTAAATGAGAGAAGGATGTTAGTTTTGACATATATAGGACAAAATTTCGATAGCCAATTGTTGTCAATTCTTGCCACCTCACTTCAATTTTGGAATCCATTGCGCCTCTTTCGGAAAGAAAAGACTTGTTGTCACAGTTCCGGCGAAAAAAAAAGACTTGTTGTCACAGTTCCGGCGAAAAAAACCCGTATAGGTAGATGATAGATCTTCCCACCGACCTTTATCAAGTCTTACACCCTTTGGGCAAGCTTGGTCGAAAAGTGGGTGGTGGATGGCATGGGCATTTAATGTTTTCAATAGGATTGTGGTGTTACGTGAATTTAATTCTTCCTTGCAATTTCATAGGTTGAATACTGTAAAATAAGCGCGTTTTTAAATGCATTCTGCATGTTGTTTCAACCTTATTACTATTTTGATAGCGACTCCTGTTTTACACGTCCGAGTAAACTGTGCAAATAGCACTTTTAAAAACATTTTATCTGCTTCTAACCGGGTATTGTTCTCACTTGCCCGTGTACCTTTGCCATATCTGATCGCAATAGGTATTGTCCTCATTTTCATTTCCCGTTTCCGAAAGCGAGCATAATTTGATTTAAACGAATAGTCCCATTCCTTTTCGCCTTGAGCGGACGAGGATAATCACAGCAATATTAATAATACAAAAACAAGAGAGCGAGAGAAAGAAGAAAAAAAGGCGAGACCAGCAAACCAATTGCACCGATCGGAAACATTCCCCGGGGAGGGAACAAATGACTTTTCGGGAGAGAGAAAAAAAAAGTGTTTGTATTACCGAATGGTCAAATAGTGATTTCTTTTATGTAGATGTGCTTCGAAACGTATCGTTCGTTAACTGCTACTGTGTGTGGTGATGTAGGATCGGTGGGCGGACCCAAGAACTATTAGTTATCCTCGCGTCACAGTGATATGAATATTGGTCTCCGTGATGAGAATTTTTTGGCCTCGTTGAACATTAGGTTCCCTACCGTGACATTTCGTGTATTTTATGCGCTTTGGTAGCCAAAGGGAATGAAAAAAATTGACCGGTAGTAGTGGTATGTTGATTTTTTTTATATTCCGCTCACATTTTTTTCCTCTCTCTCTCATTTTTTTGTCCCATCTCCCTACCCCCTCATTCAATGTACCTAAACCGATTTTTTTTTTCTCCCCGTGACTTTCTAAATCGATGTCAATCAAGTTAAATGTGCTCATCTGCAGAATATTGTTCAAATATGCCATCGTCGATCGAGTGACTGAATCTCATTTCATGGATGGTAAACATACAAGAGCTGGTTGGCCTTTGAATTCTAAGTAAGGATTTAGGGTTATGTAACTGTTTTATGTACATAAAACAGAATTACTTTCACAGCGTTCCACTTTGATGAAAGAATGAGTGGGAAAAATTTTCTTCTCTCTCTTTTTTTTAAAGTTAATTTATAAATATAAGTATTTTTCAATTGCTCGAGATTCTGTTATTAAGACGATCGTATTAAAGCCCATCTACAAGAGATTTTGTAGTTTATAGATGTTTTTTTTAATTCATGAAAGGCGCTCTATACTTTGTCATAACCCTGCATAAAAATATTTTTCACACGAAGGCGTGTTTTTTTCTGATATGCTCGAGAATCTGTCATTTCATTTCGAAATAGAACGGACGAGAAAATCGTTTTGCATGTGTATTATATTAAAATATTATAAATATTAGTAAATATTTGCTTAATCTTCGCCTTCTAAACTGACTGCACTGTTCAGGTTTAATTCGATAATCAATAAAATATTGTGAGTCTTGATTTTATAACTCATTACATTATTGACTTAATCAAAAGTCCCTCATTCTAACTAGAAAACGAAACAAGGGAATTTTCAATATTTAAAGAGCTTTTATAGCTTTACATGTCTGGACTAAAAATTAAAATTCATTTATATTGTACAGAAATGTATATTGTTGAGAAAACGAATTTTAAAAAAATGGCCATCCTTTTACACTGTGAAGAGTTATCATTGTTCTCAAAATTTTAAATTTGTGCACACCTTTGAAATTCTGTGACTGTCGTTGTATTGAAATGTTTTTGGTACGCTTGATCGACTTCAAAAATATATTTTTTTTTTTGCCTGTTTGACATATTTTTCAACACGCCATGGCATTTACAACCATAAATTAATTCTGAATCCCTTCATACTTTATCTTTGATTTTGAAGTAGCCTATGAAATCACGAAATCTTTGGAAAAGAACTCTAACAATTTTGAAGTTATCCAAAAGTTTTCCTTCTGATTGTAAGTGCTATAATACATAATTTTTCTCTATCTTAATGGTACGATCCTAACATATCTGAGAGGTTCCTTATCACTCCTTTTCCCATTACTTTTTCCCGGTATTATTCATTTAACACACAATCCACACCAACTTTTATTTGAAGGCCATCCAAGCCGACTTTCCCATCTTCTCACTTTCAAGGCGCACTATTTGCCAACTTGTAGAAAAACTCCCATTGTTTGCCTTCCGAAAAATAAATAATAAGTTTTCCTGGAAAAGAATTTTTGACTTGCATTTCCTCGGGGCCGTTTTTCTTTATCTCACTTCCTTGCATTAAGGTCAAGCTAAAGAGTCCATTCCGAAGGGACCCCTGGTGTAATTAAGCGAGCGTGACGGTGACTGAGGCAGTCCGATAACGACGCTACCCTTCCCGGCTGATGTAGCCAATTTTTGGTCACCATTTCCCTACATACACGGCCCTCCTTCGATAGGCACCCCAGTTATTAAGGCTGAGATAGGGACGGTCATTAGTTAGCTTCGGCGATAGCCCCGACCGCCTGTCATGGCCATCTTCCGACCAGCTGACCGGGACTCGCTCTAGGAAAAGTAGGATGGAGGGTGGACAGTGGACAGTAAACGATAGTAGCCCTTTTTTTTCTTTTTCTTCTATCCCGAGGCCTCATTATGATATTGAACGAACGGCATGCCTGGGACTGTTCGTCCAAGTGGCGAAAGGCTTCTTTTGCCTTCGTCTGGACAGGCAGAGGACACAATTACCCGACCATTAGTCGGACGTAAGGTGACAAACACATCTGTGAACTGCTTTATATCTAATTGAAATGGAAGGAGAAAGTCCCTTAAGGCAGCTTTTCTGTTACTCTTACTGACCGTTATGAATCGCCCAAACTCAATTTTTCCCATTCGGCAGCGATTCTTCGAAGATTTTTTTTTTTTGGAAATACTGCAAACTGAAACTTCACGTGTGCTTTCTAGAACGCTAATTCAACTATTTATTTCTGAATAATTGTTCTAAATTTTACATTATATTTTCCTGTGGTAGAAGTGAAATCGAAACTCTTATACCGAGTATGTGAATTTCATTTATATTATAAAACAGAAATTCACCGTTTCAATTTGTTGGTGTTATTTGACACAGGCAGGCATAGAACCTTTATTTTTCCCTAACCATCCAGATTACTTTACGCACAAATTTATGGACCCTAAATAAGTCCTTGTCCCATGTCAGTCATAAAGTATTCATTTCTTAAACTATGACTTGTGCAGTTTATTTTACGTATGTGCCATATACAAATAGAACATCAATTGAAAGACCTAAATAAGTATTTGAATAATTTCTTCAAACACTTATTTATTTATTAAACAAGTTTGTACTGAACTAATACTTCTTCTGAGCTAAAATGTTCTCCACCAAATAGCAATAAACGTCTTACGATGAGTATTTGATCAAATGTTGGAAATCTCTAGAACCACATTTTCATTATTTGATTAATGCACTATGCGTAGATAATAAATCACTTAGGATGTTATGAGAAGGACTGGTTGTCAGTCGAAGCTGTTTTCAAAAATTGACTTTTCTGAAGTAGTTCTGAAAAATAATTACAAAATGTGTGTAAAATATGAACAGAAAATGCATGAGTGTGCTTAAGATCTCAACATTTGAAAATATTATTATTAACGCAAGTAAGAAAAGCAGAAC
This sequence comes from Araneus ventricosus, assembly GCA_013235015.1. NCBI lineage: Eukaryota > Metazoa > Arthropoda > Arachnida > Araneae > Araneidae > Araneus > Araneus ventricosus. The sequence goes on along the minus strand of BGPR01000563.1, from coordinate 158,217 downwards.
TGATTCTTGCTTCAGTCATAAGGTTCTAACGCCATTTCCATTATTATTAAAAGCAAATAAATTGCTTTTTTTGTTCCTATTCTTTTTTACGTTCTGTCTTCAACGCACATCCACATTTAAATGTGAAAAAATTTTCTATTGCATTTCAACGAACTTTGCTTATTTGGAAATATTTCTGGCACCTGCTTATTTCACCACTTCGGTTCATTTTTGAAACTTGACAAATTACTCCAAAATGCATTAGAATACAATGAAAAAACCCAAAGGAAAAATTGCTCAGCCCGGAAAAGAATCACTTCCTCTTATTACCTTGCCTGTGGGAAGGTATTCCACCTGTTGCATTGGTGGTGGATGCGAGAGGCCTTGGAAGGGGAGAAACTTCCTGACTGCGATGATCGACCCCTACTCTTCTATAAACCCATTGTGTACTTTTTTACGCCATTCGTGACAGCGTGTTGCAATTTATAAAGATCCCATTACGCGCGTATCGTGTGGCTATACACAAACCCCTGCGGCGACCCTACTACTCCAACCTTTACCTACGTGTTGCCTTTCCCTCTCACCTTTGCCCTGTATTTAATAGAATAAAAAAAAGTTAAATTTTCACGCTTCTTCCAAAATACTTTAGTAGCGGTATTCTAATTTTGTACACCAGCTGAAACTACCGAATTATTCTGCTTTTTTAAAGTGAATTTTCGGGATTTAACTTAATAACTAAATTTTATTGGACCAGTTATAACTTCTTTTTCCCGGACAGTAATTTGTTGTTATTTTTCTTTTTCATCAACAAATGTCGAATTAAAATGCCCATTTTTGAAATAGTTAAAAAAGGCATTATTCGTCAAGAGTGCTATTTGATGTTTTCTTGTTCTTCACACAATAATTCTTTACCTTCCTCCTGAATAATCAATATCTAGTAGTTTACTTTTTAAAGGAATTTTATTGAATCATTTCTTAGAGCACACAACCTTTCCAGTAAAAATTAAGATTTTTCTGGTATTACCTGAAACCCCATTGCCGCTTTTTTTTTTACACTTACATTTTAATTGTCTTCGCTTTAAAAGTTAAGTTTTATTCGGTAGTTAAACCTCAAAATCTATGGACATTAATTATTATTTTTGTTTGAATCATTGGTACCATTTTAAGTGTACCTCCTATTAATAAAGTAGTTTATAGTAATAGTTTAATACCTATTAATAAAGTAATAGTTAATAAGTTTTAGTTAGCTAACTTTATTAATAGCCCTCCTATTAATAAAGTTATAGTTTTTTAATAGGCAGAAGTAATAATCAGAAATGTTTTCATCTTTTAAATAATTGTATTTATCATTTGAATTTTCAAAAACATTAATGGATTTTTAAAACCGTGTGGGTATTTGTCTTGGTTAAATGCGTCCAAATTGTCTCATCTGTAATATATTAGAAAGCTCCAGTTCATTTTTACCATATTGATAATTCCTTAATCAAGATCAGAATTCATTTATTATCATTTTCCAAAGGATTTTTTTTTAAATTTTTTGTTATTATTTTCTTCTGGTTTTGAAATTTGTAACAGTTGCAAATAAATTTTATTATTTTTTTATTACTTTCCTGTATAACGAGTCAAACTTGACTAGACAGTTATGAGTTAGCTCGTACTTTTCGTAGTTTTTAAAATTTGGCTCCAATGTTATTGTAAAGAAGGAGAGAATTTAGTTTTATATCTGTTTATTTATTTAAAGCAAATTTTAGCTTAAAGATTTTATTTTATACAGACTTAGATAAAATATATATTCCTCTTTCTAGTTGCAGATATTTTCAAATCTGTAGGTTCGATGAATTTTCTGCCTCGAAAACATTTTTTTACTTCTCATTTTAGGACATGCGGGGATTGTCCAAATATACTTTGCTTTTGCTAAAGAAGTCTGTAATTTTTGAACTTGTTCCGTGACAGAGATCTGAACTTATGTCACGCGCATTATTATCGAAATTGTTTGGAGCTCGGGCTTTGAAGCACCCTTACATATCTTCGTGTGACATTTTTGACAGTCGCCGGCATAGAATTGCCTTTCAAAAGAGGGGAAAATCACTATCTTCAGTTTTCTTTTATCTCTTAAGTCGTGCTACAAGATCGAAGCTGGAATACTGTTTCTGAATAGCGATTTTCTGTGACAGCTGGCAAGATTTTTGGCTTAATGTTTACCTTTTACGGAGCAACTCTCTGACTTTACAGCTCTTCTTACCTCTTGCTATTACAGAGTCTAGGGTAGACCGGGGCTAGTTCAGCCGTTTTTTCTTCTAAGAATTTTTAAAAAATTACAATTCAACATTTTAAATTTTTTTTAATGCAAACACTATCAGTGTACCTTCAGGAAGAATTCACCATAATAACATTTGAAAATATTAGCTATTAATATTAATTTATAAGCTTAAACTGATACCAAGTCGCGTGGCCCAACCTGCCCCGACTACGGGGTAAGTTGGGCCACATCACGGGGTAAGTTGGGCCACATCACGGGGTAAGTTGGGCCCATCACTTATTTAATGTTCTGGTAAGGTATAATTGAAGAAACATAAAAAAAATCTTATATGTTACTTTTCATTTCCTGCGAATGATAACACAAGATATCCTAAAGGAAAATCTCTTTCATGCACCATTCCTTGATGAAGCTATAAAATTGTAAAATTAATTGAAGCAAAAAACCAAGAAATTGAAAATACAAAATTAATAAGTTTTATGTTGAAAACAGAATTAAATGACTTCATCGTCACAATTTTCATCATTACAGCTTCACTTCTAAAACAGCAGCTTTCATTGGTTAAGAAGAAGCATTCCCTCTATCCGATTTTCTAACATAATGGCGAAACATCTTAGAAGGTAACCCTGCAACAGAAACAAAGAAGCATGTTGTGATTATCGCAAAAAATTCTTCCATATTTTTATATTTAAGGCAGATAAATAATAATATTATTATTATAATATAAATTATAATATTAATTTAAAGAATAATATAAATAATATTAATTCAAAAAAATATAAATAATATTATTAAGTTAAATAAGTAAATAATAAATAATTTTAATAATATAATTAATATTAGTTTTCACAGTTAGGTTACAGATACAAATCCGATGCATTTTTACTCAACGAGAACCGAGGTGCAATTTTTAAATTTATCGTAAAATAATAGCAGCGCATTCTGTTCAGCACTTTTTCTAATGGAGATGGAATCAGCTTAGATTTTCTTAACAATTATCTTGCATTTTAAATTTGGTGCATATCCCATAAATTCAGATATATTTATATATCGCTATATTTACAGCAACATTGATTCAGATATATTTTACAGCAACATTGAATCATTATAGTTATTCATAATGGACATGCCATATATTAATTCGGCGTAATCCCATCTCAAAATTAAAAGAACATTTTAAAATCTTTAAAAAATATTAGTAACACTGAACTCTAAATTCTATATGCATATCAATTTAAAATATTTTAGCAAAATTATTGTCTTTTAATAACAATGGGATATTTGATATGATTTCAATTTGCAAATTTTAACCTTCATCAATATTTTCTTCCTTTGAATATAGAAGAAATTAAAAAAGAATAAATATACATGAAATTGAAAGAACGGTTACATAAATGAATTGATTTCGAGACTTCATTCGTTACAATTCGGCTTTGGAGATACTACGTGGCACGTTCGCTTGCCATTTCTACAGGATCAACATTCTACGGGGCAAGTTGGGCAGCCGGCCGAACGTGCCCCATGCGAAGTGGCCCAACTTACCCCATGTCGCCATTTTTGTTTCCGATGGGTGTACGAATTTACTTTGAAAGTATTTAATTAAACAAACATGCCCTACAGTAACTATGAACAGTTATCTTTCAGAATATTATTTGTAAAAATGGAAATTGTAATATAAAAACATAGAAAAATAAGATTATTTATAAGGAAGGAAAGTTACTCACCTTGGCAAAAATTTGAAAATTCCAGCTAGTTCGTTAATAGACGCTGCTATTCCAATGACCTTTACGGAAAAGAAGGAAGGGTGGATGACACATACTTGGCTGGAGTAACAACGCTATCTATCGGAAAGTATTTAAAATAATCCGACTGACCCAACGTGCCCCTATGACCAACTAGCCCCGGTCTACCCTATATGATAAATTTCGTAGAGATACTACACTTCTTGCATTTGAGTTTTCAGCGCCGTTATTCTCTAAATGGTAAAAGTTTCGTGATCTGAGAAAACGTTCTAATTTTAGATATTAGATAGCAGCCCTCTCTTAGACTTCGTAAAAGCTGATGGAGAGAAGACACATTTTGTGTCTACGTAGATAAATAAACTCTTTTTGTGGTTGTACATAATTTCAGACCTCCAGGTTGGGTGAATTTTAAATCTCTGAAAAAGAAATTACTCAAAATACCTTTTAATGAGAACGAATTTTTTCATAGGATAGAGCTTCCAACTAATTATCTGTAACTAATTATAATTATTAGGTCTAACAAATTATCTAATTTCATTCTTTATCTCTAAGATTGGAACTTCCTCTTTTAGTAAACAACCTCGCAAATGCAACTTCAAGTGCAGTTTTAGAAAAGCTCCAGTTTTCTATCCTCTAGTAAAAAGTTTGCGGGAGGCCAACGATTTACAATTTGCAAGCAAAGAAATTCATAGTTGTTTTTACTGTTTTTTTTTTATAAAAGAACATTCGCCAATTTAAAGCCGCTTTACTTGCTGTTTTGAAAGTTGTATAATTTATTGGTTGATTATTTTGTAGTTACTCTGCTGTTTTTCCATTTTCTTCTTGGATTTTGGATACTCACAACTGTTGGGGATTCTTTTTTTAAGCTCTCTGTACACAAAAAGATACACTTTAGAATATCTCCACGTAAAATAATTTGTGATATAACTAGTTTAAGAGGTGGGAAACTTTTTTTTATTTTACGAAGACAATGTTCTTGTATCCCTACGAAAGTATTTCTTCACTTGGAGGTATTCTAAATAAGACTGTTTTTTGTTTCTGACTTAAGAATAAGCTGCTGGCTGAAGATCTGGAAGTATCGCCAAGAACAAAAGCGGAGAGGGGAATGAAAATGAAATGGAACGAGAAAGCTCAAAGAAAACTATCTCTGCAAGTTTGGAAATAAAAAGTGAGAGAAACGATCGTTTTTCTTTCCCTCGGGACTCACTACCTTAGTATCCTAGATTTTCCTTTGTCCCAGAACGCTCCGGGTCCGTCTGCTTCGAGGAATATTGCTGGGAATGAAAATGAGGAAGAGGATTATTTGTTGGACCGGGTCTCCTGCGCCTAAAGAAGGTGATGTGGTGTGTCAGCTCGACCGCGCTACATAAATAATGCAAACCTCTAATGGTCACCTATCGATCGCTCACGGATAAATCTTCCTTCAAAGGAAATCATCAGAATTTTTTTTTTACCCCAAAAGTTATTCCAATCTGTTCAAAAGGGATACTTAGTTATTGAACTAATTTCTGCCAATAAGTCCAAGCGAAGATTTTTTTGGTATTAATTACCCTTGCGTAAGTTTTAAATAAAGTTTAATTCTTGACCTCATTCATAGACTATTGTTGTTGTTTTTTAGAATTTTGGTTATGTAATATCATCCTAGTCACCTCCTGGGCCAATTTCAGAATATTTTTCATTAAGTTAGCAATTTTTAACATATCTTAGTTTCTCCATGGGCTTATCTTTTAAATGAATATTTCAAACTTTTTTTCGTTTTATGCATATTTTTAATCAGATGCATTTTCTGGCACATTTATTTAAAAAAAAGCTAGAGAAAAAACAATCTTGAGTTCCTCTGAAAGGTGAGAACGCTATATCTCAGCGCAATATAAAACGTTTTTCTTTGGCACTTTATACATTCAAATACAGTTCCATCATTAAACATTGATCGAAATTAGTCCATTACTAGTTTACAAATAGTACCTACACCATGACATGTCTAGAGATTAAGGTTTAGGCGTCGTAAGATTTATATGTTATAATTTTATATACGCTTAACTTTATTGTGAAAATATTTCTTGAATGGTTCGAAATATCCTACAATATTAATTTGTCAATTGTGTTGGCCTTACATCGATAATCTTCATTTTTATGCAATAGCTTCTGTATTATCTTTCTTACCTGCTTCAAACTATGAAATACCCTCAGTTCCGTTTTTTCCTTAAAATCTGACAGGCATCGCGACTCCAAGGCACTCAGTGATCAGTAGTGTTCCTTAAACATCGGTAGTTCAGCTATCGATTGTGCAGTCGATAGTTTTCCCAACTATCAATTGAAACTATCGACAGTATCGATAGTTTCAAAACCATCTGTAGCATCGATAATAAAAAAAAACTACCGGTAGTATCAATAGTTTTCTCCCCGGCGATACTATCGATAGATATTTTTCAAATCGATAGTTTAGAAACTATCGATAGTTCCAGTCGATAGTTTTAAAACTATCGACTGAAAATGCGCCTATCGATAGTATTGCCTGAGAGAAAACTATCGATAGTTTTGAGAAAGTCGATACTATCAATTGTTTCAGTCGATAGTTGCGATAACCCGATACTATCGACTTGGTTTCGATAGTCTATCGATGTTTAAGGAACATTAGTGATCAGGTCTCCTCTCTGATTTAACTTCTACATACCCCATGATTTGATAGTGCATGGCAATTATGTAAGCACGGAAACGAGATTCAAAGGAAATATAGTCTTCTTCAGTTCTTACTTAAAGTTGCCAAGTGATGTATTGTAATCCTTAGTGTATTAGTCGACTAATAAATTGAACGTCTAAGTGATTAATCTGATAGATTCAAATGACTGGATCATTTAATTAGGCTTGGCATTAAGAGTAATCACTGTAATGGTAGTCACGGAAAATACCTTGAGAGTATAGGTCCTGGCTAGTACCAGTGTATGTGCATTCACTAGTTTGGCTCTTAGTTGTGGACTGTGCAATCGTGGTCGAAAGTTTAATTCTAATTTGCATGCATTTATAGGTGCGTTTGCTAGAGGACAATTTGAAACCAACTATTCCAAACAAACAATTTTTCCTGTCTTTTTCATGGAGAGACGAAAATCTTCAAATCATGAAATTTTTATAGCGTTTTTAATTATAAAAAGCTTTGATATGTTAAGTCACGAATTTGTTAAGTTAAGTCACGAATTTGTTAAGTTAAATCCTCACGATAATTTTTATCTGAAGACTTGCTTTTTGAAGCCGAATCTTCAAAATCAAGCTCAACAGATATTGAAATTCATGATCTTCTCAAATTTTTCAGCTCGTGTTCGTTTCCACGGAACTCTCAAATCATCCAAAGAGGCTAACTCTTGCGGGGAATTATTTATGTTGCAGTGAGAGAAGTTATTAAAATTTGTGATGTCTTGGAAGTGTTACGACTTTCTATGAGGTGAGGTACTTAACACGACAAAATCTGCACTAAAATTTAGCTTTCCTAACTTATCAGAGCATGTCCTAGCAAATCTGTAATTCTTTCGATTAGAGCATATGTTCAAGATCCTTTCAAGCATTTCAAATTCTGACCTTTCATGCACTCTTGATACTTCTTGAAGCTGGACACTTTATGTACGTCTAAAGAAAAATGTGTAAACTATTAAGGTGGACACACTTCATTTTGGCGAAACTATTCAGCAGGGAAGCTAGAAAGAGAAGTAAATTCAATAAATAAAAAAAGAATAAATATATATATATTTCTTAACTCCGAAGCATTTTGATGTGGGCACTGTAAGATCTTTCATCATTTTTAATCAAAACTAAAATATGTGGCGCATATTGTTTTATGAAAGATTCATATCCACGAAACTAATGTTTTTATCATTCTTCAAAATATGTGGTACAGAATATTTACTTTGATAGATAGCTTGAACTATATCCTATGATATCTATATTAGATTTACCCAGAAATTGCGGTAACGCTCACGTGGTTTGATTTGGTTTGGTTTGGCTACGTGCCAAGGAGATTCAGATGGTGCGTGCGTCTACAAATTAGCATTTGGTTTGGCTACGTGCCAAAGGGATTCAGACGGTGTGTTTACGTGTACAAATTAGCATATACAGGGGATAAATGGACATTATTGCTATTTGACTGTTTATTTTATTTATTTTTTAGCCGAGTTTAGCAGCTTCATTTCTTTTTTAAATTTTATGTTGATTCATCGGATTAAATTATGATATGTCCTTCGTTTTCTTTCTTTTTATTTAATTCATGCACACAGAACTATTTAGAATAGTTCAGTTTTTGTTAAAAGGTTTCTTTCTTTTTCGTACTTAATTTTGGAAATGAATATTTATATATTTTATATTTTTCCCTCAACCGTTCTTACACTGAAAAGCTCCTTTTACTTAAAGATTTGCAATCATCATTTTATAATTTTTTTATTTTGTATTTCTGTTAGTGGATTTTGCAATATTTTTACTCGGACAAAACGGAAGTTAGTGTCAATTGATTCATCAGTTCTGTTTTTCATGCTTTTTTAAAAAATTTCTTAAGCACTCTGGCAATATGCATGATATTTTCTTCAACAACTTTCGTTAGTAAATCTGTGACAATCAGATCTGAGATATTGTTGGCAAGCGAAGAGCCCGTCTTAGACGGGCACAAATATTCCAGTATATATAAAGATTTACAAATACTTCTCGTATCGTCTACTACGACTATGCAATGGAAATGTCGCTCAATACTGAAAACAAATAGCTGAACAATCTATTGATGATGAACGCTCATATATTCTCCAGAATACCACCATTCCCTAATAATAATAGAAATAGTAATTCATACCTAAAGTGGTGGACAAGTTTAATCAACAGCTATGTAAAAGACACTTATTGTTTCATTTGATTTTTGTCCTTTTCTAATACGTGAGAAGGTATTAGAAAAGTAAAAATGTTTTGTGAGAAAGTAAGAAGATATTTACAATTTGAACACATTCCCTGCTTTCTCTTGTATTGGTAAATGACTTCCAAAGTTTTAAAGTTCTTTTACTTTAGTGTTAATTGATTTTTTTTTAAATCATCAGGTTACTTTATTTCTGTCATTGCAATTTTATCCTACCGAAGATCTTTTAAGCGTGTGACAAAGTAATGGATCACACTGGAACAAATGCAAATAGTGAAATTTTATTTATATCTATTTGTAAAAATTCCCCTTCAACCGGCGCGTTTTCTTCGCAGAATCTTATCACCATGAAATTAGCAATTCAAATATCTTAAGCTAAGTAATTAGTCTGAAATTCTGCCTTACTGCAGGACAAGGTGGATTTATGTGTGTACCTTAAACAGCATGCAAATTTCTTATCACAGGGTTCATAGAAGTATTTTGCATATATGGAAATTATCTTGTCAAGTTTGAATGGATGCTATTCTTCCACAGCAATTCGAATATTTATTATACGTAAAAAGCGACAGCACTGGAAAGAAGAAATGAAGCTATATATAGTATATGGAAATATAAATGGGCAAACCTGAATTTGAAATTTATTCAGTAAATAATCATTCCCCTTGATTAGGCGACTTGAAGCATGAACCATTTACGTAAAGAGAAGTTGCGCCATTTCGGTCTCCATGTTTGAAATATTGCCTGCTGCGAGTCCTCAGAATCCTTATTCACAATAACTTTATTTATGACATGTAAAACCAAGCCGTTTTTACCGCAGCGCGAGGACTTAAACGGTCGGGTCGGTATAAAAGTGTGCTTATGGCGATCATTTTTCATGTATCGACGGCCTGGCATCTTCATTGGCGAGTTCTCTCAAAATTCATTTATACCACGGGGGCATTAAAATGTATGGCTCCTCTGCTTAATGTGGCCATCAGAGGAGCGAGAGTGTCCATTAGCGAGAAAGGGCCTGCATCGGTAACTGTCTTGCCTGCTGAATCTGGGAAACGAGCTCGAAGGTGAAGGAGCCGCTTCATACGCGCCCTTATAAATTAAGGGAGTTTGGGCCAGATGAGCTAATAGTATTAAGTATCTATGCCGCAGAGCACGTGAGGCCCATTTGCTGCGCTCGGGAGTCAGTCACAGGCCTCATTAAGCAAGATTGAGTCGTTAACTATTCATCGGAATCTCTCCCAGCGAAGGAGCTCTCTCTCTATTCTAACTTACACTTTCCTCTTGGAAGGGAAATAACCCCTTACAGAGGAAGCCCATTCAATGCATCAAAACTTAACGGCGGGCGCAACAGTTCTTGTCTCCAACCGATGCAGGCCACTTCTCATTTTAGTGGGAGGACTAATAACGTAGACGACCTTCATTGCGTGTAATGGCCGCTGCGCTTGCGGGCCATATCTTATTATAAAAGTTTTATGGAATTATGATGATTAAGATAAAAACGGCGAAGCATTCTTTTTTCTCCCCCTGAAGATATTTTTTCAACATAAGGTATCACTGTTGCATACGCTTTTCTGGGCCTACTCATGTTCCTTGAATGCATAAGTTATTTTAGACTGTTGACCAGAATTCATATTTATGGCTTTGCTGTCATGTTCTCCGCCTTATGATTTTTACTTTTCTCATATTTTGTGCTTGCTTTGTTGATTGAACAGGATTTATGAAAAGTGCATTTTGTAGTAGTAAATTAAAGCTGAAAACTCTTTCTTTGACTATTTTAAATAGTTATCTGTAGATCTCGGTTTTTCATATTTTGATCCCGGTGAATTTGCAGTAGTAGCGTTCTATATTCTGTATTGGTTTTAATTTTTCCTCTTTCTAAAGCTCATTGCAAAGCTTTTTTTTTAGTCACTGGGATGTATTTGTCTTTGAATTATAACATTTATACATTTTATGTAGCGCCGATTGTACTGATTGTTAATGATTCACCTCCCCAAATACATTAGATGGAAATCAATACATTTATCTGCATATATTGATGCGTGTGAAATTATTACGGATATATATTTAATAAAATTAGAAAGAAGGCTTCTCGACTTGATTTTGTCATTGACAGTATCGCTGGATGAACTTTTCTCCCTCTTTTCCCGAAAACTGTCAACTTGTTCGGGGCGGACGCGATAAAGCTCGCAATATCCTCTGTGCAATCGGCGCTGCAGGAGGGCGAACCTGGCGGGAAAATTGTCGTCCCCATCCCGTAGCCAGCCGTCGCTCATGAATGCGATTTTTATTAGGTCCTTTCTTTCTCGGTCACTGGTTTAAAAGAGGGTCCGAGCAAAAAATCCTTGTATAAAATGTTATTGGTCGTAAAAAACCTCCATCGGCCGCCTGGGAAACCGTGACAAAACTCTAAAGACATCTCTGCCGCCTGGTGTGCTTTCCAAGTAATGGTTGCTGCGCGGCGGCTGTTGGTAATTGCCCTTCCACCCTCCCGAGCAAAATGATTGTTCTGACGGATCGCACTTTAGGGATAGACTGCAATGAAAACCCTTACGAGTGTGAAGGATGAAGCTCTGGGTCATCGCAAGCGGTCACTTTTTGTGTCATCATACGCGATGCGTCCGCTGCTCCAGGAGAGATCGTTTCTGCCTCTCTCTCGCTCCTCCTGACAGGAGGATACTTTTCGATAAAAAGTAGACAAATGACCTGCTTGGGATATCTGGGATAAATATTTTTCTCTACCTGAGATATTTTAAGGAGGAATCTTTGAATTAGCTTTGCTTCGTGTATGACTTTTAACTTCCTTGTGCTGCATTGAGAATGACAATCTGAGTTATTCGTGCCAGAGAACCTGCACATTTTTCACAACGTCGCGCTAAAACGAGCATTTATTCATATAGGCGATTAATCATTATTCTTTTTCACAAAGGCACTCGATAATAGATATTTTTAATGATATCGTATCAGTTTTATGTGTGTGTTTCACTTTTATGCAATTGTTATAATTGATGTAGTTTTAGTAAGTATAGTAAAAAAATTTCAAGGGACTTTTAAAATTAATTATTTTTAATGATATTGGTTGTACACATATATTAAATTTAAGAGCTCCCAAAATATTCTTGATCTTAATTCTATTCTCTCTAGGTATACAGATAAGCCGAAGTCGGTCACGTTTTCATGTCATATGCTTTGAATACCGTTATGCGTTATACCCAGTGGTGTAGCAAGGGTAAATGGCATCTGGGTCATAATATGATTTTTTCAACCCCCCTTCCTCCGTCATCCTCAGTGGCTTAGCTTGTACAAACGGCACCCGGGACATGGTATTTTTTCGTACCCTCGTCGTATTTAACTTTAAAAACTGACATGAACGCATTAATGTTGTGTTAACATGGCCTGTGGCGTCGAGGAATATTATGATTTTTTTTTACCCCAGGTGGCATCAGTGGCTTAGCGAACAAAAATGGCGCCCGGGTAGGGTATAATTTTTTAGCTCTCCCAACTCCATCAGCATATTTTGCTTTACAATTAAAAAAAAAAAAAAGCGCAGTCATGTTTTGACTCCATAGCGACCCCTCAAACTGGCGGACGGAGTATCCATACCCCCTTGTCCCCCGGTCGATACGCCACTGGATATACCGGTCTTAATTTAAATTTTATTTGCATGTGTTGGACATCATTCTTTTCTAGAATTTATACAACTTTAATGTAATACTGCTGGAGTACCAGTTATATGGGCGATTAATTATTATTCTTTCATGTTTTTAAAATTTTATTTATTTTTCTTTTTAAATTTATTTTATTTAAAATTTATTTCTTTTTAAAATTATAAATGCACGAGATGGTGTGGCAACCGAAATTACAAAGGGGGAGGGACTTCCTAGTTTCCAATAACTTTCATAGAAAAGTTTCTTTCTTTTAATACAAGTCTCAAATTTGCAGACATTTTCTTTAAGAAGGTGCGATATATTGTTGCATTATTATCCATTTTCAAAACCATCTTTCATTTAAAGGTTTCATTAAACCAAGCATTTTTCAATTGATAATAATGATAACTTTGTATCACTTTAAAAATCTAAAGACGCAAGTACAGGTAAAAGGCAGTAGCGTAATAATCGCATCCAGTGGCGAATCCAGGATTCGGGTCTGGGAGGGGCTGAGGTCATAAAAATTTTGTATCGTCATGACGAATATCAAACCTCATGGCTCATGTAAACCAAAATACTTTAACATTACAGACTTTTCTCACCTGACAGTAAAAATCATAAAGAAAAATACATTATTTTCGATAATTTAATTAAAAAATACAATGAAATAACTAGCCAAAAAATGTTTTCGACTGCGTCAACGCTACAAGTACAAGTGGAATGACTAGAAAAGTAGGAAAATTTTCGAGCCTGTCAAGCCAGAAAGCAATGTTGTCACGTTTCTATTATTTTTTTAAAAAGGGAAATTAAGAACAAACAGTTGCAGTGATTTTAAATAAAATCAAGAATTCTGCCAGCTCTGGGGGGGGGCTGCAGCCCGATAGCCCCCTCCTTGGATTCGCCACTGATCGCATCACATTTCAAACTTATAGGTTCTTTGGTCTACAGGGGCGGTTCAGCATCATTACTAGAAACTTGCAGGAAGGTAGGAAAGACAAATCCGGAAGTCGAAGACAAATTGGAATCAGAATTACGAGGTCGGATATATCTTTTTCAAGCTGTAGAGGGCGTTGTATGGTAACTGGACTCCACACGTGTAGCCCAAACCCTTTTTGCTATAAATGCTTGCACTGCCATTGTTGGAAATTTTACCTTATGCCTCCTCTTCTAGGAGGTAGGGAATATTTAATCTTTATACAGCAAACCCTGTCGGAACTTTTCGAAAAAGCTGTTCCTCTTTAGGTTTGCTGCTTAGTAATGTTAGCGGGAGTCCTATTATGTTTCCTGCATGATGGCCCCCCCCCCCACACACACACACTTCACTAATTAATTCCTGCAGCACCTGAACGTTACATATGGACAGCACAGGATCGGGCTTGGTGGTTCGGTTCACTGGCCTGCTAGATGCAATACCTATCATGACTTAACTTCTTCTGGGTGTTTATGAAAGTAAAAGTGTACGACACCCTCCATCCCGTTGAATTAGTTGAAGATCTGCTCTCTGACAACTCTGTAGCAGTTAGGGAGATACAGCAAGAATCTTCCATAATATAAGGGATTCCTTGCAGCTTTCATTTAAAGCATTTATGGTTGAGATTTGAAGCACCTTGTATAGTATTTGTGCTGTTAGTTAAATGTAAAATTAAATACCATGATTAAAATACTTTTCTACACTTGCATATTGTTGTTTCATTTCTAATTTTTTTTTTCTCTCTTTTTTCTGCCCTCGTGAATAAGGTGCTTTCGACCCTACAATGCTATGCGATTCTAAATCGCCTTTATGTCTGCTACCCTTCCTACAAGTGTGTCGTACTGGTGTCAAATCACTGTACATATCAAAGATGTGCAACATGTTACATATACAAGGTGCCTGCTAAAGTCCCTTACCACCCTTTTAACTACCGAATGGCTACAGCTATCTTCATAAGAATGGTGTCTAGGTATAGTAAAGTGACTATGCGCTACTGGATAAAACCACGCGTCACCTGGTGGAAAACGGTGGAGTTAGCGTTATTATCTCTAAAACTGTACGAGATAGAGGGAAAAAGTGAATTACAAAGTTGAAGAACATCATCGATTTAGTACAAAAAGACACCTTGTGGACGTAAATGCTTAGAACACAGCGCTTAAAATACGTATTTGTTTGTTCGCGATTTCCTACACTGACATGTGACAAAACATGCTTAGAAAGAAAAAAAAAATCAACTAGTTATCACAAGATACCTTTATTTCCGATGTTCAAACTTCTCTCCGTCAGCTACAATGCACATCTGGACCCTTGCTTGAACTTCACGGTGCACACGGTGTAGCATAGCTGGCGTCACGTTGGCACAAGCATCCATAATGTGTCGTTGAAGTCCTGTAATGTTGGCGAAAGGGTCGCATACACCTGCTGTTTGAGGTATCCTTACAGGAAAAGGTCCATTGGAGTCGGATCAGGTGAAAGTGGAGGCCACTCTTGGAAACCACCATACCCAATTATTTGTTCCCTAATTCTTCCACCAGGTACTGTTTCACTGAAGATGTTTTGTGCGCAGGCGCACCATCATGTTGGACCCATACGTTCTGGAGCTGAATCAATGGCAGGTTCTCAACAAAATCTGGTATTACGTCCAGCAGAAACTCTAAATATCGTGCGGCCGTTAACTTACCGTGGTTAAATACGCGGCCAATCAGCTCGTTATTATAAATTCCACACCAAACATTAATAGAAAATCGCATTGGATGTCGAACGTCGGCAAAACACGTTGTTTTTTCCAGTGCCCAGTAATGGGTGTTCTGTCTATTGAACATTCCATTTCGCGAAGAGCATGCCTCATCCGTCAACGCTATATCTGCCAAGAATGTTGCCTGAACCTATATCTGGTTCATTCCAATGTTGCACCAAATAGAACGTGTCTAAGGAACACGTCCAGTAATGCCTGCTGAGGTTCCAAACGCGACTTTTTGAGAGGCCACAGTTTTGACTTATCTCTCTTGGGCTGCTCGTTGGATATGTGAAGGCGAAAGATAATACATCTTCCGGTTGTACTTGCCTCCCTAATTTCACTGGTCGGACGGATCGAGGTCTGCTAGTCACGCAGCCTGTCTCTCTTTTTCGTTTCACAACCTCTAGGATAGTTATGTGTGAAGGATGCGGGCCTGCAGGGAAACGTTGCTGATACAACCGCGCTGCCAATCGTGCCTTACGCCCACATTCACCATAAAGAAGAATCATCTCACAATATTCATTTTTTGAAAATAGCTCCATGATCAAGAGCTTCAAGATACAACCCCGAGAAGATATATCTTTTATAGCTACCTCAGGTGAGCAAGTGTGACATTTCATGCGTATTTGCATAATGCACAAATTTTACGCACAAAGCTCAATTTGCGTTGAGTTGATGTGTTTTGAGAAACGATTTTGCTCGATCTGCATTTTGTCTGTGCTGCTTGTAAGGACAACCATTATAAGGATGCAACCCACGGGGTTTGAACCACCGTCCTTCCTCTTTATTATAAATTACAAGCGATACCACTAAGCCACGTTGGGGGCTCGTTTATCGTCCGAAAGATAATCTTTTCTCCTTTCATTCAAGTTTCGGAAGCCGCAAACAAACAAATGTGCATTTTAAGCGTTCTGTTTGTTGCATTCATTACCATAAGGTGTCTTTTTGTACTAAATCGATTATGCTCTACAACTTTGTAATTCCCTTTTTCCTCTATCTCGTACCATTTTAGAGATAATAGCTCTATCTCCACCGTTTTCCACCAGGTGGCGCTGTAAGTGGTTTCATCCAGTAGCGCATAGTCACTTTACCATGCCTAGACACCACTCTTATGAAGATAGCTGCAGCCATTCGGTAGTTAAAAGGGTGGTAAGGGACTTTAGTGGGCACCCTGCATAATTTTGAATGTTTAAGTCGAACTTTAAGTTCTGAGTTGTTATAAATTATATGAACGCTATACAAAATATATAATTGAATTACGTACAGCAAAATCTAAAGTTGCTTGTTTCAGAAACCAGCATATGAATTTAATTTGGGCGTAGAAGTTCATTTCGGGTATTTCGGACTAATCCGTCTGGCCAAACGTCCTCCCACTAGAAAAGTTTGGAAATTGTAGAGAGGGATGCTAGCTCAAGTGTCTTCCTGGGAAGGAAGGCACTTGATCTAGCTGTGGCTCAATTTTGAAAGGTTCGTCCCAAAATAGTCTTCATACAGATTCAAAACGTAATCTGACTAAAGTCTACTAGCTACTTTACTGGTTACCGAAACATTATTTTTCTCTCGCAGGATGAAAACAATCCTATTAAGTTAGTTCCTTTTTCTTTATTAGTATTATCACAAGGCGAACTCTGAAAGACACTTGTGAAGATATCACGATATTAAATTAAATTTTTAGTTAGTCGTTAAAGATTGTTAGAAGAAAAAAGATCGGACACATCTTAGTTCTAAAGGAACATAGCTATAGCATCTTAGCTATAATAATAATTAGCCATAGGAAATACACCCCCTTATTCAACTTGCAACTGTATATGTTTACACATTTTGGCGTTTATGTAATTAAAAATTACTTGATCAATCTTTGAAATCAAACAACATTTTTAATACGCTTTTTATTAATTTAAATAAATGAATAAGAAATTTCTAAAGAAAAAATATTATGTCGAAAATGTTTTCATCATAAAACTGTATAGATAATCGTGTATTGCTGGAACTTAGCAGTCTGAAGCGGAACATTAACAAGCATCATGGGAGTTATATCATCCTTGCGCATCTTTCGCGCGTCACACAATTTGTTATTCACGAGAAACTTAATACCCGTCGAGTTTAAGTAACAAGCCAACTGGGGAGCGTTGCTGGCAGTCTCGCTGCTCTCATTCTGCTGCTTTCATCCATCATTGCAATTTGCTTTTCCTCGTCGTCATATTCATTCATTTGTTACTCCTCTCATAACTCGGAATGGCGATCATCGGACCATCTTTTGTGACGCCCACAAAGAAAACACAATGAAAGTCTTGTCGCAGTCCATCATGGACTCGATCACGAATATGAAAGGAGAAACGAAAGCGAGAGAGGGCCCTTAAGATGAAAGACAGGGATGAGGGGAATAAGTCTTTCATTACCCTGTTTTCTGTCTATAGCTTCGGGCCCCCTTATAGAAAAAAGGAAAGAAAAAATACGGAAGAAAGTGAATGATTTACTGAGAAATGTGATCGTAAATACAAATCGCGTGCATCCTTATCTCGTATTAACTTCATGATGTGCTTGCTGTCCACGGCTGAACAGAATGATGGGCCGGTCATCATTGGTCATAGGTTGTTCTCCGTGTCCGACTGCGATAGAAATCCGCCTTGGAACTTATTTGTCCGACTCGCTTTGTCGTTATCTGGAAAAAATGACTATTTAGATAGGAGCATGTAATAATATAGAAATGATGGGCCACTTCAAGGCAAATATTTGACTGCCAGCGTTCCCTCTTTGAGGCGGACATTTCCCGTGATATCGTGCTCGTCTGACGAGACCTGTAAAGCAAACAGGGATCTGGGTCTTATTGTTTTACCATTGCGTGTATCTCCTACTCGACTATTGCTCGACCCTCTATTTCTATGAATAAGGATATATGGGTTTTATAATGGTCTTTTTACAAGTACCCAGAACCACGCCTTTTCATTTAAACTTGAAGAATAACTGCTATGGCACAAAGAGTATTATAATCGTTTAGTAATTGGGGGCTTTTCATTGCCCCTGCTGACCGCTTTGGGAGTTTTAAATATTAAATCGTTTCGCGTTTCTCTGTTTATTTATAAAGCTCGAAAACCCAGTAAACATCGTGTTACTTTTTACCACCTTTAACACTTACGTTTTTCCTTCCTGTAGGTCACAGGGAAAAACGGGTTCGTAGAGGAAGTAGTACTGAAGGGGAATTTGATGACGAGCTTCGACTCTGCATCGTGGGTAAGTCCTGATTTATTTTTAGCTTTAAACTTTGTTTTTATCTGATTTTGCTCTTTGGTTTTTAATTTTGACCTTGCAATAATCATTCATTTCTAATGTTGTGAGAATTATTTTTGTATGACACGCACTTTGCATAAGATACGAAACATAAACAATACAATATCATCTCGAAAACGGTATTATTTTAACTAACAAAAACGACACTGCAATTTATATTAATAATCTTCAATCATATTAGATAATGGTAATGAATATTTATGGAAAATGTTCCAAAAGGGCAATTGTATTACGTATAAAGTATTTACTTTATTTTTACCGTATGGATGGTTAAGGATGTGTTGGATGTTGCTTCAGGTGGAAACTTTCGCGCGTTTGGTCATCGTTAATTTCTTGCTATTGGAAACATTCTCTGAAAGTCATTTACGAAAGCCAGTATCCTTTATGCCCGATTTCATTCACTGGACTTCAAACCAGCACCAAACATTCTTTAATGAAATGATAATGTTAATATCTATTTCTGAGAAAAGCCGTGCTTTGAGGCGAGGGGAATGGATAGACTTCTTAAAATGTGAATATGCAGCAATTTGCGGCGTTTCGTTTCTTCGGCCTGGGAGTGAAACAAAAGAAACCCGTCCGGTGTTATGTCGATAAAATTCTTTTAATAAGATTGCTTTTACGGCTTCAGTAGTTTTCTTCTTTGATGAAGCGCGGCGCATCAAATATGCGCCCAATGAATAGTGCATTGTAATTTACGACTGAGGCGGGCAGGGACCGACTCTTAAACCGGCCCCATTCCTGGTCGCGCGAAGACACGGACCTCGGTGCGAACAGGCCGATAAATATTCTTCGGCAAAGCCCATCCGTTTGCTGTCAGGGCGGGCGCGGGGAACGTTAATTTACAACGTCCAGTTGGCGAGTCCCGGGCAATATCGGACCGGTCCCTCGATGTCCATTCCCGAAAAAATCCCCGCGAGATTTATGGCCCTTATGTCGGCGGATATGAAAGCCATATTTTTCACGTGTCTCCTCGCGCCCGTAGACGTGATTGTCCGCGCGAGTCACTCACTGGAAAAGCCATTGTTGCCTCTTTTGGTGCATTTGGGCACCCTATAACTACTGCTCGCCACTCCGTTCCTTTTATTTTTATATTTTCGTATTATGATCCCGCGTATGGACTTCCCCGAGCTGGTCCATCCAGAAATTTCATTTCGGCAGTCGCAGCAGCTGGACTCCAGGGCCGACCCACCGTCCGCCATCCTCAGATAATGGGATTGGAGTCGCCCGGTCAGTCTTTAAAGGTTTACTGCTTTTTCGCTCCTGCACCTTCTGTGTTTTTCTTTTATTTCTCCCCTTTCGGTTCTCTATTTTTGCTCGGGAGTCCCGGAGCCGTAACACCTTTTTCTACGGTGCTCCGGCACTTGGCAGACCGTTATTGGCTACTCGATAAGTATACGCTTTGCGAAAGAGCCTCATATAATGAAGACCAAAGGATAAAGCTGCTTCTTTATTATAGAAATCTAGTGGACAGGTCGCCGAGCGCACAATTGTTTGGCCCCGATGAGGAATTTCTCCCGGTGTCTCTCGCTCTCTTATTTATGATTGTTATTATTTTTTTCACTTCTCCTGAGCACTGCCGATTTCATTGTCAAATGTGAGGATTTGATGTTTTTTCCGTCGGCTATTCTGCTTGCGTTTTGAAGGATAATATTGAGAGCGACCTTTTTAAATCTTTTGCTGTAAGTCTTATTCTAGTTTTCGATTATTTCTCCCTACCTCTTTCAGAAGAGAAAGGCCCTTTTTTCCAGTTTGAATGTTCAAAACTCTTTGTATTAATATTTCTTTTCATTTAATCAAAATCTGTGGGAGTAATAGTTTCCAAATTTTATGAACATGACATGTGAAATTTCAATGTGTACAAAAGATCTCATTTTTGTTGGAATTAAGTGTTCCCTTTACAATTTCAAACAGCTTAGCCGATATTTCTATCACAAATGACTCAGAAAACAAATGATTCATAGTAAGTGAAATAAAATTTATCTTTTGTATTGTGGAGAAGATATGCAAAGAAAAGAAATGTGGAAATATACAAAGAAAAGAAAGATATGGATAAAATTTCATACTACTGAGCACTGCAAAACCGAATTATAACAAATTTTATTAATTGGGTTGGTCCAAATATTAAGAGAGTTTTTCATATTCGAAATCTTTATCGCGATATTTTATTTAGTGTTTGAATGACAAGAGGTATAAATCAAAAGAGTGTAACTGAAAAGCAAACTGATATTTAGAAAATCTAACTCCTTACTTTCATATTAATTTTCGTTTTAAGTGTCAATGACAGATATCATGAAAATAATTTATTGAATGATGTATATATGCATTTAGAGAAAAGTTATGGCTAGTCAAATATTCTCTTATTCAAAATATCAAAAAATGCATAGGTGTAAACAAATTTAAGCAGCTGTAAATCGAAAACTACTGACTTCAGAACTATATCTGTAGTTCATTGCCTTCATAATACTTAAAGTAACATGTCTTCAAAATTTCTAGGAAATATAATCATAATCTTTTGAGATATCATGTTTTACGTAAATAACTTTTGACAAAATATAAGTTTTTCAAAAAACGCCTTTAAAGTTTTCATTTGTTTTTCTTTAAAAATATATTTATTAAACTTCCTTTATAATTCGTCACATTTGTAGGATATACCTTCTTTATTCACAATCTTATCACTTTTTTTTTTCATTCTGACAGTCAGTAATTTTTTAAAAATATTTTTTGTCCCTGACAAAGGCTGTCTCTTAGAAGTGACGATTCTCTTGTTATTGAAGTTAAGATATTGTTTCAAAGTATATATTGACCAGAAACTATTGCTAGATCATGGAATACTCCTATAAGACCCTAAAATCCATCATTAAACAGTAAAACAGCTATCGATGTCCCAAAACGTGAAGTTTGTAACTCGACAAATGTGCATTTTGGCAAAACTGTCCACAGAAGATTGTTAAAACTGAAAAACTTATTTAAATTGATGTGGCTTACAGATAGAGTATATAATAAATTAAAATAAATAAAAGTAAATTAATTTATTATTCAGAGTGCAGTGTATTTGGCTTCGATTTTAGCCACCGTGTTTTATAAAAATTCTATAACTTCGTTTCTATTTATCGTAAGAATAAAATTAACCCAAATTTAGAAAGCTAAATAAATGGGCTTTAAAATAAAAGTATAAAAAAAAAATTGTGAAATTCGACCCAAAACCGTCTTTCGAACGTAGTCAGATACCAAAAGTTGTAATAAGGCGCATTAAGTTATCTTGTAAGTTTTATGACATATTTTTGTTTATATTTATAATTTATGACATTGATTTACGATGATGACTTATGATATTGGCTTTATAGATACTTACAAAAATGCGAATTAAGCCCTTTAAACCAACATAAAGTTGAGGACTTCCAAGCTATTTCAATTTCTTCGGTTTAATGTCTTGTGATTTCAGTGAATTTGGATTTCAAAGTAGGGGGAAAATTTCGGTATCAAATCATTCAATACATTTTATCACTGATGTGATTCAATTGTATTAAAAAGAAACTTTTTCGCTTTTCGTTCATAATTTTTTGCCTCCTGTCAGGCAGTTTTAAAAACTGATTTGATTCAAGGAGTGACCAGGCTAGCTAATACTTGTTATGACCTTTCTTTCGACGAATTTCGAAAACTTCAATAGGCAGTTTGTACCCGTCAACCTAAAATATACATTATTAATCTGATATTTCCTGGGGTCGTAATCTTTGCAACTTATACGGAATTGGTCGAGGGTCGTCTTAAATCCTAAGTTTTACTGCTCATTACAGAAGTCCTAGAAAATGTAATAGTGCCCTACAGATAATGTTCCTTTTAAGCAATACTGCTTCAAATTAATCATCGGCTCATGATTTTCTTCTCTGGCCCGGGGCAATTGTTTCCCGATTCTTCTTGGCATGTCGGGTCCTTATCTGTGAGACTCAATGAATGCTCAGATGCCTCCGCGCCCTGCCTTTTCCAGTTTCTGGCAGTAGCAGTGCTTTGCTTAACGCCGAGGAAGACGGCGAAGTGCATTGATATTGCTGATTGTATAATAGATGAATAGCCTTAGGTTGTAGTTCCTGATACGGAGTATATCACGGTGGAAGTTCTGCTGATGAAATTCGTTTAACTCGGAATGAATTCCTTTTCTACCTTTACCTTACCATAATGCTTCTTTTTATTCCCACCCTTTTTTTGGGATCGGGGATTTTTAGTTAGTGAGAAGCGAAAGGCGAAATAAAAATAATGTGCAGAGAAGAAAAGAAAAAAGATGGAAGTATAAAAAATAATAAAAGGAGAAACCGTGGAAAGTAAGAAAAGAAAAAAAAGGTTCCCTTAATGGCAGTAACCAGAGCAGCGCCCATTAAGCTCCTGGAGAAGGTAGGAGAAAGAAATCTATATAAAAGCACAAAAATGTCAGAAAAGAAGGCGGTTGTAGAACACTGGAATCACTTCTTTACTTTCTTTTCCCCTTTTTTTTTTATTTAATTTTTGTTATTTTTATTTATTTTTAGTCGTTTCCCTTGCAGCGATTTTGCAACCAAAGATGTCTTTGCAAAGTTTCCGAAATGATATGATTTTTCACCCGACTTCCAATTGGTTCGAGACAGATCAATAATATCCTCTTGTCATGTACATGGCTTCAAAGAAACTATGTTGTGGCAGTTTCTTTTTTAAATGTTAAAGAAACTGATTAATATTAAGCGTCTTCTTCAGTAAAGATTGTTATTCATCTCTTAATTTGCGCGTCAGTTTTTTACTTGCATAATTCATCAGTCATTCGTGTCATTCCATTAATACTTCAAAACTGCAATGTCTTTATGCCAAATAAATTGCCTTTATACAGCATAACAGCTCTTTTTATTAATTTGCTACTACTTCCTCAATTAATCTTCGGAATCGAATCTTCAGCATCAGTTGCTTTTTTTTAACTCTGAAAATTAAAGATTAATTAAGATTTATTGAATGGCGTTGAAGACCTCTTATCATGATGGCGCTTCAGATTCAGTGTTATTGGATTATTTTTTGTTTGACTAATTTGAAATGTTATATATTTTTGTTTCAATACTTTACATAAATTTTCCGTTACTATGGGATGCTTATTTAAATAATCTACTGTATTTTTAAGCTGTATTATAATTAATATATGTCCCAAAACTAAGTTGGTGGTTTTTATTTAGAAAATAAGGTGCAAATTCACTTTGCCCGCCAGAAAGGTGTCATTTGAAATGTAAATATGAAAGACAAATGTTGAAGAGGGAACTCCGAAAAAAAGTTATAAGTATAATCATTTGGGATTCATATTAAAAGATTTATATTTAGATTCTTAAGAGAGAAATGTCATTAATTTCTACCTATTCAACATTAGGAAACTTTTTGCATAAAAACCGTTCCATGAAAACCGTTATATTAATTATTATTGCTAAAATGATTTTAATAATTGGCCTTTCTTCCCTTTTTTGATTCAAATTTGAGAAAGCTTTTTATAAAAATTTTAATTATTTAAAATTAAAAATTAAAATTTAATATCTTCTAATAAACTCGAAACAGAATCTGAAAGAGAACCAGTTTATTCTAATGTCATTTTCCCCCTTGTCTTCTGTTGAATAAAGACGAAAATGCTCTAAATTATATTAATTTATTTTAACTAAATTAGCGAATTTTATCATTTTTCAAATACTTCCTAATATATTTTTAAATTTCAATAATATTAGATCTTTTGTAATATTGATTGATATATGGATATTCACGTCACCTTTTCTCATTTTTCGATGAAATTTGAAATTATTTTTAAGTTTATTATAATATTTTGGATTTAAACAATTTCAATAGTGGTATATGAACATGGGAATCATTTCTAAGACTATATTCATAAGTCTGTGTATGCAAATTTAAGTTTCCGTGGAAAATGAGAACTGTTATGGAGAGTCCATTCTTTGCTTTCGATGTCACTGTCTTAACGAAGTATTGAAAATGAAAAATGCAGAAGCGCGTAGTTTTCCATGGTCCCACACCGTATCGCCATTTCGTTATTTAATGCACCGAAGGAAACTCTGGAAAATAAAATAAATATCCATCAGACCAACACAAGAGAGAATGGGGCGCATGCGTTGTGTTTGACTCTTCCAGAGTTTTCTTTTCCTGAGCCGGGAATTTGAGGACCTCTGGGAGCGGAAAAGACGGAGCCACGGCCTTTGGGGGGTAGCTTAAAGAGAAAGCGAGAGACAGGAGCAGAGACTGAGAAAGAGAGAGAGAGAAAGAGAAGTAAAAAAAGTTAGGGGCACGCGCCCTCGTGGCCAATGAGCGGCCGTCGTCGGCCTGATTGATGGCATTGCTCCGACGATAACACCTTTTGCCTCTCGCCCAAGGAGTCGGGGCCAAAAGGTGAGGAGGCAGGAGCCTGTCAGGGTTAATAGGCGTAGATTGATGGCTAGGATTTCTAGCAGGGCCCACTGGGCCCCCCTGCTCGATAGCCATCGTCGTCGATAAGGGGACACTAGTTCCTCTCTCTTTCTCCCTTTTCTCTCTCTCTGGTAGCAATCGAACATTAAATCCATCAGAAAATCTGGACGCTGTTGACAAGGATGGTGACGGACGAGGCCAGTATTGGGTGGCATTACGTCGCGAAGAAATGACAGCGACACTCTTATCATATGTCACGGGACAAGTGGCCAGTGCTGGTGGCTGGAAGAAGCGAGAAGAGGAGGGAAGGGAAAAAAAAAATCCCTTTCCTCACACCCTGTATCTTCTTTGGACTTTATACCTGGTTGTTTAAAGTTCCGTTGTGGTGTGGAGGGGGGAATGTGATAAACGAGAACGTATGGACATCATTGCTACCGGACGCGGCCCGATTGCTTTCCAATAATGACACTCCGTATGCAGTTTAACGCTAGGATGGCGGTAAACTCCTGATTAAAGAAATTTGAACGCAGAATCGATAGGTTGCATTTGTTTTCGCCGCTATGTTTAAACAGATATCTAATAAATCAAATTCTTCTCTTCTAGTTCGTCTTCTGATTCATGAGTTGCTTGTATTGAATCGATTGCTCAAATAAAATGTGGATGTTGAAATAAAATGGATCTCTGTGTTTTACCCCCTTATGGTGAAAGTTATTTAATATTTTATTCCCCAGTTTCCCTTTTATTACATGAAAACAAAAATGTGAAACTTTCTTTTTCTATTAATAATCCTATTCATTCTACCGTCATAATTGCTGTTCATCTATATTCTGATTTTGAGGTGTTAAAAAGGAAGAGAAAGATGCGTATATTAATCTATAAAGCAGTAAATGTTATGAAAGATGTTATAAGTATGAATAACTTTCTGAATTACAAGCAAATGTCCCGTGTATTTCTGCACTCACAGATTTTTCATTTATCCTATGGATTCCGTTACAATCTAGTTGACAATCGATTGCTTTTATTTGTATGCCGTCTTTTTTCTCCATGATATAAAAAAATCTTAAAATTTCTGAAAAGAATTGCAACCAATTATAATTAGAAAATACTATACTTATTACTCATGCTATACACTTATACATTTATTTACTGTACAGGGAACACCCGCATGAATTATATCAGCTGAGATGCTTGCAATGCATCTCAGTTTAATCCATAGAGATATTCGTAATCTCTTTTTACTTCTTTTTCTGTGTTAATGGTAACAGAAATTCTTCAGATATGCGTATATAATCTGTAACTGAAACAAAATTCATTAAAATTAGACAATGCTTTTACGGTTTTAAACTTATGAAAACAACTTAGTGCAGCTTTTAATTATGCTGAACATGTACCTCATAAAGAGTATAATTATGAACACAAATAGTAAGCATACAAAGAGTTAATTTAAATTCCCCCCTGATGGAACTAAAACTAAAAGAGATAATTCATAAGTTGAAAAATATCCTGTTATTGCCGTGAGGCAATTTACATCTCTTATGAGAGAATCTAAATATTTAATGCACGTATAATTTCCTCCTGATGTAATAAAAAAAAGTTCAGATGTCTAGAGATTATAACTGTAGTGTAGAACCTACATGACAATTAAAGTCTAGACTTCTGCTGTCTTTCTTTTTGCTTTTTCGCATCGATACGTTTCCTTTCGCGCAGCACTTATTCATGGTTGAAATATCGAGTCTTAATTTGAACTTTCTCTATTCGCAGACACGTTTCGTGTATTCATGAAAACAAGAAAATGCTGGACGCAAGCATAATGAACGTCTCGACTTCTGATTAGCATGGAGAGGAATGTCCTTGTAGGCAACCGTTGCATGCAAATGAATCCGCCACCGAATTACATCATCGCTGTCCACAAATCCTTTTCGATGACATCTCCTTTATTTCCCGAGGGAGTCCTCCGTCTTTCTCGTCTGCGTGTTTTCATTCTTTTCTTTGCTGTCTCCCTCTCTCTCTCTCTCTCGCTTTTGCGGCCGCAATCGAAACTTTGGGATCCGCTGGTTGTGGTCTTTTTAAAAGACGATCAAAACCTTAGCCCGGAGGGTTTCTTTTGATCTGCCACGGCTTAGTCATGGTGCGAAAGTTTCCGTTGTTTTAAAAATGTAAGTTCTTGTTGCTCTAAAACGATTTATTGGTCGGAAAGAGAGAGGGAGAGTCACAGTGTGTGTACCTCGGGAATGAACTCTTTTATCGATCACTCGACTCCACGAGAGTTCACTCTCTCTCTCGACACTTTGAAATTAAAGGCACGTTTTCGAAAAATCTTGTTTCCGTGTGAAGTTTGTCCGTTGTAAAACTTAGAGCCGTCTTCCGAGGCAGCGGGGGGCTCTCGCTGCGAAATAAAATAGGTGTAGGAGACAGAGATTCGGGTTATTATCGTCAATCGGGCTATCTCAAGTATTTTTTTAAAGGCTATGCCGAAAACGGTTTGTCAACCGTCTTGAATTCCTTCTTTATATATTTATATATATATCGTCCAAAGTCGAGCTGATCATTTAAATTGTTGAAAACTCCATATTTGGATTGTCTTTTTCAATTATTAATTTAGTCTTAACAGTAGCAGTATTAATATGATATGTTCAAAAACTTTCTATAGGTACTTTGGCATTAATTTAATAATTTTGATTATTGGATAATTTAAATTTAGATATGTAATCAATTAAAATTTTTGAAATGGATGTTTGATGTGTTTGTTGTTTTGTTTGTGAATAAATGTGTTATATATATATATATATATATATATATATATATATATATATATATATAGCTTTTTGAAGAAACTCACATCAGTTGCCTAAAAGCAGATCTTATTTTCTAATACAGTATTAGATGGTTCAAACAGATGTTTTCAAATTCTTTGAAAATTGTAGGTGATATTTAGAGGGTGGTTTCACAGATTGATACTCGGTTTCATGACCTTACAAGAAATTGTGAAGAGAAATGATTTTTATATCCAACGAAACAAACACATAAACGAGTGTATATTGCTAATAAATGTGCGAAATGAAATTTTCAGCATTGATAAATTAAAAATCAGATCCTGTCCTTAGTTTTTTAAAAATAAGAATAGATGTTCTTTCAAGAAATGTAAATCTACCTTAAACGCAAGTGGAGTGAACCAAATATACGAGGAGATGGAGGGACATTTCAAGTTTTATGATCAAGAAGAGGCTTTGCTATTTAAACAGTTGTTTCCGTTGATCTGCATATAGTTTTAAATTTTTGGAAGTGATTCCAGTTTTGTTAATCTGTCTGTTTGAAAGAACATTTTCCAGAAGCATTATGTTTCAACAGCCTCTTCTTGATCCGAATAAATAAGTGAATTTCTGAGTTATCTTCAGGTTTTTCATTAGCATAGAGCTGCGCGCATTTAAACAGAATCTTTACCTTAATCATTACTGTACGTACGATGAATATCTTCTTTCCTTGTTTTGAGAAGGCTGATTGAACTCTTCACATCGAGAATCGATTCTTTCAGAACAGAGTTGTTCTCTAAATAAAAGAATTAAAGATCCAAGATGTGAATCTAAATTTTATATAAGTTTCTTAGGAAAACACTATAAAATTCCATTTAACTGAGCTTCCTTTTCTTAGATCACGTGATAAATAAATATCATATATTGAAAGGGAATATTTTATTTATATATATATTTGCGATGTACCGTATGAAAAAATGTTTCAAAATTTTAAAGTCCCATTTGAATTTACATTTAGAAGTACTGCAGATTACTGTTAGAATTCCGTCGGAATTTGATTTAAAAAATGTTTTACACTGATGTGAAAAGAGAAATCTCTGTGTCAATTGGAAACAGATTATTTTTAGTTTTTAAAGCAATTTCGGGTATTTGTCTAGTTTAAGTTATTTCTTTTATTTATATATGCTTCTTTTCATAGTGTAAAGGAAAGCATCGGTAAATTTCAGTCAACATCAATAAATTTCCTTACTGTTTCTAAATTATGCGTAAATTTGCCTGCTCTCTTTTCGAAAACATGCATTTTTTAAATCCTAATTTAAAAGGAATTTGGATGTAAAATTCAATAGATATACCAATAATACATTTTCATCTTCAAAATGCTTTGTTTCTGTTCAGTCAGTTCTTAGGGCTTCAGTGTTTTTCTGTGTTCATGACGAAGTTTAAGTATTAGTACTCATTTATAAACACACTGAATAAACTAGAGTATATTCCCCTTTACTGAGAGACTAAATTAGTGAAGTCGCAATATACCGTAAAATAAATATTTATTAAAAAAAATTTCACTAATGTTGCATACGTAGATTAATTTATCAATGCATTCATGTGTTTAAAATTGATAATTTAATTTTTCAGTTTTAAATATATCTAGATTGCTAAGCGAGCTAAATCGGTTCTTCCAACGAATTCCAAACAGAATATCATCGTATCCCATCTCTCACGCAGCTCTACAATTTATTTCTTCAAGTAAGCTAGAGCAGCGACAAAGTGACATTCGCACATCATTTTATTTATATCCAACAGGTAGAATGCCCACGGACTCGGATATGTATGGGCCGAAAATATTTCAGCCCTTCTTCTTTTATAAATAAAATATTTCGGTTATTTCTCTCCATATTTTTCCCTCCTATTTGTTTCCCGTTCGTCCTATTTTATAAACCTTGTCATTCTTCGTCCACTATTAATTCTCCGGAGGAGAGGAATTTGCAACGTCAGCGTGCCTTTCATTTCCATTGATTGAATGCATGTGCTGCTGCACTGCAGTATATTTATATACATCCCCATATATATATTGGGGTAAAGGTATCTGAAATATAAACTGGAGGTCTAAGTTCATAATTTATGGTGTTTACTATTCGAAACTTTGTATCACCCGAATTCACGTGGTAACGGGACTTCCATTTTTCAATCGAGCGCAGTAGTTTCCAAGAAAATAGATTTTCGAACTGCTGGGTTATTTATTTCCCCGTATATATGGATTGGGACAAAATGAGGAATTGACCTCTGCGTCTGCCGATAACATTTTGCGTTTGACCAATGGGGATTAGTCGGGGCTGGAAATATTTCGGCTTAGGTACTGCATTTTTCAGTGGACATTTGTTTTACTTTCCTTTTTAATTAAAAACGAAGTCAGATAATTTCAGCGAGTAAAAAAGAGAAATAGGCTGTATTTTACGAAAATAAAGTAGAGGATTTTTAAAAAATTAGTCAGAGGCATAAGTTTATTCGTTTGGGTATCGATTAGCGTTAAATTCAACTTTCATTATTTTTACAGTTTCAGTTTATATTTGCTTGATATGATGAAAGCGTTCATCTTATCTTTTTTTTATTCTAGAAATAGAATTGATATATCGGATGCACGTGAAATTCTGGAGATTTTTTTTGTGTTTCTTGAATTACATTAGAAGTTGACTTAATACTATTAAACATTAAAAACTAACTTAATGTTAAAAGTTATATTTTTTCCTTTGTGTGCGACAACAAAAGATATTTACACAATAAAAATCAATAGTGTAATCTGTGTTATAAGAAACATATTTTCAAAAAAATCATTTGAGCCTTAACTGAAACCATCCTTGCGAATGGAATTTGAAAACTATACTGTATTAATCCACCAATTTTTAAAAGAAAAAGAATACTTTCAGCATTTAACTTTATTTGTTTCAAAATTTGTTGAGAGATTAACAGTGAAACTTTTCCTAGCCCATCATATAAGAATTTCCTCAAAAATGTGTAATGTTCTAAAATAGAGAACATCCACATCTATATGTTTAGACTGTTTACTTATACTACAATGCCATTTTTTGCAGATTATTTCGCAGCTAAATCTTTATACTCATTTTTATATACTACATACAGTGAAGTCGTTCTTGAAAATGTTCCTATGATTTATATCATTAAAGATTTCTCAACTAATTTTTTTTAAAAAAAATTCATTTTATTTAAGCAAAATATTTTTGTTCTTTTCATTCAGCAAATGGTATTATTGAAAAGTAATTATTTGAGAATGTCAGATGTGTAACTTAGATAACATTTAGCTGCTTATTATTCAAGCTCAAATAATTTTAGCCACGCGGAATATTTGTCTCTGTAGAGGTTATATCTTTATAAAATATCTAAAAAATGTTATTTAAAAATTTATTTCAAGCGATTAGTAAAAGTTTGATTGTAAATTTTAAGTAAAAAGTGAATTTTAACCTTTATTTTATTATAAATTTAGATAAAAAATTTATATTAGATTATTATTTATTTTAGATTATAAATTTAACCTTTTAAAAGTAAATCTTAGTCTTAAAAAAAAAGTTTGGTAGGAAGGTGAAATTGCGAGCTCAAATCGCATCGGTTTGCATATCTGTGCTTGGAACGTTTTCGGATTTAAATGTTACAAGCTGAGGTGCATTATTATATTGTTGTATTTTGTAGTTAGATCTTCTCTAACTATAGTGTTGTAATCATGTCGTTTGTCATTCATTACATCATAGCAAAATTCAAATATGTGCAATTTACACTTCTCGTTATACTTTATGCCGAACAAAGTGTTAGTTACTTTCAGTTGAACGGAATGAGTTTATTTTGAATTAGTAATGTTTTACAATAATTGCTTTATTTTAAGAACGAAGCAAGTTACAATTACATTTTATCTTTTTGTCTGCCTTTTTTATGCAATTCGCCTTTTGTTATATCAATATGCAAGAAATTATGTGAACTTCTACTGAAGCCCAAAGTATAAGAAAATATTGCTGCTTCTTACTACTGAGAGAATTCAGAAAAGCGTTGGAAGTAGAGTGCATAAAAGTGGCTGACCAATGACTTTCGAAAGGGGGTGGAGTATGAAAGTCAAAAGCAAAAATAGCCAGAGTATGGCACCCTCTTGAGTCACGGAATAAAATTCAGGTTGGTCAGGCGTGCTCCGTTGGACTTGTCGAGAGCCGGAAAAAGTGATGGAATATGTGGAGTTTATAACGAACTCTGTTGAAAACGGGTTTACATCTGCAGTGAAATGGCGCTTAAAGCTTCATGAGCTGCTGTAGTCGTGGCGCGTGAGTTTTGGCAAAGATGGATGGATACTTTCAAAATGGGCAGCCAGGGATTGGGTTGCAAATAGGAATATACATTTTCCGTCGCTCTCTCCTTGATTTTTCTTCTTATGTTCATACGGTGTGAATGTTTAATA
The DNA here is from genome assembly GCA_013235015.1 of Araneus ventricosus. NCBI lineage: Eukaryota > Metazoa > Arthropoda > Arachnida > Araneae > Araneidae > Araneus > Araneus ventricosus. The sequence continues at coordinate 126,115 of BGPR01000563.1, read as the reverse complement.
GCATCGCTACTGTCTCGTTTCATAACTTTTTCAGAGTTTGAAAAGAGGCTTTGTTAGAGATGAAGGAATGGAACGAAAAGCCTCCGGACATGCATTGTTTTTGTGCCTTTCTGAAGAGGTATATTCACTCACATTGAAACAATTGCCTGTCCGAGATTGTAGCAACTGAAATGAATGAAAATCGATTTGTGCCTTATGGATATGTTCTCTCAATATAGCGATTTTAATGGCATGAAATAGTTATAATATAAAATGAAATCGGCAGACAAAACTAACTTTTGAGACATTATTTATGTATTTTTTTATTATATATTTATAGCGTGTTAGTGGGATTCATTAATTTCATGAGACATGCTATTCACTTTACTCATACTTCGTCTCAAAAATAATTTTTTTTTAAATTGATTCTTTATGGCAAACGGTTAATTTGTTTATGTGCCCCTGGGTTTCCTATTTAAAATTCCATGTACGATTTGTTTCTGTGCAAAATATTAAATAAGAATAATACTTTTGAACGCCTTTTTTCAATTGAAGGCAATTTTAAAATTCTTTAGTTCGTTTTGTCTTCCGCTTTTTTTGTGGCACTTTCTTGTTTACTGTTTAATATGTCTACTGTACCCGTGCAACTTAAAAGGATCTCGCCGCAAGAAAAAAAAAGCCCATTTTTTTTTAACATTACGAAAAGTCCAAAAATGAGTAATATTAAATAAGCTTTCAAATGTGTGTTAATATAAATTTCTTTATGTCATGTTGATTGGAAAATGTCCTCATTATGCATAAATAGCGATTGGAATTTTTCAGGCTTTATCTTGGTGAAGACGTAGCAAACAAACACGAATGTTTTCTTAGGGTGCTTTCAACCTGTGTAAAATTATTTTCGAAAAAAAAAATGAATAATATGAGATGCCCTCCGCAATACATTCCTGGTGGATTTAAAACGAATTTTCGGCACTTGGATGGCGCTACCGTAAGCGATGGCAAGGTTAGAAAAAGAGAAAAGGGTTATTTGTGTTTCAACAATGCCAGTTAATTAACAGATCATGTTTTCTGGCGAGAGAGGAGGATCGTAACTCAATCAACTCGGCCAATGCTATCGGGGGAAAAGAGAAGTTTCTTCGGCTACTGGAACAGAGAGCAGTCGGGTCAGATCCAACTTAATGACATCGTGTCTTAATCTGGAGGACCTCATCAGCGATTCGTCGGAGCTAGGTGTTTGTTGGCTTTGCAATTTTCTCCGGGGGCTTCGGAATTTGTTCAAATTTTCATGCATTCGCCTCTGTCATGGCTGCCCGTTATATCTCATTCCCACGTCTCTTCCAAGTCTGTTCATTGTAGAGAAAAGGTCACTGTCATTGCTTTTTCGATTTTCAACTGTTTTCCTTTTAAATTTGCGGATACATTTGACCCATAGGATAGATTTGTTTAAATACCGTAAGAATGGTGATATTGTTAATACCAATATGAATAAGCGTCCCAGTTTATATACAAAGATATATCTTGTGAGCTTGTTTTAAACAACTTTAATGGCTGCGGACAATTTAATTTCTTTGAAACTCGCTTGTTAGAATTTTTAGACTTTATTCCATTTTCTAGTTGACGGAAATAGTCTTTGAGGCTTTCTGTTGTCAGTAATGGATAATTATTTAATCAAAATACTTAAATATGAATTAGATAGCTGTTATCTTTTTTTATTTATTCTACAGTATGTCTGATTTCTCTGCGAGCCAGAAACTCGGTAGCTCATTTCTGATTTCCTCTGCGACTCAGAAACTCGGTAGCTCATTAAGACAGAACGTAGATAGCTCCGAACATTTTTAAAATTTAAAAATATATATAAGTACTTCCTTTAAAAAAACAAATTCCTCTCTGCCGCTTTTCAGTTCATTCATTTAGTTTTGTTAAGCCATCTCTTTCTGGTGCTTGCACAAAAGACCGCGATCTAAATCGATAATTTTTTCACTCGCAGTGGTAGTGCATATGTACATCGCCATCCAGAGCAATAATAATGAAAGAGGGGCAATATTTATACCCTCTGCAGCCACAAATCAGCCGAAATATCCCTTCCCATGTCCTGTCTGCTTGACCATCCGTTCCTCTCTCTCCCTCTGTCCATTCCTCTGTATTTTTAACCCTGCCGTCGACGGGTCGTCTCGCCGTGAATGACAAATATTTGACGGCGCAAATCGGTTTTCGAGTCCCGACATTTACTAATCGTAATCCGGGCGCAAATTACCGGTTTCGAGCATTCTGGCCCGGAACGAATACGGCCGGATTTTGATATATGGTTTGAGTATCCCACCCCTTCAACCGTGCGTCCTCGCAACCCCCCTTTTACACCCCTCTTCGACCGATACATGTCTCCAATGGCCCCGCTTTGTCTTTTGCCCCCTGCCCGAGAATGTCACTGTTCTACCTACTTTTATATATATATATATATGTATCTCCCGGTTTTGTTTCTTCTTTCTCCAGTTACGTGCTCCTCCTGTAATCAACCTTCCATGGGATCCATGTGTCACATATTTTTTTTTCTCTTAAAAAATTCTAGTCCGTCGAACTAACGTGGAGGTTTCTTGAACAATCTTATGCGTTTCTTCTGGTGAGAAAACTGAATCAATCGTTTAAATGTAGGATTTGGGGTAACGGTTGAAATATAGATGCAACTTTTTGAGCACTGTACTTACACTTTTGTTAAAAAGCATTGTAAATTATTTTCAGTGTATTTGGAATTTTGTGGAAGAGAGCATGTGTTTTAATTGTGGGACAATCCTTAATAATATAATAAATGAGAAAGTGTGTGTGTCTGTCTGTCTCTTTGTTAAGCTTTCACGACCAAACTACAAAACCGATTTGGATGAAAATTGGCAGAGTTATAGCTTGAAACCCAAAAACGGATATAGGCTAGGTGAAATCACGTGAAATTAATTATTTTTGACTACAAACAACAATTAAATAATTAACAAAGCTCAGCTATTCTCGATGAAGATTATTTTATTTTTCAACAACTGTCACGTGATCCTTCAGGAATGCGAAAACTTGTGGAATAAATGGTATTTAAAATCAACTATCACGGGATCCTTTTTTCCGCTGTAACTTCGGAACAAATTGCTCGATAAAAATGATTTTTATACCATCTTAAAGTTCAAAATTTTACCTTTTCAATGATATTAATTTTATTTCTGTGACATTTTTTCCTTCAATTTTTATTCATTTTTAAAGTTTAATAATTTTTTACGTGCAGACGATGTTGAAATAACGCAAATTTGTACCTACTTCGCTGCTAGGAAACGGTTAGACTTTGAACTAATTTATCTTTATTTCTGAAAATTTTGCTTATGTTTATAAATATCTATAAAATAAGGCAGAAATTACATGTATCTGTCTGTCTGTCGGTCGATCGGTAGGTCACAAGAACTCCTCCTAAACGGTGAACGGTAGTTAGGTCAAACGTGCTATTTTCAACTTCCAGAGTTAATTAGTTCTCAAGATATTTAATTAAGTAACGAACATTAGCCGCTTTTAAGCCTAATGATTAGACGTTTTTTGCCAATAACTTCTGAAATCTTTATTAGACAATTATTTTTATGCCATTTTAAAGACCAGAAAATGATCTTTTTAATGCTATTAATTCCATTGCGATGAAAGGTTTTCTCTGATTGCTATAAAGGTTTAAAAATATTTTTTTAACGTAATTTCTAACAATACTTTTTATTCTTATAGAAATAAATTCAAGCCAAATTACTGTTTCGCGCACGGGCTTTTGCCAGTGTTAATGTTAATATAAGAAAATATTGCTTTCTTTGACCATAAACAACAAAGGAGACTTTACACTTCCGGTTTCCTGTTGTGGTAGCATTTACAGCTTTTAATACGGTTACACAGTGATCCAATGACGTTAGTGAATTATTCTCTCGATGTTTTGTTTAATTTTCACAGTGAGATATTACAGAATATCCTTCTGTAGATACGGTAATGGGCATTAACAAGGAACATCATATTCTGTAGAACTCTTCAAGATCTTAGAATTGTCAGGAGCACCTTCCGGCAAGCCGAGGTTGAAAGTCGGTGTGCCAGTACTACTAATACGTAACCTCGATATACCGAGACTGCGCAATGGCACACGGTTACAAATTACACACCTAGGTACAAACGTCGTGAAAGCTATTGTTATGACTGATATAGGGAGAAGAGAGAGTGTTTTAATTCCACGCCTTCCGATAACACCGAAGGATTTATCATCTCAGTTCAAAAGGTAACAAATTCCTTTAAAAATATCATTTGCGAGGCTCAGGGCCAGACACTGAAAGTGGCAGGCGTACATTTGAAAAAACCATATTTTTCCCGTGGGCATCTAGATGTGGCCTGTTCACGTGTGTACAACCCACACAACCTCTACATCCGCGCAAATAACGTGGTATACAAAAGTTTATTAGCATAAATAAACAATTTACATAACTATATCAGCATACATGTACAGTACACTCCTGTCAGCCGTCCAATTAAGTATTATCAACCGTCAGAACTTTTACTTTCCCCTTTCAAAATGCAACAAAACATTTACATTCGTGAATTAAAAAAAAGAATAATTCAAATTCTTCTCGCACGAAGTCGAGGGTAACAGCTAGTGTAGAAATAAAACCGTTTTTTTTTAAAAATCGCTTTTGAACGAAATTTTGAATTTAATAGCAAGCTCGCCATACTTTGGCTGTTCCTGGTCGATGACCATTGATCCATGATCAGGAACCACGAATGCATGTATACTCCATGGAACCACCAAGTTAAAGATGCCTGTGGTGTAGAAAAAGACTAGGCCGAGAATTTAATACCCGAATTTCTGAGGTTTGTGGTACCTCATTAGGACCCGTTACAGCCAAATGTTTGCCACGGTCACAAATTTTCCCCCATAGTAACACACTTTTTATTTATTCACTTTTTCTATTCTGATATGAGGCGTGATAGTTAACAGTACATTAGGTTTAAACAGGAGAAATAGGATTAATCCTCCTTTTCTCTTATTAATGTTTCACAACAGATGAACGCTTCCGACATATTTAACATCAGATAGTAATTGTAGCCATTCGACATCGAAAGTATTGGTATACTTTTCTTGTTGCACTGTTAGACCTGGTCTGAAACAACCAAATCAAAAGTTTGAAAAGTTTGTGTTATCAGTTGTTTAAGATTTTGTAACGTTAAATGTGCGTCATTAATATCATTGGAAGCATTAATATTTCTGTGCATTTAGTAACATTTTTATCAAAAGAAGCATTCTGCCATTCTTGTGTAACGAACTCTTGAAAGGGATCTAGCCAACTTAGTTATTTTTAGATAAAATTTTTGTTTAATAAAAAAGTATTTAATCCTTTTTGATTATCTATGTCCAAACTTGCCAGCTTATCCTCGTAGAAACACTTGTGACTTTAAACCGAACCCTTCCTGAACTTCCCGATGGAAACGCTCGTGCGGGTCTCTCATTCTGATTTTACAAGAAGAGTCTATTGATTCGTATGATCTCTTATGGAATTCGACTATTCTCTTGTAATGAATTGAAATTAAACTTCGTCGCACAATGCTTTCGCAGTAACTGATCTTATCTCTACATGAAAGGTAAACGTATTTGGGAACCTAGTATGTGTGTGTATGGGAAAACTAACACTTTCTCAAATCACATCTTCCAGAGTTGAACACTTAAAGAGAATCGAGTGTGAAATTGTCATCTGCCCCTTTTTTCTCCCTCTCCTTATCTGAGTTTGCACGCGAGCGCGCACACAGAAACGGGACGTTTCGCTTCGCTTGGACATGGCCGCTTGGATTGCAACACATCTGAACAAAAGGAAACAAATGCTCGGAATTAACGAGACGTTGAGAAAAATGTGCGAATGCCGGCGAGGGAACTGACCCACACACAGGGAGGTGGAGGTTCGTTACTACACAGTGGACTCGAGCGCCATTTATGCTGTGAAGCTACCCGTGATCGTTTGCGGGGCCCCTCGCGCTCATCATCATCACCACGATGGCCGCTTGTGTTTCTGTGTCGTTGACCCTCTTTGTAACCTCAATCTAGGTCATTGCTACATCCGTTTCTCTCTCGCAATTCTCTCCTTTCCATCCCTTCCCCCAGAAGTATCCTCGCTCCCCCCATTCTGGTCATCCAGTGGGGATACAATCCGGTGGACAATATTTCCCTCGATCTTGAACTGAAAAGGTATCTCAAACAAAAGTCCCAATCCTTATCATTGCCTTAAACTATTTACACGCGTAGGTGGAAGTGTCGCAAGAGATATTGCAAAAGAGAAATCCGTTAGACTTTATAACTTTTAGCTGAGCTGAGAAAGAGGAAATTAAGTTTGTTTCTTTGGTGATATTGTTAAATTACCAAGTGCATATTTATTGTTACGATATTTACTTTTTGCTTTTAAAATAAATTTGCAAACGCCTTTGGTTTCTCTTACGGATATGGATTAATATCAGAGGAAAGAAAGAAGAGTCCCAAAAATTGCGTAAAAATTCAAAATATGATATACTTTGTGGTGCCAATGAATATTCCTCAAAATTGCACCTATTATTCTTTGAAATTGTTTTTTTTTTTTATCTCGATACCACTATTTTTTTCCAACTCAATCAGGACAAATTCTGAAACATTATACGTTTATCGATGGATATTGTTATCGAAGCATTTCAGATGCTAGAAGTGTTTTGGGAGCGAATATTAACTCTCTACTACACAATGATGCATATTTTGCACCACTTGCCTTTTTGCCTTGATAAAATTTATTTCTATTAATTAAATAATTAATTAATGCAAAAATATTTATTATATTTTTGACTTGAAATAGGAAAGACCTTAATAAAGAAATTTCAATTAAGCAATTATACTTATAATTATTTAATTAGTTTCAACACTAAAGTTATATTTTTGCTCCAAAATACTTTTTGTAAATTACATCGGCGTATCTACTGAATTTCAGAACGGAAGTACATATGACCGCATAAAAATAAACTTTATGTACACATATACCAATAATCAGGCTTGTAAAATTTCCTAAAAATTTAGATACGAACTTCAAGTCAAGGCATGTCAATCGGGTTATAGAAGAAAAATGATCCATAATTTCCCCACCATTTTGTTTCAAAATGTTTTTTTCTATTATTCAAATCTAGACCATCTATTCTCTTTTGTATTTCTATTTGATTTCAGTATTTGCCTCCATTCTATCGTATCCTGGTTATATCCACTGGAAACGTTTTTGAAATGTTCAAGGTCTTCATATCCATTTGCTTCAATAAATAATTTGGCAGAAATGTTGGCTATCGACACCTACGATTGGCCGTTCTGTCTAAAGCAAAATCGTAGATACTACACTTCCCATGAAATATATAAGAAAGCAGTTTTGTTTTTTAAATTGCTTAATCCACAAATAATTTTTTTAAACTTCTAATTTAATGCATTCTCATTTTTTTATGTTTACGAGCATCGTTGATAAACATTTTGTTCGTTCAAAATATCAGCCAGAACGATTAAATGACTGAATGGAACTAACGGACAGCGAAACCTCATTATGTACTTTCTTTGTGCAATGTTTTAAAAAAATACTCGAAAATGAAAACACCATTTGTCATTCAAAATCATAAACTCTCTTGGTATGTCTTTGTCCATTCAGTGTATTCGAATGCATGTATTTCCGCTTCACTGGAATTCTCAATGGATGTAAAATACGCCTTGTGAAAATCTTTTATTCCTCTCTTTTCGATGTCATTTTCTTTTTCTTTTATTATTATTATTATATTTTTTTCTTCTTAAAATTGTTTCTTTTCTCTCTCTTTCACTTGTCGAAGGTCCCAGGGAGCGTTTCTGTGACCCCCCCCCAATTCTTCCTCCTCCATCATCCAGGGGATGGTGTGAAGAGGAACAGAATATCTCTTGTGTCCCGAGGATGGAGAGAAGAGACGAGAGAAAAAGAGACAGACCAGTGGCTGTCATCCGTAACTGTAGTCACGGAATGGGCGAGCTTTAAATTTCACGAATATCGACAGGCCTTTCCTACGTCCTCTGCACTCCCCCCCCCCCCGAACTGACCAGATCGGCGATCGATTCTTTTAGCGTATTTTTTTCCTCCCCTCTGGTTTCATCCTTCTTGTCCTCGTAGCGAAGTCAGCGTCCCCTGGTGATCGCAAAACGCACCCTAATTTGAGTTCTTGCTCTACAACTCTGCGTTGAAACAAAGTAACGACATCTCGAGCGTTTGTATTCTTCCATCGATTTGCTTCGCATAGAATTTGATAATTTTTTTTGAACAAGCGTGGAAATTAAGACAAATTAGAAATTGATAAACGCCGGCAACTTCAGTCAATAATATTAAGTATTTTTTGTAATTTCATCGTGTTGGAAAATTTTTGTTTTTCATGTAGAGAAAAATTAATAAATTTATTTATTTTTTAATCGTTCTTCATAAATAAAAGTGAATAAGTATTTAGTTATTTTATTTTACGCGTTTAAATATTCAAAAAAAAAAAAAATAATGATTCCATTTAGTTGCACTGTTAGTGAGGATTCCGTTGTTTTTAATCAAGGGCAAAAGAGTGAATTTGTGGCTTCATTTAATAAGTCTATTTTATCTGAAACTATTACTGTTTTCCACAATGAATAGACTCGATGCATCTACGAAATCGATCTTTTATTCCTTATAATTTGTTCTGCTTTCATTGGACATTACTTTGGTCAGGGTTTATAAAATTCTATTTGTGTTGCGTATTCTTTGATACGAATGAAAAATCGAATTCTTTTTTTTTTTTCCTATTTATTTTCAGATTAATTTTGTGTTTTGCATTTAAAGTTGGCGTATTAAGTAGCTTTTAAATTCTTTTTATATTATTAAAACATTTTTGTTAATGGTTTATTTGCTTTATATAAAACATTTGTTTAATATTACTAAGATATATGTCTATATGACATACGAGAGAAAAACTGATTAAGAAAATAACTTTCAATGATAAATGTTTTTTATATAAAAAACACGTTATAATTTATAGTGTTTAAATATATATTTTTTAAAGGAGATCTAATGTATAAAGATAGAGTTTAACTGTTTGGCATTAGAAAAAAAATGAGGGAAAAAACGCACTTATAAAAGAACATACTTTTTGCAACACTGCAGACTGAAATAAATAAATTAATTAAATAAAAGAACTTTATTTATCGAATTTGTCCTATTTACTGTTAGCTTCCCCTTGTTTATTGTAATAAAAAATTTTAATGAAGTATTTAATAGTTTTAAAATTTCAATTCAAAGTCAGGATCCGGAAGCACACCTTCGATATGAATCCTCCCTCGATGAATCATATTGTAATAAAAAAATTTAATGCAGTATTTAATAGTTTTAAAATTTCAATTCAAAGTCGGGATCCGGAAGCACACCTTCGATATGAATCCTCCCTCGATGAAGCAGCGTGTGGCAAGAAAATGAAGGCATCTTTCGCTTTCTGTGTCTGATTGATTGATTGAAGGCAAGATGGAGAGAGAGAATCTATTTATGTATGGAGACGCACCGCGAGAGAGAGAGAGGAGGAAGGAAAGAAAAGAGTGGGAAAAAGGAATGTTTTCTTGCCAAAGTGGTCGGAGGGCGCTGCAGTCGGCACCACTGCCAGAGGAGGGTGGCGGCACGAGCTAGAAGCCGTGTGGCGCTCAATCGGTTCGCACGCGTACCGACGTCATGCCACCGCCGGCACCACAACAGTGTATGACGCGGTGAGATGTGAGACTGACGCGGACTTTATTTTTAAAACCACTTCGCTCCTCCGAACCTACCTCAGTAACGGTTGCCTTAAACATACGTCGCCAGAAATCAAGAAAAATAAAAAAGAGAGAGTAAGCGCTTCGCGACTACTGGCTGATTTTTCTTCTTCGGTATTGTTTCTTCCCTCGCTTCATCGGTTTTGCAAAGGAACTTTCAACTCCCCCTCCGGGACTTCTTGGACGGACTCTATTTTTTTCTTCTCGTCCTCCGGTGCGTTGTTTTTCTTGCCATGCCGCTCGGCAATTGCTGGCCGGCCGCTGAAGTGCCGCACGGCTGACTGGAGAACGGCGGCGGTCAAACCGAGATGGATGCCGTCAATGTGCACCCTTTTTTCCCGCTCCTGTGGGCGAGCAAGTTCGGACCAAGACTGCCCTGGCCGGTCGGCAACAGGGGCGCCAACGGAACGGCGAGCAGCGATGAAAAACACGACCACACAGGTGAGTGACCCTCCCCTCCTTTGTTTATCCCGCCTCTAGCTGTTGACTGTGTTTACCACTCGGATAAAAATAACAAATGGCCTCGTGCGCTCTTCAGATCTGTGGATTGGTAGTGAATCCCCAATTACTGATGATCCATTTTTTCTTTACTTTTTAGAGCATCTTTTTAAAGTTTATTGTAAATGGTAAACTGTGATGCCAAGAAGCATAATTAAAATGAATGATAATAGCAGACCTTATAATTATTCCTAAGGAATTTATAAAGAATAGTCTTCTAATTAAAGTTAAAAAATCCCACATTTAATTCCGCGATACACTTTCGAATTACTTCTGAAAAAAGGCTTTAACTTAACCAGATTTAAAATAAAATAAAGAAATCCGCCGGTTAATATTTATCTGTTAGATGAGTGTCACTTAATAGGTGTAATTGCTTAACATGCAGTACTGTTTTACTTTTCAATCATTGTTTAATATGAAGGTGAGGTTAACTTCGTCTGTGTTGTAATATGTCTAAAAGTATAAAGATCATCATAACTAGAACTTTCTGAGTTCTATGCATTATTTTAGTACATTAATCGAGAATAAGTTTTTCATTTTGACAGAACGCCGCCCCATTCATTTTTACAGGTGTTTTATTTGTAAATTAAGTTCTGACAAAAATATATTTGTTCATACTACAAAATATTTAACACATTAACTAGCTGATAACTTTGAAGAAAATTGATGTAAAGTATTATGGATTTCTTTTACCATTTCGGATTTTTTATGAATTAGAGCTAATATTTCGAATAATAACTGAAAAGCCAACTAATATTAGAGGCATAAACATTTTTATTATATGCATATTTATTATATTATATGCATATTTATAAAAGTGAGGATTTCCGAAGCAATTAAAGCCACCCATGTCCATATTACAATAGCTTTTAAGTGAAATCCCTTAAATTCAAAATTCGGCCTGATGGTTCAGTGCTATTACGAGTTCAAGAATCTAAATAGGTTGCGCCTTAAAAATTTCAATCGTCTTTTCCATCAAATTTACTTATTATACAATCAAATAAGGTTGTCTAATTTATATAATCGCTAAGTCTCATTAATATGAAAATATTTTATTTATAAAAGTTCTGATTGATTTCCGATGAGATATGTTGTATATTGTTATTTTTGTAACCGAATTTGAGGGGTGCAATTTTACTAAGAATATTTTTTAAGTAGAAGCTATTTAAATAAATGTATATATATATACCCCATATTACAATTGGATATTATTTTACTTTCAAGCTAAGCATTATCAATCACGTTTTGCTTAGATCAATTTATCGTGCTTAACTCGTGATACCGAAATAGTCTTAAATAAAATTGAAATGGATGTAATATAAAACTTCTAAATCGAAAATGTATTTGCGTGTTGCGCTGAAGATTCGAGATAGTGATGCAAATGTTTTCGCAAGAACGTACATTACCATTTGACGGAAGTGGGAGACAAAAATTAGAGAACTCAGCTCGGAGGTGTTTTCTTTTGCGTAATAGTAAAACAAAAATGAAATACTAGAGAGTTATCCAAGTTTCGATACCTAGAAATGAAATAAATGCTCTAAACAGCAATATGTGAGAAAACTGAACAATGCGTGCAATGCGAGTTTTTCTTTTCCCCAAGTTTGAAAAAGGGGATTTACAACAAGCGTTTTATGCTTAAGATATACCAATCAACTATTATACATCTCTATAATATAAAAGTTTTCCTCCTCACGTAACTAGAAGTTAGTTATAAATCAAAACCGAGAAAAACTAATTCTTTAAAATTTCACATGAGCAATTTCTTAAATTTTGCTTTCAATTCTGTAATGGTACCAGAAAAAAATATTAAAGGTTAATTTAATTAAAATTTAAAACTATTATTTTGCCAGGATAATTTTATTATTTCAATTTGTAAAGTAGTAACCATAATCCGTTTGATTTTTTTTCTGTTGCTATTTCATTTTGAAGTACACCGAAGATTATGGAAGGCGAACGTCGTAATTTAGAAATCTAGTCACATACAAATAGAAATTCTTTACGTATCACATCTTAATTCTCAAATTTTCCACTTTTAAAAGTTCTCTGGTACACAACGAATCTTCGGTGAAATAAAGACTTAAATCCTCGAATTTCCTATCATGATGCTTAGACCTTGCAATTAAATCATTCAAGGCCTCAAATGAAAGAAGATCACTGAAAGTGGAGGAAATAGCAATAATTCTAGATTATTTACCATTAAAAAAAGTTTAGGGCAGTTTGTGCTTTCTCTTCAAACAACAAAAATTAGAAAATACGAATACACATTATGTGTAACCCAGGAATCTTAGCAAACGTTAATTCACCGATATTAATTTTTAATGCCCTTGATATTTATCGCTATCTCCGACAACTGAAGTTAGAAATCACACGCTTTTAACTCGTTATTTTCATCCAAACCTTACCTAAGCAATGCTCATTTTTGAGTAATACAGTATGCTATAAATTCGTTTCTTATTCTAAGGTCAAATCAGGTGTAGAATCCTGTCGTGGAACATTTTAACTCGTTTATTTCATTTCAATTACTATTGGCTATTCGAAGAGGCATAACAATTAATTTGACTAATTGTCTTGCGGCCCTTCTAAAAGTATCAACTGATATGAAAGCTATCTTTATATACAAATAGCATTAAAATTCAGCTATTTTAAACTGCTACAAATTCCTGCCATATCTTTAATTCGCTTTGCCACTGAAATGTAAAAAAATTGACCAGGGTGTATCTTAAAACTATGAAATACAGACTTTATTTTAAAATAAAGTTAACTGTCCACAAAAGATTGTTGGTTTGCTTAGAAAAATAATATCTGGTTCTGTCGGATTCTTGGACGTACAAACAGAAATAAGCATAATGCGTAAGGCAGAGTTGACTGATCATGTCTTTCAAAGAAACTTGATAAATCAGCATAAAAGCTGCCCTTTTAAGTGAACGATCTCTCGAAATTTTCTTGTCTAACTATCTCTTTTATGGTCTCATTAGGTCGCACTATTAATGTGGCAACATGATTTTGTCCACGTAAAAGTTAGAATTTGGAAATTTATGCTTTCGAATGATCACAATACATGACTTTCAGTTCTAGACCATGTGTATTTATAGAGTATTTATTTTGAGAGTGTAATATTATTGAAAACCCTGTGTTTTATTTAACCAGTTTTATAAAATCACAAGAAAATGCACATTTTAAAGAGAAAACGATATTTTGCCTAAGAAAATTTTTTTAATGTGGCATAGGAATAGCAGTCTTATTAAAAAAAGTAATTTATATGTATAATAAATGCTTACAAAATTTAATGGGCTTGTTAAATAGTTTAAAATTATTAACTGTCGTTTCAAGTTTTGTCGCTAGGATCAAAGTTTCCAGTATACAAAATAACCGTTTGTTTTGAAACTTTATTTCCATCCACCTAAAGGTTTTCTTGCCTTTTTTTACCTTAAAGATATTTTTCAGTATCTTTTTCATACATTTTCACTTGCAGTCTCTGAATTCGAATTTATAAGGAAACGGTATCAGAGAAACGTGGTGAAGAGATTTTATGAAGACCACTTCTATTTTTTATTTATTTGATGAAGAAGCTGTTCGACTTCTATTTCTTAATGGTCTGTGAGGTTATTACCCACCTCAAACACATCATTTACTATTACTCAATCTAAACGTGTTCTTGACAAAGCAGTTTTCATTCTTAAGAAATCGGAATACCACGTTGTTACGACACATCATTCTGGTTCTTTTTTTTAACAGGTTTTCTGTCTTTTTCGTTTCTTTAACGTTTTCGGAAAATTTAGCAAAAATCTTTTATCATTGTCGTTTTGAAATCCCTTTTAGGGAAATCCGAATGAGAGATTTTGATTTAGGACGTCAATGATTAACCCTTAAAAGCTCGATTTTTTTAAAAATTGATTTTGAAATGCTTTTTGACTTTCATTCCTTGAATAAAACATGGGGAAAATATTTAAAAAATCCGATTTCGTTTTAAATATGGTTTATGGCCAAAAAACAATTTGTCACCAACTGACAACACTGGGCTTTATTTCAGAAAAAAATTTCCTTGATAAGATTCTATAATATTAAACACTGCTGAATTTTAATAAATAATAATATGGATAAGGAATTTCCTCCAACATTGTAGAATAAAATATGGTATTCTCAAACGTACAAGCAAAGCTAAAAAGATGCAGTCTCAAGTGAAAAACATCAGTTTATTTTTATTTTTTATCAGCACTCAGTCTACCATGTATATGATGTAAATTAATTTAATAAAAATTTCAATATGCATGTTTTTGGCAACAACAGACATTAGAGCTTCAGTTTTATTCTCAAGATTTTAGGAGACAAAATTGGGTCTTAAAGGCAACACTGGGTCTTTAAGGGTTAAAACAGAAGTTTGAAACGAAATTTCGTCAATAAATATCAGCTGACTGTTTTTATTTATTTTATCAAATGTGTATGCATGATTTGCATCCGTGTTCCATTCATGACTATAAAATGAGGAATGGCTTATTCACTCATGTTATGCCGGAAAATAGAAATAACCATCCGAACAATATTTACTCACGTCGCAGAAATTATGTGCCATTCAAAATAGTTTCTCGAATAAAATGGCTCATGTCGTCTTTAAAATTGTTTTCCTAGTCCCATTTCGAACCTCCGGAAGAAAACGAATGAAATTACTTTTTAGCATTCGTGTAACCATATTTATTCTGTCCTTCTGATTCTTCTTAATTGCCTTTTCTAAACAGAAGAGTAAGGAGAAAAATATTTGAATGTGGTATAATAAAATATAATCAAATATCCATTCGTTTACCTGTGAGGGCACTGATATTGCTGTTCTGCATTTAACGACCTAACGGTTGCCTCGTGTCTTGTAGAAACAGCAAATATTATTTACGAATTTTGTGATGGGATTCCATTTCAAAACCAAATAACAGTTTTTCTCTGAATATGTATCCAATTTGCAGAATGTTTATTTTTCTGCGTTGGTGTATCATAATGTCTCGAAAATTTTCTATAAATATGTAATTTCGCGCGAACTTTTCGCCATTCTTTGTCTGAGTGTTTGCTAAGGCGTTTGGTGCAGAGGAAAACAGCTATGCTTTTAGTTAAATTTTAAATGCAGATTTAAATAGAGTTGAATTGTTTTATCATTCGTGTTTCTGAAGGCCCCTTGATTATTTGTAGTTGGCACAACAGTGGTTATTTAATTGATAGAGCAATTTTTAATTAATTCTGTGAATGTTTTTAATATCGATGATGGAAGGTAATATTTTTTGCTTACTATCAATATCATATATATCAGGCATAACGTTTTTTTTAACTTTCTGTTGAATATCCAGTACCAATAATTCTGGTGTTTTGTTTTTCTATTGAATTTAGTTTTCCCCCAGATCCTTGCGTCTAATTCAGCTGTATGATTCATCTCTTTATTTCAAAATAATCATAAAAATCGAATTTATTCTTTAATTTAATTTTTTTCTTCAATTTTTTCCGAGTAATAAATAACTTTTATTTTAACATATTGCTTTTATTTCACCAAATCTTATGGACACAGATAACAGAGAGATTGATAACAGATTTCGCACAATTCTAGAAATTTTTTCATCTGGTATCTTTTGTGGTGTGCTGTGCGTCTATTGTGGTGTGCATCTAGTATCTATTGTGGTGTGCTGTGCTTATATTTTTTCTTCTTTCCTGATGGAAACTTGATGGGAAACCTGATGTTTATGAAACTAAAGATAAATAAGGCTTTTCTTTTCTGTTAAACTTATTTAACTTCCTGAATCCTAGCATGATCTGCGAAAGACTCTAAACAAAACTATAATTAAATTCACACTGCGTTAATTGAAATGCTTCTAGATTTTAAAATAATATTAAATAAATAAAACAAATTTAAATTTGTTATATACTACAGCGATGTCCATATGTCTCTTGCAAAAAACACTAATTTTCTCCAAAAAATGAAATGTTTTTCAACATTTCTCTAACACATTTTGATGCGATTATCACAAAAATTAACGAACTTTCTAATTGAAAGCTGGTATGAGGTCTGAAGAGATTAATTATAATAATGAAATTTTAGTGCGTAATTTCGTGCCTGTAGGTTAAAAATTGCGTCGAAAAACTGACCGTAGAAAAAAAGCCTTAAAACTCTTCATAATATGGATGGACATTGAACTAGAAATATTCTACCAGAAAAAAACTCATGCCTCAAAATCAAATTCGTCTTCTACAAAATTATATTTATAATAAAAAGTTCTTAGTTTTTTTTAATTGAATGAATATATTTTTACATGAATTCTATTTTAATTCTGCGGAAATAAAACTATTTATAGCATTTTGGTAAATAAGATTGTAATAAATAAGATTCTAAAATATATTTTTAAAAATATTTATAGCATTTTGTTTTTATTCTTTGACTTAAAGAAAAAAGAAAATTTGGGTGTTTAGATATTTGGATAATAAAAGGATTCGCTTAACAGTGAACTGAAGAAATGAAATTACAAGGTAATGGAATTACAGAAAGCTTTTAAAAAGAATTACTACAACTACTGTAATGTAATATAATAAGAATGATAAATAGAGAAAGTAAAGTAGTGCAGTTTTGTATTTCCTTCTGAACACTATAGAAGTGGTTTAATTTTTTTCATCTTCATGTCACGAAGATTATTTCTAAACAAAATTTATATACCTTAAATCATTATGGAATAAAATTCTTAATACCGAAAAATACTAAAATATTCCGATTGTTGAATAAATGAAATCCATGTAAAGAAGTTTATATTCCTTGATGAAACTTACTTGTGACTCAACTAACCATATAAAAACATAATTTATACTTTCATTTTTAAAAAACTGCATGGTTTTCAACATTTTGTTATTGTAGCAATTGTCGTCAGGGTTTTTTTGTTTGTTTAAATTCACACTTATTGTGTCTCATTGCAATTAATGTCGTAATTCTTTTTAAAAGCTTTCTGTAATTCTATTTCCTTTTAATTTAAATTCTTCACCTCAGGACTGACAAAGATTGATATGAAAAACTTGAAGCCATTTTCACTTAGTTATGTCCAAGTCGCTTTCATTTATTAACCTGTGCATAAACTAGATATGCGCATTCTTCTCTTACGGATGAAATTTCCACACTCTTTCAATGCGCAGACACCTTCAGCATGTGTGTCAGATTAATCATATTTTTAAAGCAAGTGCCATTAAACTTTTCAACCGAAAAGCTCGGTACAAAATTGCCCACCAAATAAGACAATAATTATCATTACCCTTCTTCCATTGTTGGAAGGTATTCTTTAAAGTAACAATTTGACCCATGAACCATAACGTGGCTGCGTAACAATGCGAGATTCTCTCCATTCAAAGAATTTTGCTTCGTTGAAGCAGAATATCGAAAGGAAAGAATGAGCTGTGTTTTGCGAAGGAATCTTTCTCGGAACTTGTTATGAAAAACATAGCATACTTTTATTGGTTAATAAAAAATTATAGTAATAGCGGTCTGAACAAACTGTACCCGTACTTTAATAAGTACTTCAATTTGATAAAAGTTCATCGGCAATCAACCTGTGTTTGATACGCGAATATCTAGGTCAACCTTAAAAATGTGTGCCATAAAATGTAAATACATGTTTCGATTCGAACTAATTAATTGTAGGAGTTTTATGTAAGAGTCGTGGGGGATAATGAATTAGTTTTTCTCAAATTTGATTCTGAAATCTTCAAGATTTTAGAATTGGTTCATTTTAGAATGTCAGTGAAAGTCTCTTCTGGTTGAACTCTAACCTGGAGCTCTTAAGAAATTTTTTTTATTTAATAGATATTTATTGATTGATGTGTTTTTTGTTTCTACACTGCAAAACAAGGAATTTTCTTTCTTGTTTGTATTCAGGAATCATTTGGCGCTAAAACTTTATTTTAACACTTTTTCCAATAAAATAATTTGATTTTGAACTTAACCCATCTAAAAATTGTGAAAATATTATTTTATTATTATTATTTCTAGAAATATGTAGTGATGTGTAATAATAGTAATTTTTAAATGTTAAAAAATAAAAACAAAAAAATCATTTTCTTTTTATGGTTAAATGTTTTTTCAGTTTAAAAGTGCTTATAAGTCGGTTTCTTCTGTTATTTAACAAAGTATATAATATTTTGAAAATTATCACCTAGAAAATAATCTGGTATCGATCATTAATATGTTTATCAAAATATTTTTGTGTTTTAAAACCTGTATATTATTTTTCAAGGTCTTTTACTGAGCTAGAATTTTGTTTTAAATTTAACGTGTATGCCTCTCTTACAAATTTCATAAGTATGATTATACTAACTGGTGCTGTATTAACTGAATTTAAATGTTAGTTTTACGTGGAAATCAATTTGAGTTTTTAATGACGTCGATGTTTTCAGAAAATTTTCAAGTGCTTTTAGAGAAACACTATAATGCGGTCAATTTAGTCAGTCCAGCATAAGACAATATGCAGTTTTATGACATGCGCATTGACTGACAAATCACGTGATTTTTTTTCTTCTTTACATAAAACAATTCTGCAAGGGATTTTTAAGAACTCTAAAATTTTAGAGAAGCTTTTGGTAGTTAGAAACTCGACCTTTTTATCCTTCATATAAATTGCAGTTATATTTAGCATTTCCCCACCTCATTGAGATAGATTCAGCAAATGACATTAATCGCAGAAAGAACCTGCTAATTTTTATTTTTTCTCAAAACATATTTCGTTTTTGTATCTATTTCGATGAAGGTTTTATTACTAAATATATCTAACTAGCTACCCGTATCTCTTAATATTAGATCTATCGGCATTCTTCCTTGATGGCCTTTTCAATCTATTATGTATCTCTAGTGTTCAGATTCAC
Organism: Araneus ventricosus; assembly: GCA_013235015.1. Classification (NCBI taxonomy): domain Eukaryota; kingdom Metazoa; phylum Arthropoda; class Arachnida; order Araneae; family Araneidae; genus Araneus; species Araneus ventricosus. The sequence goes on along the minus strand of BGPR01000563.1, from coordinate 106,965 downwards.
ATTCTTGCTCCGTGACTTCTGGAGTGTATTGTAGCTATTTGGAAATAGTGTCTCGGCTTTATTTTGAAATACGATTTTTTTCTTTTTTCCGTTTTATAAATGTGCTGGGTTTGAAAAAAAATTTTGTCATCTGTTCCTAAGGTTGCTTAGTAGAAAATAAAATAATCTTTTAATTTAAGGCAATTTTTTTCCTTTAATTTCACACACAAAAAATGCACCATCCCTGCAGATATGGTAGACGATCCTTTAGTTATTGTACAAAACTACTTATTTTGATACGACTAAGAGATTGGTAAAAGAGATATTGGAGCCATAGTCTTTAAGAAATAAACTTGAAATTACAATCCGGAAAATGATAATAAGGCGGTGTGAATGAAAATGAAATTTTTTCTAATCTCATTTGCCCCTGTTTTGGATCTTTTCACAAAAAATTGTTATTATTAAACTTTTAACTTTTTGAATATTTGGCATAAAAATTGTAAAGAATCGAATAATGTTGCCATTTTTCCTGACATTTTAAAAATATTGCTGCTGTTCTCTTAAAGATTGAATGAGCTCTTTTTGATTGGAAAATGACAATGTTTTGTTTCTAATTATTATTATTTTGATGATTTTCTTTTCTTTTTTCCAAGAGAGAGTATCTCATCCATATATTAGAACTATGTTTCATTGAAGCTATCTATTCTGCCATAACAATTACAGGATACCGTTAGAGAATCAAAAATAGAATTGATAACTTAATCATTCTTACGAATAAAATTTTCGACTTCTTCCAGTTGGTTTTAAAAATAAAAGATAAGTAAGTAAGATAAGTAATAAAAGTTAAGTAATCATATAAGCTCACGATGAATATATTCAGTATATATTCTTAAAATACGAAATAAAATATTTAATTTGGTCGAAGACAGTGATTCTATGAATATTGTGATCAAAATGTTTTTTATCGAATATTTTCTGTCGATTCTCAAAGATTTTTAACGATCTGAAAACGAATTATAACAAATTGTAAAGGAATGATATTAAACCTTAATGTAAATTATTTTCTATGTTTCTAAATATATATATATATATATATATATAATATTTTATCTGCACACTATTTCAACGCACAATGCAGTTCGTGGTTCGAAGTTTTTTTATTTCCATTTATTGCCATTTTTAAATTTCTCCTTTATTGTGTATGTCGTTTTATCATGGCCACGGTGGCCTGTTGGTGAGCTCTCAGTTATCGGACGGGAGGATTCTGGGTTCGGAACCCGATCGCTCCAAAGATTTAGCAAGTAAGTGAACCTTTGGTGCAGATTAAATCTGCCGTGGACTGTTATAGCTGAAGTTTGGAGAGCGAGTTGCCGGCTCAGGAGTCGTCCTCGTCTTTTGACTACGGTTCGCAATGGCGAGGTCGGTCCCGAAATAGCCCTCATGATGCTTCAAAATGGGATGTAACTAAACTAAATATTTGTTTTCTGATCTTGGTAATGCGTTATAATTTGTAATTCCAAAAATTCTGTTTAACCATTTGATCATGATGGTATTAATTATTTTAAATGTTGTAAAATTGCGTTTCGCCAAACGTTATAATTATACGTTTTCCCTCTATAATTCTGAAGACTTTCTGTATGTTTGAAGATTCTTCCAGTTTTCCTGATATAAATTAATCTGAGGCATTTATCTCCTATTTTCGCGAAATATCCCGATAATGGGAATATTTACCATCGCTGTCCGAATATTCCATTCCCTATACCGAGAACGACATTTATTGGATTGGTCTTTTCTGTGTATATATTCATCTGTAGAGAGCGAGAGGAATGGGGAGGAAGTGGGGGAGTTCTCTTAGATGGATTTGTCGTGTGGTCCACCATCCGTCCAGAGGGTCCGAACTGGTTAGCAGCTGACCACTCTGGCCGAACCGGATCGATACGGGGAACGGCCATTTCCGACGTCACGGCCCGGGGACTTTGATGACGTCGGCCTGAGGAAACGCTCCCTCTTATCAATCACCGGCCAAGTTCCATTAATTGGCCCGTTGTGACGTCACCGCGATGACCTCTTTCATTCGCGACTCTTCTTCGTCTCTTTTGTGAATAATCGGTTCCCTCCGTCTCCTTCTTCCGCGCCCTCACTTGTTATATATTATTTTTTGCGGCCCTGATTGAGTTTGTCGCCTCGCATTTCGGCCACTGGTCCCTCGCCGTCATTTGCTGGCTGTTTATCTCTCGGACCGCCGCACCCCCGCCTCCGCCGTTCCGGACTATCTGGCAGTTTATGGTTTTTATACGGTTATTGTTATTTGCCTATTGTTGGCCTAAATGGACGAAGGTGATGGCTGCGCTCGATTCGGCTGCTTTTAATAGGAATCCGTTTAGAAGAGCTTCTCGCGCGGGATGTTTGTTGTTTGCTGTGAAAAGTGGGTTTCTTGTGTTGCAGTTTAACGCAAAAGCTTTCCTTGTGCCTCTCTCGACATTTGATTTGGACAATAAATAGGGCAGAATAAAACATTTCGAATTATTTCATTTAAGAATTGACTTGTATTCGAGGGTTTATTATTATTATTATTCCAGAATTTCATTGCCTCAAAGTTGTATTCTTCCCTCTATTCTGAAGTACCAAAGAATTAAAAACTTACGATTATTTTAGTTTTGTTATGTCGTTAACAAAATGAAAGATTTTCCGTTTTTTTCTTTGACTTAATCAAGATACGAAACAATAGTTTTGATCTTTTTAAAGGATTCAGCATGTCAGCTGTTTAAAATGAAATAAAGTAAAAATATTCGTCATATCAGTTAAGATGTTTCGAATAACACAGAATTTTCTTTGAAATTACTGGGCTTATACTATAATAAATCATAAACTTTTTTTCTTATGATATTTAGTCCTTTATGAAACCGTATTCGTCAAGGCAAAGAATTCTGATGATTTAAAAAATTATTGCAATTCTTTGAGATAAATCTTTATTTTGGATTTTTTTAGTTTTACTATACAGTTTAAGCTTATGATAAATTTTTGTTCTGCTTTCTAATATTTATAATTTTAACTATAATGAAAACTGTTCCGAATAATTTGGAAACTGGGCAAGATTCTTGAACACTTTGATCCCTGTCTCCCCTATACTAAAAGCAGTTGAATTTAAAAATCAATTCATAGAAACTTTTCCATCCACTGAAAAATCATATTTGTTATCATTTGTCTTGATTATCGGATAGGAAATTATTGACGTATTTACTTTTTTTCTTGATAAAGTAACGAAATACGAAAAGTTGGAAGACTAGACAGGAACGCTTAATAAACAGGGGTGGCGCCAATGGATGGACAGGGCCACCTTGTTGGGGATGCTGTGCCCCCCGTCGGGAAAAATTTTTGAATGGGGTATTCAACTAGTTGATAAATAAAAATCTAGCGAAAATTTGAGACCAATTTCATTACATTCGAGTTATTACATTACTTACTTCATTACACTGAGTAGGTCGTGCCCCCCGTTGGGCAAACTCTAACGCCACTCCTATTAATAAAACAAAAAACATCCTAGTAACTAACTTCATGCGAGTGCACAGTTACCTGGAAATCATTTTTGCACAACAAAGATACCAGTTTACCATACAGCAAAGAAAACTTCCCACCATCCCCTGCGAGGTTCCTTTCTCTGTGTTCGTGCAGCGCGACAAGTTTCTTTTGAACGGATCATTCATACTCGGTAACCTTTCGAAATTCCATTTCCTAAGTTATCTCTGGGAGCGCGGATTCCTTAAATAAGATATATGAAAGTAATAAGACCTTAACATTGCTCGCCATTTTCTCCTTCCGTTCTATTCTTATGATTGAAAATGCGATGAAACTGAAGAATTTATCTTCCCCGATGCCAAATGTAGCCGGGGCTTCCATTTGTTTGGACTCCTCCTGTTCCACTGCTAATGTCGATTCGATTTGTCATCAGTCTGCATCAGGTGTTTGAACCCGATTTCGGAGTGCTCATCTATTCTTTCGCGGATACGCGTGCCATGCCAAAATTACAATATTCGACTCCTGTTATTTTATGGCTGTCTATCAGTCGGACGACCTGCATTTTTCTTTTAAGGTGAGAAATGACAGGTTGTGGATGACTTCGCATTCGTGATCTTGTGAACAGATTTTTTTTTTATTAGAAAATGGAATTAATGTTGCATTGGGCTATAGGAGATATAGACTGTAATAACTAAGACATTAAAGAATATATATATGTGGTTGTGTGTGTGTGTGTGTGTGTGTGTGTGTGTGTGTGTGTGTGTGTGTGTGTGTGTGTGTGTGTAATAATCTCACTTAATTTTACTTTAAATTCTTATATCATATATTTTAAAATCTTAGTACAATACTAATGTATTCCAAAATCACTTTTCTTAAACTCCAGTTTCGTTTTATTTCCCGCGCTGGATAAGAGTGATTCATGTAATAAATTTTACTATGCAGATTATCTTTAATGATTCTTATGAAATGAATAGTAACTTTCTTTCGGCTGGAATATGTAGGAAAGGTAGTACTTTAAACAGTATTCTCTACTCGGAGTGCTTATGTCCATTTAATTGGTAATTTAGTGCGCTGTGTGAAGTTTTCATGTTTCAGGCTGATCATTTATTATAATAAAATTTTAGGATAGTTTATATTTGCATTCGTATTCAGTTTATAAACCTGAAGGTCGACCCTTACATACGCATTGTTTTACTTATTTATCCTTTATTACAATGAAAATATTTCCTGCGTATTCATGGGATGTACCGTTTTCTTTCGACTTTTATTTCAGGTTAATTCACCTTTGTAGGAAATCTATAAAATTATAGAAAGGTAACTGAAAGTAAATAAATCATCCATCTTTTAATTGTAAAATAAACAATTAGTCTATTATTCCTGTTGCTTGCTTGTCGGAAATTCCCATTGCAGTTTTAGTACTACTGTTAAGTCAAATTTTAAAACAGTATTTGTATTTAATATTCTTTTTTATTTTATAACAATAGGATTAAAAACCTTTTAAATTATTCTAGTTTAGTATTAATATAATTTATCGAAATATGGATAGGCTTTATAGAAATATGATTGTTCATATATAGAAGTTGATATAAATATATAAGACATTTCTTGGTTTGTTTTAATATTTATATTTAAGGCTTACATATCTTGCAAGTGTTTCTTCATTTGACATTGAAGAAGCACTTCCCACACGCTATTCAACCCTCACTTTTTTTTTCATTTATTTAAAACCGTTTGTTTCCAAAATTTATCATTTTTATGCTTACTTTTATAGTACAAATAAAATTAAAAGTGAGTGTTTTCCTTCCCTTCAAAAATTTTCCCTTGAAAAGTTTTTCATTTCAACTAATTTTACTGAATTAAAATTGAAATGGTATTATTTAGAATCACTTTTCAAATCAAGAAATAGTAATTTTTTAAAGAAATGTTAATCTACGAAATTCAGATTTTTCGTGAATAATGAATTTAATCTGAATGCTCTCTGATTGATTTAATGTATCAGTTAATGCATTGCGTGTTGCATTATTGTTTATTCAATTCTTTAGTATAGAAGATATCGTATAAATGATTTTCAAAAAATTTCAAACACGCTTTAAACATCGTCTAATAACAACATTAATGTCCAACATTTTATTATTGTTTATTTTGAATGATATTGATTCAGAGTAAAGAGCTAAGTGATCCACATAACTGTAAAAATTTGAAACAATTCTTTAGTATGGAAGATATCGTATAAATGATTTCCAAATAATTACAAACACACTTTAAACATCGTCTGATAATAACATTAATGTCCAACATTTTATTATCGTTTATTTTGAATGATACTGATTCAGAGTAAAGTGCTAAGTGATCCACATAATTGAAAAAAATTTGAAAATAAAATATTCAAACATAAATAAAATTGATTTTGTATAAAATAGAGCTTCTAATAGAGAACATGGAACTGAATATCATTAAATTTTTGCCAGTTTATGGCGAAAATTACATATTAAATATCTATTTCAACAATAAATTATAATAAATGAATCGATTTATTTTCTTTTAATCAATTGCAAATGAACTATGTTCCCAGCAGCCATTTAAAAGAAGATATTTTTACTGCCACTAATATATCATTTTTAATTAGGTAAGTTTGCTGGTGTCTTAAAATTTAACAGGAAATAAAGGCATAAGAGCTATTTAAAAACTTTTAACCATACATTATTAATTTCTTCAAAAACATTTGTTCGATCATGGATTAATTGCATCGGTATTGATTTGTTTATTCCCCATGTGTTTATTTTCTATCTTTTATGAAGTTATTTCGATACATGTGTTTTTTTTAACCTTCTTTTATCGTTACGTTCATTGATATATATTTGTGAAACAGCATTATATATAGTATATTCTTACAATTACGCAGATTAGTTTGTTTACTTTATATCTTTTTTTCCATGTTATAAACTTCAGCTTTTTTAAAGATAAAAATAGCTATATTTACGTATAGTTTTTGTTGAAATGTTGAGATATCTATGAATTCTAAAACTTTCGCTATTGTTTTTGTATTGCAGTAAGGAAGTTCGCGTTGTATGAAGCTTTGTTTGTGTGATTTTCTCTGCTTCTAGAACTGAAGATCGAGTTAATCACTCAAAATTTCCTGCTTTGCCTGCTAAATAGGAAATAAGAATTGTGGTTGGCATTCCCGCCTCTTCCTGTCTTACTCAACCTCCGGAACGGAGTTACTATGCGAGTATAATGAACTTCATTGAGTGGCTTTTTTTGGTTCTGTTTTGTCACTATCAAGATTTCGCCATTTTAACATACTCACTTACCAGAAGATTAGAAGGGCTTAATATTGCCTGAAGATAAACAGTGTGTTAAAGATAAATAGTTACCTTTCCGTTATTTACGTTCAGCTGCTGGAGTGTGAGAAATGTTTTATTTATAGCTACTAATTCTGCGCAGGTTTGATTGGAATTGCAAGAAGCGTAAAAAGTAACTTTCCCGCCATTTTTGTTGGTTTCTACTATATTTGAATCCGTAACTTACCGAAAATTTCATAGTAATGGAGGAATTTTATTGGTTTGTTATATTTTAGTTTAAATCATATCATTTATTAATTGATTGTATAATCAACTAATTTCCTTGAGGAACGCAATCAACTTTAATTACTGCATTGCTCTGCATAAGATAAAAGTCACGATTGCATCACGGCTTCTTATTATCATCAACTCTAGTCATCATTTCGGTAATGACATAAGGAAAGAAGTGTTATTTATGCAAGTATAATTTTTTTAGATATTTGGCTTATTAACGCGATACGTTCTGATGGAAATGAGAGGTTTCGTTCTGTAAACATTTTCAAATTTTATTAGTATTATTATTTTTCTGTTTTCTGTATTTTTCTCCATTTTTCTAGAAACTTTGAAATCATATACAGTTCACGTTATTCTGTATATTCAATTAAAACCTATCGCGGTTGGGTGCTTAATTGGAAAATCTAAAAAAATAATCGATATTATTGCTCATGTAAGTTAATGTTTTTTAAAAGAATAACAATTTTCCTTTTCAGAATATTACTGTAAATATATATTAAGTGGTAATTCATTTTGCATAATTTAGTAGAGTTTCAGATATTGTTAAAAATAGTTTATTTTAATTCAGAAAAGCTTTCAAAATAATTTTTGTTTGATATCGCTCGCATATCAGTTTGAGAATAGAATTTATATAGAGAGATTTTTGTTTGAAGAACTAATTTTTTAGTTCAACTTGCTGCGATATTTTTGTCCAATATGTTTTCAAAAATCTCTCCTACAAATTTATATATTTCAAATAAGATGGTTTTTCGTTTCATTGCATTTAGTGGTAGTCGAGCAACTATTAAATATCGAAACAAAGTTGAGGATTTTTTTTTCAAGTACGGTTTGAATTAGACTGCTTTAAGTTTTAGGAATTATTTTACTCCATTTGGCAGCAATTTCCTATTAAAAGAAATACATTTTCAGAGTTATCTTACAATTTCCTGTTCAAACCAAACAACTATTTATTTTAACTTTATAAATAGAACGAAATGTTTACTTCGTTAGCTTAACTGAATTACAGTCAATTAATTTCAGACATAAGAAACTGTGAAGAAATGTAGACTGGTTTAAATTTTAAATGACTTTATGAAACATAATTTGAAATGCGAATTCTTTTGGAATCCTTCATTGATAAATTAATCTAAACATATTTGTTTCTTATATTTCAACGAGTCCTCTATTCTTCTTTGATCACACATATATTATAAGCTGCATGCATACAAAATCAAACCTTTATTGTCACTTGTTTCCTCTGAAATGTCTTTGACAAATAAACGAGAGTCTCATTGTTTCATTAATTAAAAAAATATTCGCTACCGCGTCTCGAGACGCTGTCCTACCTCGAGGTGAGGTGATAGATTTCCCATTCGGGTGTTTAAAAATTCTGGGCACGCATATTATTATCATCGATAGAGAGGGGGATTCTATAAGGGCTGTTTAGAGGCGTCTCCAGCAGAGGCCGCTTCCATCGATCGGAGGGAGGGGACTCACTGAATAAGAGAGGAGGAGGACAAGGAGGATTAAGCGCGGATCGATCTTTACACGTCTTTTATGTAAAGCTGACCAACACACTCTCTATCTATACATCACAGCACCGGAGACTCTATGGCTATCTCTCGCTCGCTCCCTTTCATGCCTCTCGCAGATAATACATTCTTCGTTTGCTCCTGCATACCCAAGTAATCACACTTTCGGCATCGCGGTCTGCTCTTTCCAACACTTCGTATTTCTCCCCTCCCCCGTCCGGTGGTCTTTTATTTCATCTTTCTGTCCATTCGAGGGAGTGCATCCTGGCCGCTTTTAGGGAACCGCATGCCGGTAACGAACTGGGGAATGATTTGGCTATTTTGGTTCGCTGATGTAGCTCGATTTCGCTCTGAAGAATTAGAGTACGAAATGCTGATTTTTTTTTTAACGTAGGACTGCGTTACTCCCATTGGGGTCTCAGGAAGGAATTTGATTCACACGTCAAAACGCCACAAAAACGTTGTATGGGAGATCCTCTATATCTCGGTAACTACATATGTTAAAAACATAACTAATGTCTTATTTTAGAGATAAAGGGTCACAACTGAAGTTACAAAAAAAAAATGAAAATCGGAATTGTAGTTCAGCGACTACTGAGTCGCAAAGTTGGGCAAAAATACGCATGAATTGGTGACGCGATCCTCTATATCTCGGTAACTACATATGTTGAAAACATAACTGATGTCTTATTTTGGATATAAAGGGTAACAACAGAAGTGGCAAAAATATTTGAAAATCGGAAAAGAGTCACGAGAGTAAAGTAGTCCTACGCTTTTAACATCAGCGGCTGTTTTAAAAAGACAGCCTCCCGTCATTTTCTTTCTTTTTTCTCATTTGTATTGGTGTTTTCTAAATTTTAAATCTAAAATTCTGGGCTCATAAGTTTGTAAGCCAATGAGCTGCATCGTTTAGTTCAGATATAAGATGCATTTGTTCAGACATCAGACTTTTTTTTTTTTTTTGAAAACGCTTATTCAGTTTTTTGCTTCTTAAATAGATGAAGACGTTGTTTGATGTATCGAATAATGATAATAATAATAGACCGATATTGTAGTATATGATAATTGAGCATGAAAACACAACACCAATAAAACTGTCAAAATTTCTTCTTGTGATGAAAAAAAAAATGGATCAATTTGTATAGTATATTCATTAAAGCTTTCAGATGATATACATCTATTGAGAGAGAAGCCTATGTATTCGAAATATTTATTTTGTAATAAACTTAGACAGTTAAACGGGGGGAAAATATGTCGGTGAAATTTTGAAATCCTTTAATAAATTTATTTTTTCTGGTTTAGATGAATCACAATGGTTAAAAATAATACAGCATATTCATTCTATGTATTACTATTTGTTATTTTCCAAAACAGCTTTCCTCCATATCATGGGCCGCGGTGGCCTGGTGGCATAGTTTCCGTTCCTGGACCTTAAGCCGGCCATTCACTTCGCAGATAAACTGGATATTTTGGAACGCGAGAAGGTAAAAGCCATAAAAATCTGTGGAAATCAGCCGAATGACTTGTGGTAGTTGGAATTCCGTCTGGACTGAAATCGGAGTGAAAAGGCTGGAGTTTAAAGTCTTGCTTCAGAGGGACCCTGAAAGAGGCTAGCGAAAAGAACAGTGCCTTGCGTAGATTGAAGCCACACTTCGAGGGTAGTATCAATTAAAATCTGCTGACTGGAAAAATCGAAAGAGCGATTGACAAGCAGTTGTAGATAGGGAAAGAAGATCGCCTCCCCCCACTTTCGTTCAGAGTTAGCGTCCTTTTAAATACAAGTGAATGGCGTGCCTGTATTTGTCGATTAAAATGGGTGGGGGAAAAAAACGGGGTTAAGGACAAATGGCATAGCCATACTTCAAGTGAATGGCCGGCTTTAGAGTTCCAGGACCGACATCCGCTGATGAACCGCCGTGTACACGAGCATAGCGCTCTTAAAATCCGACGGGATCAGTGGTCCTTCTAGTGTGCTGCCTAGAAGTTTAGAGAGAGAGTTGTCGGCAAAAGTACCGTCCTCATTTTCTGACCACAGTTCAAAATTATAAGGTTTGCCCCCCTCATAGTGTTGCTTCAAAACAAATTTAAAAAATCAGATAACGAAAAATAAATATTTCCTTGTCGTATGTAGTTAGTAATTTTTATTTCCTACTTACCTATTCAAATTCAATATGATATGTATAATTTTGTAGGTACATTAAATAAAAAATTATTTCATATTTCCAAGCATTAAAACACTCCTATTATTTTCTTTTCATCAATAGTGCTATTGATGTTTTTATCTTAAATATGTCCGCTTAGAAATTTTTCATTCTCGAGTTGCAGTCAAGCATACTGATATTTGAAATTTGTTTTCCTATTCTTGTATTCATCCAGGAGAGGACACAGTCTTGTTTCACGCGATAGCCATCTCCCCGTTCGACAGGCAGGTCGCGAGATCATTCCAATTTATAATACTTTGTTCTCGAATATCCTTCTGTCAATGTCTTTTTTTCTTCGAGTCGTGAGATGCGGATCCCCAAATGATGTTCTCCTCTACTGGAGGTCATTAGAGCACTCAAAACTACAGGTTGTACAAAATAAGAACAGTGTGGCTGATTACTCCTCGGGATTTTTTTTTTCCGTGCTCACATGAGTACCCACTGCCAAAGCAGTGTCCGTTTCATTCGAGCCATTATTCCCAGCATCTATGCATACCGAGCCGTCATTAGTGGAAAGACTGACGCATTTTGATTGGGTGCCTCTCTTCTTCACGCTTCGACCTTTTAATGATCGGATTTGAATGAAATTCGCCCAATCCCCTCCTGCGCATGCGTCCGCCGCTAACGCCTTTCTTTTTTCCCTACACCTGCCCGGCTCTTACGTTGGAATACTTAGGACCGATTCGTGATTGAGAAACGCTGCTTTCCTAAGTCTTATTTATGTATCGTATATTTTCCCGCCTTTATGAATATAATTACGATAATGAGCAGGGTTCTTTGAAATGAATCCGAGGAAGCGAATTAATGCCGAAGGGTGTTTTGTATTCCTACGCAATCGGGAAAATAATCGTTTCTTCTTCTTTTAAAAATGAATCAGCTCTCTCTTATCTCACAACTGCATTGTTATGTGATTAAATTGATTTCTGTGCCAGAGAGGGAACGTACGCTGGAGCTATTTGCATGGTTTTTGACGGGTTTTGATTGCTATATTATGTATTCTGTTGATTTGAAGAGAAAATGCTTTCGGGGTTTTTTCAAGTATTATATAATGAACTAGAAAATCACCCGTCGTGGAGTGACGGGTACAAATTGCCTTTCATTCCAGAGATTTCCCGTCAGATTTGAGGTGTTTAAATAGGTATATATGCAAGAGAAATGTTTAACATCGATTGAAAACAAATAAAATAAACATAAGTTTTATGACAGAAATATTATTTTTATTTACATATTTCTTTATTCAAAAAACCCCTTGGTACATACCATTCCGTATGAAGTATTTTTCGTTGTTTAACAATTTTATTATAATACAATAACCATGAAATTCTCAGCTTGTCTTACCGTTCCAGTTCCTCATTCTTATTGAATAATTGAAATAAAAGTTATTTTTCAACCAAAGAATGAATTTATTAGAAAATAAAGCGGATGGTAAAAAATTAATTGCTTTCAGTAACGACTGACGGGGGAATTCAATTATATCTTCTGCTTATTAATAAATACAAAGAAAGTTTGAGAATTAAAGAAAATAAAACAATTATATTAAGTGAAAAACTATTTTATTCCAGTTTAAAGTAATTTTTTAAAATTATAAATTCTGCTGATTAACTAGAAATTTGATCCAAAATTAACTTTTGTGTTGTGCTCCAATATTTTTTTAAAGTCTGGCTGATTTATTTTTATTTTAATTATACTTGTGCTTTGATCCTGCTGTAGTAAACTATTGAAAAATATTATAGCTTTTATGAAGTATAAAAACGTTTACGAGGAAGACAATAACACCTATTGAATACATATTCTGCACGCTGGCGTGGCTTAGAAGTTTGATAAATGGGATGCTGCCTCATGTGTCGTCATCGTTATCCGATCACAACTAAAGATGCGAGGCCCGTCCCTGAATAACCTTGCTTAGCTTCAAAACGGATACAATTATACTAGTTATAATTCGAAATCATATGCAGTTAGAAGGTAGTTCCTAATTTTCAACCATTATTATTATTATTCCATTAATTCCATTGTTATTATTCCTAAAACAACTTTTTCTCCGCTCTTTAGCTTCTAAAAATAGACCCCTTCGAGTCGCATAAAATGTCCGCTAGCACCTGCTCTTGGAAATCCCATTAGCTCTCTCCATCCTTTCGGGGGTCTAAAATCCCGACCAATGCCGTGCCCGTATTCCAAGAGAGCCCTGTTCTACACGCCTGATCAGCTATTGATGGGAATGGGCCTCTGACTCATGCAAAGCCACTGCTAATGTCCTATCAGATATCGCTGCAATGAAACGCGCTGCCTGGTGGGGTTCCGAACTGTTATTTGCATTTTTGAACATTGTCAGAGTCATGTGCATATGTCAGAACTATGTATGTATCAGTGTTTCCAATAAGAAAGTTGCTGACAGTGTTGGTCCCCCCCTTGTCAGAAATTTTCAATCGAATGGTGTTGTTCATTTGTTTTGATAAATTCTAGCATTTAACAGGATATGGTTTTGTATGCTTACCTTAAAAATATATGAAAGACTGTAATTTCTACCTTACTTATCAACACATTCTATATTTATAAACTTTACGATTATAAATAAGCAAAATAAGAGGGAGATAAACAAGTATTAACAGTTTTATTTTAAAGAGTAAATATTTTGCAATCTACATTTGTTTGTTCGTATTCGAAAGTCTGTGCAATTAAACTTACACTGGTTTATCTTTATCGCGCGTTTACCACTGAAATTGTGTATTTCTTTATTATAAATTTTGAAATAAGTGTGAAAAGCATCTATTCAGTTATAGATTACTCCCAAATAATTTGTGGTAATCCTTGACTATTGGCGGTTTAAACAGCATTTTCATTTCTACATGATATCGGATCTCATCAGCATGATAAATTTACACATTGTAATTATTTCTCTAGAAAAGTTCTATCTCTGAATGGTACGAGATTTACGTTGTTGGGAGAATATTGGGAAATTTTTATTCCATCCCATTCACCCGTTTTAGTGTTTAGATGTGAATCATGACCTCTTCCCAATTCAGTGAGACACTACACGATGTTTAAAACCTTTATATATATATATATATGATACCCGACTTCATCCCTTCCCGATGTATTTTTGATGTAAAATATCAGTTTAAACTCTTTTTTCATACTTATTTAAATAAAGCTAAGTTAATCTTAATTAAATTGGTGTGGAATTGATTTTTTGTCTTATTGAGATTGCGAAGTGGAAATTTTGTTAAAGAACTCGGAGCACGTAGCTCTGTAAGAAAAGCACATAATTCAACTCCTTTAAGAGGTTGTCATGTTTATACAAATGTGTGAAAAGGAAAGATAAAAAAAAATATGCATTTGTACAGATAATAATCTATCACGATCTCAGAGATTACCCCAATTCTTCGAAGAAAGAATCAAGTGTTTTTATTTCTGCCCGTTCCCGATTCCGTAACAAGCCGTGTTTTGATATTTTTTTTATTCCGTACAATGGATGACGTCTTTCCCGATTAGCATCGTCCTTGTGACCGGTTTAGCATTCAAATTTCCCATCATTTGAATGCGCGTGGCCGGGCGAAATCGCGTACCGGAAATCAAACCAAACGACCAGGAAATTGTCGCTGTGAGCAAATGTCTCGCGTGGAAAATGTGGCCGATGGTTTGGGGCGATGAGCTATATGCCGACATCATGCTCGCCCATTAACGGATCGTTTGCCCTTACAAGGTGCTCTTTTTTCTTCTTCTTTTTCTCTCTCTTTCGCTTCTCTCGCTCTTTCTCTGCTTCCTTTTATCGTCCGTCTTTTTCTTTTACGCGGCTTTGTGTGTTTGCTTTGCTGCTATACTTATCACCCTATTTCTGGACTTTTATTCCAGACCGCATTGGCTCGGCTGAAAAAGTCAGAAACACTCCTTCTGTTTAATTACAGGCGGCAAATGAATCGTCGGGAGGTGCTGGGTTTGTCAACTAATGCGCCGTTATCTTTCTGTCATTCAGATCTCTCATTTGAATTCAACGACAAACCCTTTTATTGTCATTATTTTGCTGATATTATCGAATTATAATTGTACGTTATAAGAGATAAAGAAGGAATCGGAAGAAACCGGAGATATTTTTGTGGTAAAGGAATACTTATTCCTGTTTATTTGACAGATGTACTTTCCTTCTTGGATTTCGCTGTTGTGTATATAGTTATTTTTTGTCATTGTGCTTCTTCAGATGGTATGATTTTAATTCAAATTAATTTCAACACTTTTCTCCCTTAAATTGTTTTTCGATATTTAAATAGAATTCGTTCAAGCTAATATTTATTATCTGTCCTTTTCCATTTTCACTGTCTTTTAAAATTAATTCGGGTATTTTATGATCTATTTTTATTTATTTGTATTGTGATAGTTGTAAAGAAATAGAAAAGGTTTAATCCATTTATCTTAAAATTTTGTGTTAAGTGTGAGTTTGCTATATGAAGACCGTAATTTGATTTTTTTTTCCTCCGTTGAATTCTATTTAAATTCAGCTTTCTCAAAATCATTAATAAATTAATTTAAATATTTCGCTCTTAATTTTAAATCGAAATTGGAGTTTGAATTAAATTTATATCACTCTAAAAATATTTAGCATATATTCCAGAGAATTATTTCGGTAATAATATAAGAATATATTCCAGAGAATTATTTCAGTAATAATAGAAAAATATATTCCAGAGAATTATTTCAGTAATAATAGAAGAATATATTCCAGAGAATTATTTCAGTAATAATAGAAGAATATATTCCAGAGAATTATTTCAGTAATAATAGAAGAATATATTCCTTAGATTTATTTCAGTAATAACAGAAGTATATATTCCAGAGAATTATTTCAGTAGAATTATTTAGCGATCCATTTTCCTGTTTTTAACATAAATTATTCAGTTTTGATCTGCAAGTTACATTAAATATTGATTCCTAGAAGAGCAGCTCCCTCTTAGTGCATGATGGTGTCCTGGGCACTGCTTAGAATATTTGTTCAGTGACACCACAATGGACATTCCAAGCCATCTCTATTTCCAATCTCGCATTCATTTTTTCTCTGCGAACTCTCTGGAGTTTCTTGTTGGATAGTCTCTGGGGAAATTCTCTTACTTTTCCAAAAATTTCCCTATGCCGAAAGAAGAAACAGGAAATTTTACTATGATGTTACTTTTTTTCTGTTACTATTTGTGCCTTTTTCGGCTTCCGGTTTGCGAAAATGTGATTTTCTTTCACTAAGTAGAAGTTCTGTTTTTGTGGAACTGCGGCAACTTTCAGAGCGGAAGCAAAATACATTTTATGCCTTTTTCTTGTAAAATTCTTTTCTGTGCATGTTCAAACTATTTGGCATAAAGCAAAACAGGAAAAAAACACTATGTCCTGCTTCCCGCGAAAAGAAATGGGTACATGTTTTAAGCCCCGCTATTTTTGTCATAGATTTGAATTTTTTTTTTCAGAACTGGACTTTTTGTAGAAAATGGAAATCCTTTGCGATTCTGTTTTTGGTTTGTATTTTGCAGCTTGTTTGACAAATTTGGTGATGTTGATGCTTGATGTGTGTACGCATTACTTGTGCGTATGTTTTCTTTTTTATGTAGTAAAGAGGGGATTTTATTTTCTCTTCCCCAACCGAGTAAATATATCTGAAGTACTGTTGGCGAGTTTTGGACCTTCTTTTGCCGGGAAAAATAAGGAAGGAAATGGGAGAAAAACTCGTGCTGTGAAAGATGTCTTAAATGAGATTACTATTGGGATTTTTTTACCGTAAAACAAGAAATGAAGAGATACATTAAGATTTGGCTAGTAACTTTTGAACGTTGGTATTAATTGCATTGAAAATACAATTTATCTGACCTTTTAAATAATCAAGGTCCGAAATTTCTGAAACATTTTTAAAAAATTGTTTATATTTGTGTTTTATCCTCGTAGACGATATATTGCAAAAATAAATTTTCTTTTAGAACGTTTTTCCATACCTCTTTAATAATCTTTATCAAAATTCTTTATGAATTATTGTTTTTATAATGGTGTATATTAATTTTTAAATTCAGGCTTTAGAATATTAATTCTTAACATCGAGAAATTCGTGAAATATGTTTCTGTCTTAGTAGAGATAATTTAAATGCTTAAATTTGTGTATATGATATGTTCTGAAACATTTCATAAATTTTTTGTAATTCAATTTTTATTCCATACAAATTAAATCTTTCACAAGCAAAATTGAATTTAGGAAATTCCCTCAAACCATTCATTGAGTAAATTTTTAAATTTATATCAATTTTTTATACAACCTTATAAATTGATTTTAAGGCGGTTATTTTACTTGTTTACAATATACGCGAGCATTTTCGTATTGGTTTTGAAAGCTTTTCAGTGTTGTTCTTAACCGTGCAAGAAGAGCATTAAAATTAGATACATTCCTGTCACAACTTATTCTTTTATTCAGTAAAAAAATCACTTTATTCAGCTTTCGTGAAAAGTTGATGAGACAGAATGGATATATTTTTATTTAAATGCCGTGTCCACTCTTTCGAGCAAAACTAATCTCAATACATTTATTCATTCTTTGTGGTTTATCTATCCCTTTTCAGTTGACGCCCGGAAAGAGAATGTGAGGTGTTAGCCGTCGAATATTCTTGCATCCAAATCGTTTGTATTCGAACATTCCATCCTCCCTCTCTGCACACTCGGAACGTCGTTTCGTGAGAGATGCATCATCCATTCTGATTCACCCTCTTCATCGTTTATTCGATTTCGCCGTCAGCAGTTCTCTTTAACGTTTTGTCAAAAAATAAAAGTATAAATGTTTCTCTCCTGGTAAAGAGAATAGGAATAATGGTGAGGGACTTCTCTCTCTCTCCCCTTCGCGAAAGTGTTTCACTCATTTTACGCTGTCTCCTGATCAACGAAGCAGCAAGGATGGCTGCTTAATATATTAAAAATAAAGAAATATATATAAGGAAAGAGAATAGCGCTCTCTTTCATTTTTTAAGCTCCCCTCTCCTTATTTTCTCCCCTGTTAGGGAGTCGAGTGGTAAGTAAAGTATGAGTAATTCAGGATTAGAAAAACGCCTTACCGCGTTTATATTTCGGCCCGTTGTTGTTGCCTCCAGCTGTGTTTCTCTTTCCATCTGTTACTTGTTCTCTTCTGCCTCTCTCTCTCTGCGGAAGAAGAAGGTGGAAACGAGAGTGCTTCTCTCTCTCTCCTTTGCTGAAAAAGAGAGAGGAACAGCCCGACTCGGATATATTTTAGAATGGAAATGTCTTAAACGCTCCGCTCACGTTAAGAACCGTCCTCCCCTCTCTCACGTGGCTCGGTTTCGCTATTGGTCACTTTCAAGTGTCTCGGAACAGCTGTTCGCAGAGGTTGGTTCCTTGTCACTAACAGTCCTCTCCAGCGTTCCTTTGCGAGAGATCCTTTTTTAAATTTAAATATCACTCTTCTTTCGTGAATGCCAAACGGGTTTTTTTTTATATTCCTGGCTACATCTCCTTACATTCGCTATCTCATGTCGTCTTATTTGTTGATTCGAAGGATCTATGTCTGGTCTCAGAAAAATATGCTTGTGTCTGTACTGCTTATCATTCTTCCGTCTCTGTAGTTCAGTGTCATCCTTAGAATATTAACATTTAAAAATAATTGTTTTACATTGATTTATTATATTTAGGGAGGAAAAGGCGGAATAAATGTAAAGAAAATATTTTAGCGAACTATTCCGTTACTTAATGGCAATAATTCTCAAAAATATTATAACTTTAACAGTAATTTAAGAAGAATCGAAATATTTGTTAAAATTAGGAAGAAAAATCGTTCTAATTAATCCAACTTAGTTTTTGTTTCTCCAATTTTTTGAAATGCCTATATAATTCTTAGTTCTCTTTTCCTATATACATGTCACTTTATAAAGACTTTCAGTGGTAAGAAAGGGATACACTATGACTAAATTTGCGTCAATTAAATATACATCTAGAGATGGTTAGTGCTATGGAAAGGTAATCTAAAACATGGTCATGATTGACCGTTAAAAAATGAAATTTTTGGCCCTACTCTTCAATAAAATAGTGGAATTGCAAAATATCACTTTAGGTTACAGAAGAAATCGAAGCAATTAAGTAGGAATAACTCTTAATTTAGAAAAGGTTCAGCTTTGTAACAATGTATTCCCGACTCAGAAACATAGTAATATTTCAGTTATATTTATAAAATGAATGATCCAATTGTGTCAACAGAATCCGTATATTTTTTAGAGAGAAATATTTTTTAAAGCAACATATTCATTTTCATTTCGACTCAGAAAAGCATCCATTATCTTTGTACATCCTTCTTTTCCTCCGTCTTTCTGTTTGTTTGTTTATTCCCTTTTCCCGCATCCATTGGCAAATGAAATGTTTCCTTCCGTCCTTTAAAAAAAGCGGGCTGAAATAAAAGGGCGCGCTTTTCCTCCGAAGGTGGCACGAGCCCTATAAGTAGCTTTTTGACGCCGGAAACAAATAGCCTTCATCGTTGCAATTGCGTTACATTGTTATTACAGATTCGAGTCGGGACCACTTAGTGTAATTGATCCCGCGTATTTCGTAACGATCGATACATAGCTGTGCTGGGACTGATGCCAGTGGCCCATTAATCAACTTGAAACAAATGCAATGGTGGGAGCACCCGCCTCTCCCTTTCTTCTTCTTCGCTCTCTTTATAAATGCATTTCTACAAGTACCTCTGCGCCCCCCTCGCTGAATATTACTAGCGCCTAACCGGTCATTTGCAAACTACTGACTGCCGATTTACTTACTTTAAATCATTTTTCATATTCATAATAACGAAACGTTACGAGCTTCTGAGTAGCCTTTCCTTTTATTATTTTTCCAGCGCAATCGCTGATGGCCCGGCCGGCTATTTAAGTGTTGGGCGAGACGACTCACTGTCCCGAAAATGTTTGAGGTGGTCACTTG
>BGPR01000563.1:46183-80649 GCA_013235015.1 Araneus ventricosus | reverse complement strand
TTCTTTTAGCTAGCCTCTGTCAGGGTCCCTCTGAAGCGAGACTTTAAACTCCAGCGTTTTCGCTCCGATTTCAGTCCAGACGGAATTCCAAAATATCCAGTTTATCTGTGAAGTGAATGGCCGGCTTTAAACTGAGGAGCTGAAGGCTTGCTTGTACTCGCTTCTGGATCGGCGGATGGTGAATTTAAGATCCATCCTAACCGAAGACCCGTCGCGTGTATGGATCTTTTGCGCGCATACGAATGTGATCAAGGATCAAAAGCCCTTCACTTTAAAGCTGTGCGTAAGTATGAGAATTGGTTAACGCTGCAAGTTTCTACCTCGCCATCCTGATCGCACCTCGAAATGATAAACTCCAATACATTCATACAACTTTAAAATAACGCATTGTTTTAACAACGCAGCAGACTCTCGGTCATCTGGCTCTGCATCAGTCCTGCTAGTCTTGTAGTCTGGCGCTTTCAGAAGGGCGAGCAAAGTGCTTTAACCCTTTAATCACGGAATCGACTCACCCCCAACTTTTTAATTTTAGTTTGGAAGCATTAGATCCGTTTAAATGCAGAATAACCCCAGGAAAGACGAAAAACTTTTTAAAATTAAATAAAATAACTTAATTAATTCGGTTAATAATTAAAACATTTGATTTTTGTCTTCCATTTACTGCTAGCTGTCAGAACTACATTTCTCGTGTTCATGGTATCACCGTCAAGTAAAACGGTCTAATTATGAAGATATAAGCGTGATTAAATTAGTACTTTTAAGTGCCGTTGAGAAATAAAGGGAAAGCAAGACACTGTATGCGAATTTCAGTTACCTTGGCGCGACGTATACAGTAGGATTTTGAATTATATTTTGTGAATATTTATTGTATATAGTATAATTTTCTGTATAATTTGGTACAGTTTGTGCAATAAACATAGGCTTTGCTATAAAAAATGCGTTTTATTTAAATGAGCATCTACTAATCCGGCAGTCCTGTGGTCTGACATCTGCCGGATTACTGAGAGTCTGTAGATTTAAATATACCTTAGAATCTTAAATATTTCTTGCTTAATTTGTTTGCATATCATCTCAACCAACTAGATTCCATGCATGTTTTCAACTTTCGTCTGGCGTCGAAGTACTGCTTACGGAGAGAACGCGTCGCAGGGAGAATATTGCGCGACATGTGTTTTTCGGTTGGTCATTTAAGCGATTCCCTATTTATTAAGTCTGTAATAGTATGCCATTATATTTAGACGCAGCGTCATTCAAAAATAAACGTATTTGATTTTTATTCATGAGCAATCATCTTGCATTTATGAATGCTTAAATCTGCTGATGAGTTCTGTTGGCATTCATGTATGCATGACACAGCAGTCGTAATGCTAAATGGCACTGATAAGTTTCTTATATCTCCCCCCCCCTCTTGTATTGAAAGTAAAGACTGAAGCCTTATCAGCACGATGAAATGAATGCTTTTACTCCGGGTATACTTTTTCTTTTATTTCAGAATGAATGAGAATACCTTACATAATAAAAGAATTGTAATTGTTGTTGTGTTTGCTCGTCATATTCAGTGAAATATCTGAAAGACATTTTTTTTAAAGATAACTTGTTGGATTCTGAGAAATAATAGAAGATTTCTTTAATGTCGGAAAGCTTATCTTTTATCAGTCTCCTCATATCCTATAAATTCGTTTGGTGAAGAACAATTATATTGAAAAAAAATTAAATTGATTCAGACAGTGGCGATAGTTGAGTATTCGGATGTCACCTTAATTTATGATGCTTTTGGATAAGGAATGGGATGGCATTTTCTAAAACCTTTTTAATTATTTATCGACTTGCATGATTCTGAATTGTTTTTTACAGAAAGGTCAACATGCATCGTAGAAAATTTGAAAATAATATTTTTAGAAAGGACTTTTCTTTTGGAGTACTAAATCTTCATTATTGTGTTCTATATATGACACAAAATTACTCTCAAATTATTTCAAAATAGCGCAAAAATCATGAGTAATTTATTTCCTTTTTTTTCAATAACATGAAGAAGTAATTTTCAGCTGTTTATTAAACTCTAGAAAATAATTAAGCTATATTTTATTTGATAATATTTTAGGAATATTTACGATTAATTTGATACGCATTTATTTCTTTTGTGTCTGTTGAAATAAAATATTTATTTTAATTACAAAAGCCCAGTAATTAACGACAACAATACACTCGAATGTAGCATATCGGAATTATCCCGAATCTTTTATTGTTCTTTTGCAAGGGAAAAAGATAACAGAAAATCTAATTTTTTTTAATTAGCAGGAACGCGTAAGGTTCAATCTCTGTATATGATTGGCTTCATACAAATTTTATTTTATTCTATAACGATTTATTTGAGGGTAAAAACTAAGTTGGAAATCCTGTGATTTTAAGCGTTGTTTAATGCATTAATAATGAAAATAAATGGATTTTAAAACTCTTAGAAAGATCTGAAAATTCAGAATATGACCTTCCGAGTAGACAAATTGTTTATTTTTCACCGTTACCAAGTTATAAAATTAACTTCTTTGTGTTTATTGTATCGATATTGCTGTGAACGTCGAAAATTTGGAATGACATCTTCCTTCTTTATTTTTTATTTATCAAACATTATAAGATGTTATAAAATATTATCATTGGTGGAATTCTTAATATATGCATAGCTTAGATGCCCTTTGTGTGATATTTTTTATTTTGTTTTTAATTTTAGGACTTCCTAATCTATATTTCTTATATTATTGTATCTTATATTTCTATGATTATATGCTTAGCTTTATGAATACTAACGAGACTAAATTTTAAGTACGATTTTTAGCTAAATGAGATCATACGAGCTCGATTAAGATCACGGTATTCATTGCTGTTTAAATAATTCAGATTCCCCCATTTCTCCATTCATTGATTTACATTCACTTTCATCGACGCATTGCCGGGGTGTCACATTTGCGCGAACATGCGTCTCGGTGTGACGGCGAACTCTTCAATATTTAACTTGCGCTGATGAATCGGTGAAAAATCATCCGGAATCCATCTCGTTAGAGGCTCCTGACCGAATTCGGCCTTCTGTGGCCTGCTTTTATTTTTCTCTCTCTCTCCCCTTTAATAAATAATGCAACGTCGCTGGCGTAACAAGGCAAAGTATGGGAAATGGGAAAGCCCCAATAATTTATATGAGGATTAGCTTATGATTAAATCGCTCCTTTTCTCCCGGCCAAGGAAAAGACGGCGGGCGAAGGAGTTAGAGAGGGAATTGCGAATGAAGGTTCCAAACTCATTTCCTGGGCCAATTTCGCGATTACGTTAAATCTGTTCTGACGGACCCGTGATGATGGATCGATTGACTCGAATCAGAATAACATTTTCCTTCGCCAATCCATTTCAGGGAATTCGTGAAGGAAATAACGAAGAGGCGCTTGCTCTTCAGGGTTTCTAATTTTCCTTACCTCTCTCTCTCTTCTAGTCCTGTTTACGTTTTCTGCGCAGCGCTGCCTTCTCGCTTCTTTTTGGACCTGTTTCGTGAACTGTTTTTCCTTTGCCGTATGTTTGTATCTAGAATGGAAATTTTATAGAAGGAGAGACTGGAGATTATATTATATAAGAAGTTGTGACTGAGGTTTTCTTGGATTTTTAGATTATTGACGTAGTTTCACTAAATTCATGTTTGTCAGGGTGAAATTTTTTTAAAATCGCTTTCCTTCATATGCTTTGATGTTGTAATAACAATGATCAGTGAAACATTGTGGCTGTTCCCTAGAAGTATCTAATGAACGTTGCATAAAATGGTTACAGATCTAGTAACTATTTTTGTGATCCTTTGTTTTCTGAAGCGAAATTTTTTCGTCCTTGTTTATTTATCTTTGAAGCTGTTTATTCTACACTTATGTTTATACGCATTTTTCTAAAATCTAAGACAAATTTTTTAAAACTGTAAAATCTACATTTCTGCGATCTATTATTTTAGGCTTAAAAATTGTAAAAAAAATCTATGTATGTGAAATTAATTTTGTAAAAAAATCCTTGATCTTAACTAGCATTTTATTTTGATATAGGTTTTATTTTCCCCAATATGTCATAGGCTTGTGATGATTAGCTTGTTGATCTAAGAGCGTCTACAGAATTTTAAAAAAAAGTTTTTATTTTAGTTCAAAAGTGAGTCTTCGATTATGTTTGAAAATTGAATTTTCTGAATAATATTATCCTTACGCTTCAAAAGAAATCTGTGAAATTCGTTGCATGAACTTCTCCTATACGCTATAGTTTTACCTAAGTTTTTTTTAAAAAATTTTGATGGAGTAGGCTTTGCTACCAAGTTTTATTCTTCTCCATGTTATGGCATTTTTCAGCGGATTTCCCTCCTTCTGTATTTTTGTTGTTTGTCCAAAGAGGCCAACTGAAAAGTATAGTTCTAACTGTCATCTTTCGTGCCTCTACCTCTGCATTTACTTACCTTGAAAATATTTTAAGAGTCTCCGAACTATTGGCATCCACATCATTCCTCCCAGCATCGATTGTGCCGCATTCTTTATGTCCGAGCAACTGTTGCCCTTGATCCGTTCCTCGCCTCGCGGTGTGAAGAAGAGAAAACAAGGCGGCACTTTTTGCATGCTCTGATCTTTTCGACACGGATACTTCATCTTTCCCTCCCCCCGTTTACACTCCTCTGGCTCTTCTTTTTAGTCTTCTTTTCTCCGGATCATTAAACTTTATGGTTTTCGATCCTGGCCTTTTCTCTCGCGCCCCCTTTCCGTGTGGAAAATCCTGGCGGATCCACATTTATACGACCCCCTCGTGTTTTTTCGGGACTCAGCCTGATAAAAGGTGGCTGTGTTTACGGCTGCGTCCGGCATTAAATACCGTCCTGATGGACGGTAAACGAGGGCGTACCGCACGTACTGACCCCCATACGGACGGACGTGGGGCTGTTAAACCACCCAACTCACACTCCCCTTTTTATTTTTTTTCTCTCTGAGGCTGACAGCGCTCTCAACAATCACTTCTCGTTGTAGGTTTCCATTCTCTTTGTTTTTCCACGGGCTTCGGCTGTGTCAATCTTCCCGAAATCCTTTCTTAATCCTCTGCGGTATTTTTTGTTCTCTCGTTTTTTTCACTTGCCTTTTACCCTTTAGTCCACCTCGTTTTGTCCTAATAAACTGAAAAGAAAATTTTTCTTTCAGAATTTTTTTCGCTAGAGTTGAGAGGAAAGGGGGAAGGGGAATGAGGTAGTAGAAGAATCTTCCGGAAGAAGGAGAAAGTAGTAGTAAGTCGGGGACTCGCACCGGTCTCGGGAAAAAAAATGGACAAAAAAAAATCACTTTGATCATCATCTTCGCTGTGAAAAGGAGGGGGGCGAACCGGTTTTTCCTTCGACTAACGTGAGATGAGTGGGGAAAAAAACATCGAAATAAAATAAAATCGGCGTTAACGGAAACCAGTAATAGGTCGCAATTACTTTCAATTGAGTGCGAAGCGCTATTCTGTTGCAAAGGTGTTTGTGCGCGCAGCGGGAACTTCTTCGATTCAAACAGTGAAAGAAGAAACTAATGATTGCAGATTTATAGTTTTGTGTATTTTTTAAAATGCAAATTATGAATATTCATATTCTTGCTATTCATGAAATTGCTCGCAAATTCTTATTCACCCGGTATCCATTTCAATGCCAGATTGTTTGTATAGCCCAACTGTTTTTAATGTTCCCAACATCGACTCTCTTTTATGGTAAACATCGAGAATAAAAGCCACTCAGTTCGACTAATCGTCAAAAATATCCTAATTTTATAAATATTTTGGTGTAGAGATACGTCATGTGTCATACATTTTGTCTGTTTTTATTAGGTAAATTTATAATTTATTTAATTTTTATTAGGATAATTTGAAATTAAATTAATTCAATATAGTCTCAATCCAATTTACATTGGTTTTCGATTCTACCTGAAGCTGTTTTAAGGTTGGTTTAAAACAATATAGGAGGGAATTTCATTATTTTAATTAGTATAAAATTGTTCGTTTGAGGCGTCGTTAAGGGGAAAAAGAACTGGATCGTAGATCAAAATTCTAAAGAACTGCTCGCTGATTTAATCATTCTTTTAAATATTGTTATATATTGCTTCTTAATTTGCCATTATTATCACTTTAGAAATTTATGAATTTGCATTGAATTTTATTTAGTACCATTTTTATTACTATCCTTTTCTTGAAACTTTTACTTACTTTAACAGTTTGCAGGCAAATGAAAAAAAGCAAGGAAAAGAAAACCTCTAATTTTTTTTTCTGTTAAAAATATTAAAATACACAGAAGACAGCTGTCTGAAACAGCTTTTTTGAACTTTCCGTTCTAACCGAGACTGTCTTATGGTCTATAAACTCAGAACTTATTGTATCAAGATTATTTTTCCTTTCTTTATCACCTATGGAGAACTGGAAGTTAAAGTTCAAGGTCGCACTTAAAGAGGAAAATCACGACTTTTCGTCCCTTGTGCACTCTAACCCGGAAGCGCACTCCCTGTGTATGCGGAAGGACAGGGACTGCGGGCGTTGGCCCCGGGCCATCTGGGCCCCTCACCCCCTGCGTTCAAAACTAAAAAAGTTCGATTTATACATACATATAAAAAAGGGGGCTCCTGAAAGCCAGCACCTGGGCACGGGGTTGTCGGCCTGCTGCCACGTGCGGGCTCGTGCTGACTGTAGCCCCCCCCCCCCTTCCTATACCGTCCAGGTTGGTACCCTATTGTGAATCTACAGTTAGGCTTATTTATAGCCCGGTGTGTGGATTAAAAAAAAGCTGCAGGCACCCCACGGGAAGTGCTTCTTACCTGACGCTCAACGCGTGCCATACGCGTTCTCACCAACTCTTCCTGGATTCCTTCTTTTTGTGTGCATATCTGGTTTTTCCCCCTCATCCCCACTTTTATTAATGCCCGATTATTATCCCCCACCCTTTTATGTATATGTATAAAAACTATTACTCTCTTCAGTTGCGTTATTTTTTTATGTGGCCTTGCCTTCATACTTTTTTGTTCCGGACATTGACTCTGAAGCTGCATTTTCCACCTGTGTGCACTCGATGTTATGGTGTATGTGACACCTCGGAATAATTCGGAAAATTTTCTCTCTTATTTTTGAAAAATTAAACTTGTGAATTTTCTGAATTCATAAAGATTATTTCCGTTACATTTTTTTTTGTGAGATGCGTGTCTTTAGGTACCTTTTTAGATGCTTTCTTTTCTTTTATTGGGCTTTTTGATAGTCAATTAAAAACTTTTTGATTTTTTTAAAAAAATAAGTCTTTTCTCATCATTTCAATCGCAACTGTCAAGCAATGCTTTATTTATTGCCTCTTGGTTTATTTGCATAACTAGGTTGATTACTGATAACCTTCGACCTACATGCAAGCATCAGTTTTAGAAATATTTTTCACCTTTTTTTTTGTTCCTTCAAAGAAGTTAGTGGTTAATTTTGTTTTGATATCGCTATCGGTTCATTCTATATGAAATCTGACTTCCTGTTTTTGTTTCACAGTATCATTAGGTGGTTTTTTCCGATATGAAGTTCCTGATTCTGAACGTTATGAAGCAAAATAGGTGCATAGTCGCGCTTCGTGAATTATATACTGTTCACTATTGTTAATGACTTCCCTTCATTCTTTATCAACGTGATGTTGTAAAATGTGAAGAAAATATGCTTTTCTTAATCATTCAGAAAGATTGATATTTTTATGCATAGTCATGTGAAATACAAGAATAATTAGAAAAAAAGCTTTGATTGCTTGCGATTAGTTTAGATTTTTCTGTCCTAGCTGCTGACTCATTGGAAATTACTAATATAATTGCCCAGATCTGTCTCTTGGTAACGCTCTGACGTCACCAACAATAAAATCGTGCCATAGCACTTCGAGACATTAAACAGCATTATTTCATTGTTAGAGAACCCAAATGTCAGTAAGTTTAACTTTAAAAGAGTAATTGTCGTTCTAATTTCAAATTTAATAGCTCCAAAATAGTGAAATAAAATTTGCAATCGATTGATATAAAATTTATCTCGCTATAATCAATAGTTCCCGAGAAATTTTAAATTATATTAATTATATATTTCAAATTAATTTCCGTTTTTTAATAGAAAGTAGTAAATCACCTCAGTGGTATATAATACGCGTGATATAGTTTGGGCGCTACGATGCATCTGAATATTTATTGCAATCGTGATGATATAATTTGATAATATTTTTTAGCAACGTTAAAATTTACACAAAGACATCTGTAATACAAGGAAAATTGTTAAACAACGAAAAATACTTCACACTGAATGTTGTTTTTATCAAGAGGTTTTTAGAATAAAGAAATATGTAAATAAAAAAAAATATTTCCTGTCATAAAACGTCTGTTTATTTTATTTGTTTTCAATTAATGTTAAACATTTCTTTCGCATATATATCTATTTAAAAACGTCAAATTTGACGGGAAATCTCTCGAATGAAGAGGCAATTTTCACCCGTCATACCATGACCAGTGATTTTCTAGTTTTTTTATAATGACTGAAATTTATCTTTTACAAGTAATTGTGAGAAATCATATTTTTCCGGCATTGGTAAATTTCCATCACCCAAGGCGTCTAATATGTTGTTATGTTAACTGTTACTTTGCTATTTAATTTATCTTGAGATGATAAGGAGATTCAATCGTTATTGTGAATCTTAAAAATAAAAAAAAAATTACACTTTTTATGCTCTTTTCTTTCTTGTTCACGTTTCTTGTTTGTGAAGATTCAATTTTGTAATCACTTTTCACCCCTGTTATGCCAAAGTTTTGAAATATCGTTCAATTTGTATTCTCGATGACGATACACAATTCAATATTTTTATCAATCATTTGATTAATTTAATTAGTTTTGACTCTATATGGATGGCGCCACCTGGCAGTAAATTTTATAATAATTATAAATAAAAGACTGAAAAGGAAAAAATAATTAAAATTAAAAAAATCTATTTTAGTACATTAATTATGTTTTTAAAAACTGTTTCTATTACATTTTTTCATACTTTTGATGTATTTGTTTCTTCCATTAGTTTATTTTATTATACAGATTTATTAAAAATCAAATATATATTTGCTACAAACATTGCTTTAATAATCTATTTTATTTAAAATGTTGTATATGTGAGGCGTCGTTAAGTAGGATTGGTTAATAGTTTTGAATATGACTGTCATCAAAACTGTTATAAGCCGTCTATTTAATCATTCGAATTATGAATATTTTCAAGTAATTGGTTGTTGAGTTTAATTGGCTGCTTTTGCTACTTTTTGTGAAGTTTTCATACGTTTGTTGTATCAATTTAAACAGAATGTGTGAACATGTGTTCGGCATTATAAGTGGTTATGTGACAACATTAAAATCTTAATAGAATTTTCCTGATGGATCATTTTTGAAGCTCTAAAAGGAATAGTTTATTTGAAATGTGATATTTTTAATATAGATATATTGCTTCATTTATGATATTACCAATATATTTGATAGTTGCTAAACAAAATTCATCTTTACCGCTAAAAAACTTAAATTTCAAAGCCGTATTTGTTTAAATGGCTTTTCTACTGAAAAAATATCGTAATAAAAATATTTTATTTACGCATAGATTATTCCTGTTTTAATTTAAATTATCTTTTTTAAATAGTGAACATTTTTCACAACTTTTAAAGTCACCTTTCTTTTCGACTCGCACATAGACTATCAATCAAAGTATTCTGGATTCCGATAGAATTGTTCATTTAGCAGCTAAAATTTCGGCTGACTTTGCAATGACGAGAGAAAAGATAAACCGAGATAGCAATTAAACGCCATTTATTCAACTCATTCTTGTAGAATTTCTTCCGAAAATAAAAACCCCATCTTCAAATGTGTTTGATTCAAAAATAAACGCTCCCAGCTGTGATCCGAAAATATTTCCCTTAGCCTTTTTCCTTCAACTTTTTTATACCCACACTGAAAATATTCTCAATGTCCAATTCAGTGCATATATATATCTCCCTATGCATACATCCATACACCCATTCTATCCCATCAGGTCAAGCAGGCGTGCTTGCCGTTTGAATTTCTCGGACGTTCTATCCTGTTGACACTGTCCATCAGCACTCGGCGTATGTCGGTTTGCATAATATCGTTTCCGCACTCTGACTAACATGATACGGAGGAAGGAAGAGGGGAAAGCAAATATGAGAAAATACAAAATGGGGGGACTTAGATTTCTCTTCTTTCTCTGCCCCCCCCCCCCCCGTCTCTTCCCTTCTTGCAGTTTTCCATCCTCCGTTGGCCGTATTTGCAATTCAGAAGACTCTTCGGCCGTGATGACCATCGCGTATGTATAGGAGCATATGTATATCCATGTCCACGTGTTTTCAATACAAAATAGGATTCTTTTTCTTCCTTTTTACCAATGTATTCGTGTGCGGTTGTTATTATTCCCTCCCTTTTTTTCTGTCTCCCTCTCTCTTCCCCCGACTTGTCCTTCGATTTTTTTAGCCCTGGACAGTGTTTTCAAGATGCATAACAAATCTCGAGAAAGGTCGTGGTGTCTTTCTTTTTCTTTGCCTGCCTGCCTCTTCTGTTTTGTTTTGGCTAATGTCCTGTCCAGGCTGGTAAATAAAATCCAATTTTTGCTCCCACGCTGGAACTCCTGAATATCATTCCGGGAACACGGGGACGGTGAGTGTGCGTCTGATCTATATCGGAACTACATATGATTTGGCTGGCCAGCAGGAAATATATTCATGCCGGCCAGCTGTGTGTTTTCTTGATATCTATTCTTCCTTCTGCACTCTTCTTACCCTCTTCCTGATATTTTTTTTTCTCTCCCTCATTTTTATCCCGGACATCTTTATAGGGTCACCTACTGGCGTTCTGGACAGAATCATTTTGGACACATGCTTTCCCTCCCACACCTACTCTCCCACCCCCTCGTGCTCGGGCTTATATACCTTTTCCTTTAGAAAAAAAAAGGGCGGGAAGAAAACAGAGAAGAAGAAGAGCCAGGGAAGGAGCGAGACTGTCTGTTTCTTCCGTTCCTGTCTCTTTTTGTAAGCAGATCATGAATTCGATTAGGTGGTGCTGTGCAGGAGGCATTAGACCCGCGGGCCGCCCTCTAATGGACAGTCGCCACTAATACGGCCGTGCAGGGGTTTGCTCTTCTCCAGCCTCGTGTACGGGTGGTATTATTTGGTCTTTTTTTTCCCGTTTATTTATTTTTTTTAGTATTATTTTTATTTGAAACAACGACCGAAGCAGCGCTGCTTTTCCAAAGCAAAAGTCGCCGCCGGATTAGAGATTCCAACTTCTCCGGAGAAACGGGGTGGAGGAAGGAAAAAAAATTCCTCATTCGTGGAAGGGAGAGCTTCCCTGTAGATATATCTTTTTTTTTTCCTTTCTTTCCTTCCATCATTCTTTTGCTTTGGTTGTTTTATTTATTTATTGTAACTGCAATCCCTTTTATGCTCGTTGCTTCCTAATGCTGTCGCATGGAAATGGTAAGCCCATTCTGTTATTTTGACGGTTGTCGATCGACTTCGCTGTTTTAAAGGTGTTTCAAGTAGATTTTGAGCAGTATACTGTGTCTGTTGTAACACTGATTTTTTTAATATTAAATTCTTATACAATGTATTCTTGTTACGCTAAATTAATCTTTTATCTTTAATGAGCAGCAATATTATAAATTGAAAGCTGCAGTTAATAGGAAAAATAAAGAATAAATTATATACCCTGCCATTATTCCTGACCCAGATAAAATCTGAATTATTTTTAATTCGTTATTCGGCATACTTTCCTTAACGAATCTCGTATATATAGTGTGTCTG
This sequence comes from Araneus ventricosus, assembly GCA_013235015.1. Taxonomy (NCBI): domain Eukaryota; kingdom Metazoa; phylum Arthropoda; class Arachnida; order Araneae; family Araneidae; genus Araneus; species Araneus ventricosus. The sequence continues at coordinate 68,800 of BGPR01000563.1, read as the reverse complement.
TTCCGCTAAAGTCCGCTGTCACCCCAATAATTTCTGAACGGCAAGAGCTATAGTCATAAAAGTGGGGTCTAGGTATAGTAAAGTTGCCATGCGCTACTCAAGGAAACTGCTTACAGCACTGCCTGGCGGCAAAATTCGGAGTTAGCGTTCTTATCTCAGAAACGGTACGATATACGGGAAAAAAGTCAATTACAAAGTTGTTCAGCATCATCGATTTATTACAAAAAAACATCTTCCGCACAAAAATGATACAAATGAAAAGCACAAAACGCACATTTGTTTGATCGCGTTGAACAAAACTGCACTTGCCGGAAATGAGGCTCATCTATCTGCCATGCTCAAAATGGTATCCTTCAGCAACAATACACATCTGGACACGGGACTGCACTTCCCGCTGCACATTTTACAGCATCCCTGGCACAAGTATCCGTAATACGGTTTCGAAAATCCTGCAATGTTGGTGGAGGGGTTGCATACACTCGCTGTTTGATGTATCCCCACAGAAAAAAGTTAAATGTGTTCAGGTAAGGTGAACGTGGAGCCCATTCTACGCAACCACCATACCCGATGACTTGTTGTTGCAATGTGTCCCGAATGTACTGATGGACACTCGATACCTTGTGCGGAGGGGCACCGTCGTGTTGGAACCATACATTCCGGAGGTCACTCAACGGCAAATCCTCTAGAAAATGGATATTATGTCCTTCCTTTTCTCTTTACTTCCGCGTTATTTCGCGTTACAGTTTTGGGAGTTGGGAACCAAACAAATATGTATATTTAACGCCTTCTATTTTTAACATTACTGTACGGAAGGTGTCTTCTCTTACTAAATCGATGATGCTGAACAACTTTGTAATTGACTTTTTTCCCGTATATCGTATCGTTTTTGAGATAAGAAAGCTAACTCCGAATTTTACCGCCAGGTGGCAGTGTAAGCGGTTTTCTTGCGGTTGCAACAGCGCATGGCAACTTTGCTATACCTAGACCCCACTTTTATGACTATAGCTCTTGCCGTTCAGAAATTATTGGGGTGTCAACGGACTTTAGCGGGCACACTGTATATCTAGAAAAGTGTCTTCTTACAGATAACTGGAAATCGGATATTACGCTGTGCCTAAGCACTTTTAGTTCAGAAATAGTTTGTTAATTAGATTTCTCTGTCGATATTAATGCTAGAAATGAGAATATTTATCGATGTATTCCGGTAAGCACACTTTTTAGTTTTAATCATTGAATACAAATGTTCCAAATTAGCTATTTATGTTATTATTTATGTTGTTTCTTCGTGCTTGTATAATTAAATAAATGTATCCTTTATCGGCATTATCAAACTGAGAAAATCGCATTTGAATGATAATTTAATCATTGCTTCATGTATTTTTATGCTCCCCTTTTTTATGTTTAGCAAAAATGATGAAGCAAGAGCTATGCTAGTGAACAAATGCTTTGAATATTTCTTTCATTAAAAGTTCTAGGATTTGACGGCGATTTCTTTTATTTGTTTGTAGAATATTTCGACCTATCTCCTAAGTAATTTGGAGCGAAATTGCTTAAGCTAATTTTTTTTTACAGAGTGCTAAATTTGTTTTAAAATTTGTATGGCATTATTACGATTAAATATTGACCAACGCCTCATCATATAAATCAAATCACAATGTTGACATGAGATTATAAATTATATTTACTTTTCTAACTAGCACACATGCTCAATAAATAAAATGCCTCTTTGAAAATTTCTTTGTACGAATTCCCTACAGACTTACGAACTCAATTTGTCCTTATGAAAAACCTGTACTTTTATTAAATCAAGTTTCCTTCAATCAGTTCTGTCCAAGGAGTTTTACTGGGTCTTTTTTTAATGAATTGTTTAAAGGATGTTGTTTCTTTCTCTGTCACATCTCATGGGAAGTTTTTAAATTTTTGATGTTTTCTGTAAATAAAATTAATTTTAGCAATTTTTTTATTCTGAAATAGTTTAAAAATGCTTTTCCTTTTTTTGTGTAGTTATTACATCTTTCCTATCGCTTTTTTCAAGATTAAGAATTTTCATCTTGTTTTGGTGAAGTAAAACTATTTAAGATGGCATTTAGTTGCATTTTAATACTCTTTTTATATATCTTAATTATTTCCAAATGTTTGAAGTAAATTTATTTTCAAAAATAAATTATGTAATTTTTAAGTTATTGTTCAATGATAACTTATTGACTATGAATTTGAAAAGTTGGTTAAATTACGATTGATATAAGAGAAAATTAATAAATTAATATAAGTATTGTGATTGTTTTTTTTTTAGCTAAAATGATTAAGTCCAGTTTTAAAGTGCTTTCAAATATACTGAAAGTTTCTAACTTTTTAACCCTGCTCGTATTGTGTGCATGATTTGACCGAGAAAACATGACGCAAATTCATAATTAGCCTTAATTAACGAAGTTAATGAGATAATCGTTGCTTTCTCATTAAAGACATAAGCTTTCCTTGTGTTGTGATGAATATCTTAGAACCGTAGGCAGGATAAATGTGTGGAGTACACGCTGACAATCCCAAGTGCTCATTTTTTTTCCGTGTTCATTCATTTTATCACTTTTGGCATTACTTCCGTCATGCTGAGAATTCATCAGAAAAAATAAAACGATTTATATGATTGCCTGTTTTTATATAACGAATTTTGTGCTCGAGTGTGCCGTTTTATTGCACAATGCGACTTATATTTTGTAGTTATATTTTGTGAAATTTAAGACTTGTATTAACAGCTCTTGTAAATAAATATTTTCTTTCAACAGAATAAATATAAATACTAATAAAGGGAATTTTTAATTGTGGAAGAGTTAAAAATACAAAAATAATAGCAGACAACGATAAGAAGTAAGAATCCGATGGATGACTTCATCAGAGTCCATTCATCCATGCAGACTCAAAACTGGAATAGGTTTTCTGTAGAGGAAAAAGACTTTAAGGTCTGAATTTAATATTAATTTCCTCTTAGGCCTGAACCCATTCCGGAATATATTAGAAAGAAAAACATTTAGTTGTGGAGTGGAATAAAAGAAAGGACGCCGTTACAAAGTAAACTTAGTAAAAAGGTGCGCGCACACATTTCCATCTAGTGAGGGATACACTAACTAAAAACTTGATAATTTTTTTGTAGATTTTTCATAAAAATTTACAATTAAATTGCTTCTGTTAATTTTTGTTATTTTTAGATATTCAATCCTTATTTTTTGTCTTTAGATATTCAATTCTTCACAACAGTGCAGTTTTAATGTAGTCTCAAGCGCTAAACGAAACACTTTTACTTTTCTCAAATGAAATTAAAATTTCATAAAATTTCAATTCTTGCTATCATAATTTATTGTTAAAATTGTTCAGCTGAATTCAGGTTATTTTCCTATCAATCGAAGTTGTGGGATTCTTTTTTCTATTTTTTCCCTCCTTTTTATATGTATGCCTTTTTTTCTTTTGGTTATGTGGTTGTATGCATTATCAATATTTGACATATTGTTTAAAGATGTCAATAAGCACTAATTGCTTACTAACGGAAACACTGCGTTATTCATTGATAGAATGTTCTTGTTATATATCCCATTCTAGTATGGCATTTAAAGCATCCAAATGAAGTTGGCCAAACTTTTTTTATATGTTCAACTATTTCTATTCGACTATTTTTACCCCAATTGTCCTTAGGAGAACGTAATATTTCTTTCCCTGAGATTGAAATGATCAGAATATCTAAATTTATCATACAAAAATACAGTTAGTTTCTCGTTAACGAACCTAGTCGTTGTTCATGAATTGCCTTTTCAAATGGGCGGCATCTGAGAAGTGTTTTTCCAAAATAGTTTGAAGATTTGAGAACTGTGTTTACCGCAGAAGTCTCTGAAAACAAACCTTGTTTCGCCTTTGATGAGATTTTACAAAATAGCGTAGCGATGTTAAGTAAAACTATTTCTCTTTTTAATTAAAGCTATCAATATTGCAAACACATGTATTAATATGGATTTTGTATTTGATTTTTGTTTCAGATCATCATGAGATGTACATGAACGATTCCTGTGGATTTCGTATATATTAGCAGTTTAGGATTGCAACTTAGTAGACGTAGTTTTATAGTATGTTTGTATTTCGTAAAAGCATTTTTCTGTTCTGAGGATCGTAATTTATTTCACGATTATCATCTCCTCTTGCAACTGTTAAGATGCATTCTTGCCGAATGGTTATTCCTACACATTCTTACGCACAGAGAAAAATAAATGAAATAGGGAATTACATGAATAAAACTTAAGTTATAATGAATTTTAAACAATTTACTATTTTTCCATTTTGTTACAGATTTTTCAGTGGTTATGTTTCTTTACATAATTTTTTTTCATTCATATTTTTCTGTTGTAACTAGTTAGTTTTACGTTATGTTAAGTATTTTTAGAAAAACCGTTAAAATTTGACTAGACATTCAAACTTCAAAAAAAAATTAAATAAAATAATAACATGGTTTATCAAATACACGTTTTGATCAAATTCTTTGCGGGGATCAAATGTTTTAATCAACAGTAATGCTGTAACTTGCTAAATTGTTGTTTGTAACTCTTAGATGAAATTTAATTCTAGCCTTCTTCAATAAAAAAGCAAAACTAATTACGAGCCTTTATAAATTTTTTTTCCTGACATGGTTCATTTTCACCTCTGTGTTGCTTCGACTCCAGTCCTGAAAATAGTGTCGAAAGCGGATATCCACAAACAACAAACTCTTCTAAAAACTATGGTGAATTCTTTTTCCTTTGACTGTTCAGTTTCACTCTTTCTGTTGAAGTGGGCGTACAGTTACTTCGTTCGGTAATTACAAGTACCCGTTTTATTCTGTGTCTTTGAGTTTCTTCTAATTGTGTTTTCACAAGTTTCATCTTCGTAGATTTTATCCCCCTGAATTTCCTGCGTGAAAACTTGGAGTGATTCCGCTATTCTCGAAAAAAGGAACTGCTTCATATATGATTTCTGAAATTTCCTTTTCTTATATAAAGGGCTTTGAAACATTGCGGACTAGCTTATTCTGTAGGATTAATTATTTTTTTATTCCTTTTAATCATAGCTTTAATTCTTTTAGTAAGTTTCATTATCAAATTTTTTATTGTTGGTTACAATGGTATAAAATTTCTGAATGATGTTTTGAGAACTCAGATGATTCGATAAGTTAAATAAACCAATTTTAATTTGAGTTGAAAATTTCGATGAATTGTGAGTTATGCATAGAATCTCCGTAACTATTTAGTATTGACTCTAAGGAATCATTGATTTTTGGCTGAAAATGCCCAGTGCTCATCTAATTCAACACTCATGAAACAAATTTTTAAAATAAATGAAAAGTAAATAGTATTCTCAAAAGATTTTAGTAACTATTTAGTATTAACACTAAGGAATCATTGATTTTTGGCTGAAAATGCCCAGTGCTCATCTAATTCAACACTCATGAAACAAATTTTTAAAATAAATGAAAAGTAAATAGTATTCTCAAAAGATTTTAGTAACTATTTAGTATTAACACTAAGGAATCTTTGATTTTTGGCTGAAAATGCCCAGTGCTCATCTAATTCAACACTCATGAAACAAATTTTTAAAATAAATGAAAAGTAAATAGTATTCTCAAAAGATTTTAGTAACTATTTAGTATTAACACTAAGGAATCATTGATTTTTGGCTGAAAATGCCCAGTGCTCATCTAATTCAACACTCATGAAACAAATTTTTAAAATAAATGAAAAGTAAATAGTATTCTCAAAAATAAAGATAATTGCTTCATCTCCGCCTCTCTCTCTCTTTGTCTTTTTTAATAGGGCTGAAAATTTGATCTTTGATTTTGAAATTCGAATAAAAATGGTAAGTGAATTTTTAGTAATAGATAATATTGTTGATTGAAATCTTTCATTTTATTTTATGGTATATCATAAACTTTCAGATTTCATATTTAATATTGTAAATATTAGTCAACATGCTTGGATTTTTAAGAATAATCTAAATTTTATGATTTCTCAAAATTATGCCTACGAGTGCCAGAAATTATGCACTATTCGATTAGATAGATTAAAATTACTCATGTTGAAATTCTTTTTCTCTCTGTACATTCGCTTAATCATGCAATAGAATTGCGAACTCTATTATCTGCATTAAGATATTCTTTTTTTATTTTTGTCTTAAAATGTATTTCTTGAGTAAAAAAATGTATTTCTTGAGTAAAACTCGCTAAAAACTAGAAATTTGTGCTGCTACGTCTTTAGCTATGCATGTGTTTGATTTTTATTGGTGATATTTTTAAACAGATACTAAATAGATGTTGTGCTGTAATGCAATAACCCACCCATATTTAAAATATTTATTTTGAAGTTTTATCGGATATTGATAGTATTTAATTAATTAAACTAAATAATCACAATTAAATGGAGGAATAAAGGTGAAGAAATTAACTTAATATTCCTGTTTAAACTCGCTTTTTATGTAAAAGAAAAATGCTTCGAATGAACTGCCTTGATGATGCAACTTACATTTTATTAGCTATAAAAAGCTTTCTTTGTAAAATATATCAATTTCTGATTTAAGTTATTGTTCCAATATCTTCCCTCTCAGAAATGATTTCCTTCCTTTTGCTAGGCATCATTCTAATAAAGATAACAATGACAGCGAGAATTCATGTAACATTTTATTAGCTACTTTATATTATGTTAATTCATTCGCTAGAAATCTATTTCATTAATAGCTCATATGCGTTCGAGGACCCGTCTATCGAAGTGTCCGTCTCGAACTGATTGCGGGCATCTGTTCTAGCAGAGGAGCAAAAATACGCCTCCTTCTTCATGCCCCTCAGGAGCAGGCGGCGTGGGACATTTTCTGTTGTGTCGCTTTATTTCTCTCTCACACAAGACACTATAATTTTTTCTCCTCCTCCTCCTTGCCTGAGAGAGAAATATAGATGGAGAAACGGCGCGAACGAAATACAATGTTTCGGGAGACTCCAGATTCCGGTCACGTGAGGGCAAAGGCTAAAAGATTTATGTCTCAACGTCGAAATCTATGATCCGCTACACTTTGCCTCCGCTCTCTCGCTGCTGCGAGGGCTCGAGGCGTTTCTCTAAAGAGAGGGGCTGAAGACGCTACCGTGTGTAAATCTGTTCTATTTTTGAAGCCTTCCAAAGAAATCGGAGAAACGATTCCGAAAATTGCGGGATCAAGGCAAGGTAGAAGGGAGGTACCAGAATTGGTACATCCATTCATAACCAGAAATTAAAAGTTCTGTCCCTTTTTAAATTTTCCGCCATCGATGGTGGTTTAATAGTTTTACAATTGGGTCGCTCGGAAGCCAATGCGGTTTAGTCCATTTTTTGATATTTTCTGATTTTTATGAATTTCAATGGAATTAATAATAATCTTTTTAGTTATTAAAGTATTCACTCGTTGCTCCATCAGAATACTTTATATACTTTTGCTGATAGAATTAATAAACAAAAAATTATAAAAAAATCCATTAAAAAACATTAATTTTTTTTCTTAACCGCATTGGCTTCGGAACGACTCAATTTACACCCGTTTATCGGTTATCTTATATGTGTTGGTATCAAACAAGGATAGAAGAGAGGAAGATAGAAGGGAGGTACCAGAATTGGTACATCCATTCATAACCAGAAATGAAAAGTTCTGTCCCTTTTGAAATTTTCCGCCATCGATGATGGTTTACTAATTTTACAATTGGGTCGCTCAGAAGCCAATGAGGTTTAGTCCATTTTTTGATATTTTCTGATTTTTATAAATTTCAATGGAATTAATAATATTCTTTTTGGTTGCTCCATTAGAATACTTTATATACTTTTGCTGATAGAATTAATAAACCAAAAATTTTAAAAAAATAATCATTTAAAATCATTAATATTCTTCAGGACTTAACCGCATTGGCTTCTGAACGACTCAATTTACACCCGTTTATCAGTTATCTTATATGTGTTAGTATCAAAGAAGGACTTTGCTTTCTTAGCAAAACTGTTTTGGTTTTAAAACGAGGGTTTTTTGAATTCAATAAATAAATAATTATAAAAAATTAGAAACAGTAAAATAGTATATTGTGAAATTTAAAAAAAAGAATAACAGGAAGAATCAAAGAAGTATATTTATTGATCATAAAAGGGTGGCTATATTCTGTGGATAAGAAAACTTGATTCATCAGAAACTGTTTTTAATTTAACTTTTAATTTGTTAAAAGTTAAAATCGAGTTATTATTTTCTTATTCGAATTATTTACTTAAAAGTAAAAAATCCGGTCATTTCTAAACATTTGAATCAAATTCGGGACGCTTCTCAGTTCAGGATTAGGTGTGGAAATTCCAGAGTGTTCCGAATTCAGGACGTCTATCACATTCTGGAGTAACTTCCTGAAGATTATGGAGTAACTTCCAGATAATTGAAAACTTGTGTTTATTAGATACTCCTGGCATTTTCTACTGGTATCGACAGCTTGTTGAGTAATTTATTGTTGAACTTACCTAAAACAGAAATATATATGATGTTTCTTAAATTATAAATATCAATGACTTACTGCTATAAGACTTAAGAGCCTTGGTTAAGCGTGTACAAGTGATGTTTACAAATATCTGTTGTAGCTCATTCATTTGTTGTAAATATCACTTTGAACTTTTTTTATAGGAGTTTTGTGTACCAAACTAAATTCTTCTTAATCATGAAACTGAATTCTACGTATTTAAGCTGAAAGAGCTGAAAACTTCATTGCAGTTTTTTTTTTTTTATTTTAAAATAGTTTTCAATTATAACGATTTTCTTCTGTATGTCCTTGTTAACAGTAATTCTGTCTTTAGATGTTTTAGATGTAGTGAATTTTTTCCAGTTGAAATTGCTATCAAAATAATTCATTTTCAAGACAATAAAGGAAACCAAATATGTATAGGATATTTCTTTCGACTGATAAATGCTACCGATGCATTTTGTTGTTAAATGTTGATGCGCTGTATTTATATTTTATATATATTTTGAAGCTGCAGCTGCAGTCATAAGATTACAAAATTGTGCAAAGATATAATAGATACACGTGTCACGCTGTTTTGTATCAAAGATTTATTGCACTGGAAAAAGCAAACGTTTGAACTTAAAACGGGAGTTTATAGCTGTAAATATATCATAATTCTCCTGTGATCCTTACGTCCGCCGCAAAAATGGCGGGCATAATGAAAAAACGGATGGGAAGACATTGTAAGCAAGTTCTTAATCTGGAAGTTTTGTGGGGTAATCTTGTGTTTGCTGTCTAATGAAACGAATAGTGCTTTTGACTATGGAATTGGCAATGGACCAATAAAATTATATCGAAGGAATTTCAAATGTGAGGTCATTGTTTTCTGCGTAATGCAGGTATCGAAATAAACAGCATTTAATTAAATTAAAAGACAGAAATTTAAAGAAATGTTTAGCACATGTTATTAGTGAAACAATTTGGATTACAGTCTTGTTATCCAAATTGTTGGTGACTGGACTGAATGTGACTTACAGCTAACTGTAAACTGTTTTGCGGAAACCTGTAAAATTTACATTTATTGCAAAATTTGAAGTGAAAAATTTAAATAATTTAATAGATCTTTACTCTGGTGGGAATATGGCATAGTATTCAATGAGGAATAAACATATTTTCGACTTAATAGTTAAACTTCTGGCTTCAATTTATTCTCCTGAATTATCTTCCTCAACTGTAAATAATGGTCCTTTTAAGTGTTTGGCTAAATTTTGGCAATTTATTTTTTAACTAAACATTTTTAAAAGTTTCTAAACTATCTTTATGTCCAGTACTAGCTCTGATGAATATAGCCTGTTAGAAAAAGCAACTATCAAATGTACTGAATTCACGTATCGATTGTTTTAGTTAAGTATACTAAATGAAGGGTTAGTTCAAATGTTAGTGTTTATGATGTTTGCTGATAGATTTTTGGAATACCGAAGAGATCATTCCAATGATAAAACATTAATGAAAACGGCTTTACTTTCTTGGTGCTCTGATTTCTTAAAATATTCTAATTTTAAGTTTGATTGCTGATAGAGCGTTACTTTTAATCAGCACTGGCTTTTGTGTCATTAGGTTTTCATTTCTAATTACCAGTTGTCAAATGTGATGAGCTCTCGGGCCGTTCTTCAATTCAGATTTGTTACATTCCTTAAAGTTGTCTGAATCAGTGGAAAGAAACAAGAGTTGTCTGTTTATTGACATATCAGTTACAGTTCTATTCCTCCGGAGTCGAATTAAAATGGATTTACGACCTGGTAAACCCTGCTCGCATGCTGTTAGCTGAGTCGTAAATAGGTTTGCACACCTGCCCAACTTCTAAAGCAGATGGCAAAAGACATGAATAACCATTTCTACTTATATAATTGTCAATAATAAATACATTTCCTCGTGCACAGGGCAGCTAGATTGAAAATCTTCTGGAATTGCATAAAACGATTACGACTGTAATTTTTTAGAGTAAAACGCAATGACAAATTGTTTTCGCGAATAACGTTCAGCTGTGTCAAATATCAAAGCACTAAAATCGTACACGGGAACCACTTCTTGGGAAGAAACAAGTATATTAATGTGTTTCTTTTATTACTCATCTATTTAACTTTCGCCTTAAATATATGTTGTAATATGATAATAAAACCTTTATGAACATTCACAATATAAGTTCATTTCGTTTTCTTGTTGGTTTTAATTCTCGAAATATGTTATGTTTCGTTAAGGTTCATTTTCTTCGTTATTTATTCTGAAACCTTGTTTTAGATGTTTATACACTTGGTTCTGCAGATCTGGAAGAGTTTTTAAATCACAATTTCAAGCAATTAACTTATTTCAGTATGATAAAGGCGATAAAAACACTTCCTTACCAACAATTGTATTGGAAATGTGGCTACATTAGAGCTCATTTGTAAATAAAATAATAAAAATAGTTTTCTCTTGTTCAAACTTTGTATAAAATGTGTGTTCTGGAATTACACAACATAAAAAAAGTACGCGTCCTCCTCCTCTGTGCTTTGAAATCAATCTGTTTCTTGAAATATTTATTTATGAAGATCTCTTTTAAAAGATGCTATTGATTTTTTTTCCAGGTAAGAATGTGAATTTTCCTCTTATTATTTCTAACTATAATTTGCTCATTTCCTTAGTTTTCTTACTTTATATGCATCGATGATTTTAGTGGACAATTCTAAAATTTTTGCTGCTTTCATTGTTATGGTACCATTCTACTGTGGATAGTTTTCAACTAGAACGCAAATATAGCTTTTTTCTTTTTGCCCAGTTATAACTTTGATTCGGGAATAAATGTCTCTTTCTAGAAAGTTTAAATATACTGCAATGGATTTTTATTTCATATTTTACAGAATCAACTTTTTCGCGGCATTTCAAAATCTACTGCATCTTTTTTGACAATTACTGTATTTTTTGGACTCTCTTAAAAAGTCATAGCTTTCAAAAAAAATTATTTTTTTTGGAAAAGAGTGAAAAATAAATTTAAAAAATTAATAAACCTGCATGCACCCATATTATGCACCTTTCTGCTCAAAGGTCCTTTGTTGAATTCTCTCTTCGCTTTCTTTGTATAAGGGGGGGGGGGATTTAATGGTTTTGTGAAGTGATGCGAGGGACTCTCTCCAATCCCGTCGTGTGGCGGAGGGGTGTATTCAATGTGGGGGTGGAATTCTGACTGTAGAATATTTTACTCTCGAAGCTCCACCCACCATTGCTGCTTGCCCCACTTGTACCTGTTTTCATATTCTTCCTTCCCCCATTTTTTATTTAAAAAAATCATCCTCTCCCCTTCTCTCCAGAGCATCGACCCCACCCGTATTTATGATGGAAATTCAAATGAGGGAGGAAGATTATATTCCGTGGGAGGGAGAGGCTCTCCCGTGTAATTTTGGCGGAAATTTTTAAACAGGAATTTTTCTTCCCTCCTGGGATGATGTGCGTTTCAACTTTTCCATTCGATTTTGTGTGTACCTTCTGGTTCTGTGAAAGAGAAAGCATTGAGTTTAATATGATTTTACAGTTGAAGTATAATCCTAGTGCGTTTCCATTATCTTTGATTTCATTCCTCCTCCGTTGGACACACCTTTGAGTGGATGCATGAGCCAACTACTGACTCGTGTTATATTTGTTATAACGTGTCTAGCAATAAGAGATTGGATTAATCTTGCTGTATTAATTTATTTTTTAATGGAAAGGTATAAAAGTGAACCTGATATTGTAATGCACTGGATATAAATGTTTGCATCTTAAGGACTTAAATTAGTTCGTAACTCCTTTAAATTATCAAGTATGCATTTAGATGGGCAAGTAAGTAATTTCTCTGTTTGCATGTTTATTCAGTGATTTATTTATAGGTTATAACCCCCAGATCCTTTGCTTTTTATTTAATTTCATTTCAAACTATAATCAGTTCCTCGTTTATTTGTTTCTGTGAGTATTTTTGTAACTTTAATCCGGTGCTGCAGGCTGCATGCTGATAGTAGATTTAAAAAAATGTCTTTTTCATATGTAGTAAAAAGCTCTGAAATTGCTACACTGTTCGACTGTGGTTTGCTTGGTTCCTTTCTGATATACATTCTTTGTATTCTGTACCGCTTCCTCTTCTGATTGAACTATATTCTCTTGAAGAAATGCAATTTTCTGCATATGAAAGCCCTTTAATTCGTTCTTGAACTGTTATTTACATAGAATAAAAACTAATTCTTCACAAATCTATGAAATAAATGAAGTGCTGATTCGGATTTTTTTCTGATTAGAATTATACAACGTATCTTTCGACAATTGAATGATGAAATATTTGTCCACCATGGTCCACTACGATTATATTTTCCTAAAGGATGTGTAACATTTGATTATTGTAAGTAATGAAATTGTTTACCATTATTTGCGCTCTAATTTATTTGCTTACTTTTTTAAAAATTCCTTTCTGTAATAGAAAATGTAATTTTATGAAAATTATAATTACATGTCCCCAAATGTAAACGTCACAATAGTAGTGTTTGTCTTGTATTCTCCACCATATGTGTTATTTATGATTCACGTGCATCCGTGATTTTCCCTACTCATCTTTTCAACTAAGAGTTCAATTCTGTTTCAGGGAGAATTATATTAATTTAATTCGTTTGAAACGATTAAAATATGGTTGAAAATAATCTGATAATGTATAAGATATCGTTGATTTGCTTCATATAAAAACAGAAATAAATTATTTTATCGTTTTTTCATATATTTTGTATGGTTTGATTTTTAGTCGAAATAATTTTAGTAACTAATTCGAAAATTAGGTAATTATAGTTAAAAATAGCTAATTTTTTCCTCTAATATCTCATCTAAGAATAAACAAACTTTCAAACTTTTTCCTTTTTTCTTACATAAGATAAATATATATATATACTTCGTTGATGGCATATTACGTAATCCTTAAAACTTATAGTATCATATCTACTGGCTAATTGAAAATTCATTGATTCAAGAAACCAAGCTGCTATTTATTTATGCGTGTTTATACGATGGAATGTTTAGATACACATCGAGTAAACAGCAACTTGTTCTTCTGCTGTGTACCTTATACAGTGCGTCTCCACACCCACCCAGGCAAGTCATGTACAATACAATCTTTACTTTAACTAATACTCCAGCGATCTCCAAAGAAGTGTTGTTTGGATGTTGAGGGGATCAGTGGGAGCTGAATTAATTAACATTTCAAGCTTCTCTTTGTACACCGTGTAAGATCAACTCTGGAATTGTATATACTGAAGTTATCACGTTTCTCGACTTCGGAGATAGTAATTGCATTACCAATGCATGAGATTCAGTGACACTGCGAAAGGAATCTCTTCTCACCCTTTTAGCTGCAAACAGAGTTCAGTTTCGTTTACACGTTTTAAGCAACTTGAGACCCTTAAGCTTCCTTCCTGCCCGGGTAGAAAATAATTCAAATAATCCCTCGCTTCGATTTCCATCAAAGTAATGTCTGTTTTTTAGTTTTCTTGGTTGATTTTGTTTGGGGTCGCCTTTACGTTAACCCTAAGTAGGTTTCGATCTGCGGTCTGCTGTAATCTTCTCTGGCAACCTTAAATTATCTCTGAACCCGGCTGGAGTGAGAATTCCAGTACCTCAAAAACTGGAGTAAATTTTCGTTCACGAAAACAGAATGGAATCCTCCCTTTCTGTACAGAAATTCCAGGAGGACGGCACACAAGGTTGGGCGATCAATTGTCAACAAAGAAGGAACTACTTTGCTCACGTAAAATTCACTCAGTCGCCCGAAACCGCCTGAGTCCGGCCTCTGTCGAATAGGGCGATTTGAGGCGAGATAGGGCTCATAGAGTTAATGTGAATTTTGTTGCAGAATAATAACCTAACATACATATAATTTCGGACAAGCTATTTGAATGTAAATGCGTAAATCGAATCGAGTACATTAAGATTTCAAAGGTTAAGATCCAGATAAATTTGTCGAATATGTTTTTTCCCGTAGGGTCTGTTGCTTAAGCGATGTCTTCACATAAAATTCTGCTTGATAAAAGGACTTTCCTGTCTAAAAGCATTTTATTCAAGCGTTGAATTTAACTGAAAACTGTCTACGATAGAATATTCTATCTTCTTCAGCTCCTTCAACTTTTTGACTTATGCAATTTCTGTGGCAGAATTTGCTTTGAATTTCACATTTAAATAACAAGAAAAGTGCATGATATATTACTACAGAAAAATTTGAACCATACTGATAGTGGCCGTTTTCGATAAATGCAAAGACGCTTACTTTGCATGACTGATAAAGCCGATAATGAGCGAGGGCAGGAGAAAACTTAGGTAAACAAAGAAAATTTATGCTTACTGAAGAAGTGGATAAAAAAATTGCATCATTACGTCTAGTTTCCATTGTTCTAACATAGGTCACCTTTAGTGGCGAATCCTGGATTTGGGTCTGGGGGAGGGGCTGAGGTCATAAAAATTTTGTATCGTCGAAACGAATCTCAAACCTAATGACTTATGTAAACCAAAACACTTTAACTTTACAGACTTTCCTCACCTGGCAATAAGAATCATAAAGAACACTACAATACTTTCGATAATTTGATAAAAAATGCAATGAAGTAACTAGCTAAAAAGTGTCTTCTATCGCGTCAACGCTACAAGCACAACTGGAAATGACGAGAAAAGTAGGAAAATTTTCGAGCCTGTCAAGCCAGTAAGTCAATGTTTTCACCTACTTATTATTTTTAAACAAAGCCATATTAAAAACAAACAGTTGTGGTGATTTTAAATAAAATCTAGATTTCTGTGTTAGCTCTGGGGGGCTGCAGCCTGATAGCACACACCCCTCTGGATTCTCCACTGGTCGCCGTAAATGCGAAAGATATCGCTGTCTTTTATGTAGTCGTCAAATGTTAGTTATAAGTCAAATTAATCTTAGCCGTCAGAGCCTAAAAGACTCAGAAAAGAACTTCAATTCCATGCTATTAAATTTTTCAGGTTTTTTTTACGTTTTTTGACTCATTTAGACACTTATTCTATGAATTACCAAATAGAAATTAATTGAAATTTCATAGAGACGAATTAATAAGAGAAGACCATCCCCATTCATAGGCCGTTTCTGTATTTAGCGCTTCGTGGACCCTTTAAAGTTGCAAATACTATGCGACTTACTTTTATGTAATTTTAATATTTAGAACTACCAAGAAATGATGAGGTTATTGAAACATATTATATATTCTGTTGAACTCTATTTATGTGCACTTATTGGATTAATTCATGAACAAAAAAAGCTAATGAAATACAGTCGACGCTCGTTATAACGACCACACATTATAAAGACCATTCCATTATAACGGCCAGTGATAAAATCCCCAACTGTCTTTCCCTATGCACTCTATGTTATTTCACTTCCGATACAACGACCGTCCAGTGTCGTCTAATCCCAATGCAACGTCCGAATTCAGAGGACACTCTTCCCAGTATTTTTCTAAAAAGAACATGTTTCTAAACGTGTAACTTGAAATGACCTTGATTATTGTATTGCCAATCTTCGTAGATGTAGTCTTCAGTGTTACAGTTCAACTTTCACGGGGGTGGAGAGTGGGAATTACCACTCGCCACAGCGCGGAAATTAAAATAGCCTAGAGTAAAAAATGTTTCAAGTGCTATTGAGACTTTAAAATGTTTTTTTGTAAGGCAAGAAAATACAGAACTTTATTTATCATATTTAGCTGAAATGGAAAATTATGTTTTGCAAAAATCACATATGCAGAAAAGACAAGCAACCATTTCTGATTTTTTCTTTAGAAAATAAATGTTTTGTAAGTATATAACACCCTTTATTTTCTACTTTAAAATCTGTTTCAGAAATATATTTTTAATTGATAAAATTTTATTTTTAATACCAATGCTTCAAATTTTCATGTACGACTAAACAACGTTTCTTTTGCAAGTATCCAAATAAATATTTTTGAAATAAAGATCGGTTATTTTCTTAATCTGACGGTACAGAGGATATGTTAATTTTTAATGAAATGAATATTTTATCACGCATACATCTTACATTGGCACAATGTCGTTTTTTTAAAAATTTAATGCGTCAATTCGTTTAAACATATTTTTAGGATTTTAAATCTTAGTTTATGATGTTTGTGATATCTTATATAAATTCAAATAAAGTTTTTTCTGCTTAAAAATTAATTTGCTGTTATCGTTTCTGAATACCTTATACCTACACCTTATTTGTCGGTTGTGAAGGCAATCTATATATATAATTCTCTTACTTAGCGACAAAAAAATGGTCGAATTTCGTAATCGCCGTTTGGCAACATCCCGCAAGTTTGTTTTGTTTACAATGGTGGATAGACCAAGACAACTTTTGTTTTTTGAGAGACAACGATTTTTTTTTTTGAGTTAAATAGTTTGAACAAAATAAGTTTAAGTCTTGCAGTTTCGATTAGGCAAATGAATGAATGTCTCCTTAATATGCCCTTTTTAGTTAAAAGGGTGAGGAATTGCTATTTCATCTTTCTATTACTCTAATTTTCTGAGTTTTAAAAAACATAAGTGACAACCCAGAGAAAAACTTGACTAAATTGTAACTTGAGTGAATATGTATACATATGGGGAAACTTTCTGAGCAACATAACATGAGTAAACTTAGGATCTTATCAATTTTGAATAGTTAATATGAGCATATTTCAAGCCACATTTCTCTTTAAATGGTCCTTTATTGGGTAAAAGTTTGTAAAATGGGTTATATCATCTCTTAAAAAATTAAATTTTCTTAGATTTAACACATAAATAACTGCCCAGATAGAGAAGTTATGTTTTTTTTTTTGGCTAAATAATAATTTGAGTGAGTGTGTAATATGTGGGGATGCTTTGCTCAGCAACATTTCATTGAAAATAGGGCATGTTTAAAATTTTGGTGGAATGAAGTTAGGGCAAATAAAACTGTTGAAGATATTGTCAATCGTGTATGGAAAAAAGTTTTAAATGACTGATTCTGCTTGTTGTAAATAGTTTTCATTTTTAAACATCTTAGACATCAGACACAACGCATTTACTGATATATCTCTGTGCTACCAGAAGATTTTAATTTTAGTAATTGATGAAAAATTAATTTTAGGAGTTCATGCAATTTCAGATAATTTAAATTTACTTTCAGTAATTAATGTATTTATAATTTCCTATTACTAGCAGAAATGCATAACTGTATGGAGAGCGAAGCGAGCTGGGATCACGTAGTGAACCCAAAAGAATCACAACGTGATTCTTGGGGGTTGGGGAGCGGAACGAGCAGGGGGTTAAACCCCCTAGTTATTTAAAATTATCTTTCTATTATATTCTTAATTTTAATATATAATGTCTTCTGTAAGGTTTTCTTGAGCTTTACATGAAATTTCTGATATTTAAAAGCTTTACTTCTGCAGTTTCCACTATTTCCGATAAAACTCTTTTTGTGCTTTTCATGATCGTGTATATTACTAATAAAATAGCCTCGATCTTTCTCTCACTGATCCGTTAACGCTCTGACGTCACCAACAATAAAATTCGCGCCATAGCACTGCGAGACGTTAAACAGCATTATTTCGTTGTTAGAGCACCTAAATTTCAGTAATTTTAAATTTTAAAAAGTAATTGTCGTTCTGATTTCAAATTTAATAGCTCCAAAATAGTGAAATAAAATTTGCTATAGATTAATATAAAATTTATCTCGCTACAATCAATAGTTCCCGAGAAATTTTAAATTATATTAATCATATATTTCAAATTAATTTCCGTTTTTTAATGGAAAGTAGTAAATGACGTCAGTGGTATATTATGCGCGTGATATAGTTTGGACGTCACGATGCATCTGATTATTTATTGCAATCGTGATGATATAATTTGATATTATTTTTTGGCAACGTTAAATTTTACACAAACACATCTGAAGTACAAGGAAAATTGTTAAACAACGAAAAATACTTCACACGGAATGTTGTTTACCAAGAGGTTTTTTTGAATAAAGAAATGTATAAATAATACGTAAATAAAAAAAATATTTCCTGTCATAAAACATATGATTGTTTTGTTTTCAATCAATGTTAAACATTTCTCTCGCATATATATCCATTTAAACACGTCAAATTTGATGGAAAATCTCTCGAATGAAGAGGCAATTTGCACCCGTCATACCATGACGGGTGATTTTCTAGTTATAAACGAAAAAATAACTAAAACAATTTTTCTCTTCATTCCTTTTTTTATTTTGTATAAATGTTTCATTTTATTCAAAGTTCATGCAATATTTTATCAAACAAATCCATCTATTTATTTATCATTCGTTTAACCATACCCAATTTGATATTTGTTCGATTATTCATTTCAATAGATTGCAATTAAATTGCAATTACTTATTAAATAGCTTTTTTTTACTGAAAATATTATTGGTTTATAAAATAATGTATTGACATGTGGAACATCTTCATCCTCCAGTGAAAAAATTTTTCTTTGCGTTTCTTAAAATATGTTTGCAGTTTTTTTCAAAATAAATTAATTAAATTTAGAAAATGACACAAAATATTTTTTTTATATAATCAATGAAAAAAATCGCTGCAAGTTTCGCTAAGGAGAATGCTCAAATCGTTTTCTTATTTAATAGATTAAATGGATTCATTTCCAGCGAAAAATGTTAAGCACAAAACTAAGAAGAGCTGAAAAATCTTTCCATACATAAATTTGATTATTGATTTCGAAACATATTTACGTGATAACTGAAATTTGGTGACTACTTTTCAGTGCTTCAGCATTTTTTGTCAAATTTTATCTTTTCATTTGATTGTTTTTTTTATGAGATAAAGAGTTCTGGTACTTGTGATATATTTACTGCCTGTTAAAAATGTAGGTTTGAGAGTAGTTTTTGATGATTCGAGTTTTTCAAGATAGAAGAAATGCCTCTATGGAAGCATTTTTTATCTTTTGCTGAATAGCGGCATTTATCCATTGTCGAATAATTTCATCATAATCAGAAATTGTTATCATATAAAAGAAATGCACACTTAAGTCTCGATTTTTAAGATGGAAGGCACGTTTTCTCTGTTGCAATTTACGTTCAGGTCAATCATACTTTTTAAAAATTTCTTTAGCATGTTAATTATTAACAAAATGGAGGTTTATTAAATAGAGAATATTTAAATGGGGGAATTTATTGTAGATATTTATGTGCAAGTGTGTTAAGACCATTTATTTTATTTTTGAATAGCTTGTGTTTTCCTGTCCAAAGAAAATTCTCTTTTCGATAAAAAAAGGAAATGACTAGGTGATGCCTAGAGACCGAAGACTCTTTTGATTAGCAATTTTTATAAATATTTCCTTATAAACATAATGATAAGTTTAATGCGATGCTTTATATCTTGTTTAGGCAAAAGATGATGCACAACATTCCGATTTCCAATTATGTTTATTATTTCCGTTCTGTACCTTCTTTACATATTTCTTTCTTTTATGAACCTTGAATAATGAGTTTTTCCAAGTATTTTGAGGAAACACTAAAGGTATGGAAAGCTGTAATAGTTCTTGTATTTCCGCAAGCATAATTTAGAGTAAGGTTTGTTTTTAAGTTACGTATTTCCTTTATAAAAATATATTTATGCATCAAATTTAAAGCTGATAAAAGAGCATTTTTATTTGTAACAAATTGTTCGATGCTTAATTCATATCAAGATGATTTGGCAAATTTTTAAATTTATTTAAAATTTCATTTCGTAATAGTAAAAAAAAACTCTTGTGGTTCTTTCAATTCAGCGGTTTACAAAGAAACTCCATTTTTTCTTCATTATTGTTTCGTGGTTTTAAAATTTATGATTTAATTCCGTAAAAATTTGAATTTGATTCTATAATATCTTTAAAGGTTGTTTGAAATTCTTTTATATTTTTCTTTCTTTCGGAGCTCTTCTTCTTCAAATAAGTATTTGCAAATTCATTCGTGCACATATTGTTAAATCGTATTTTAAATATTTTGCTGTTTGAAATATTTGATAGCGTTCTTTTGAGAATTCGTTTGCGTAAAATTTATTTCACTAAATACTCGATTTTCGTTGCCTTTAGTTGAAATTTCCGTATCAAAGTATTTGTTCAAATGTTAATCATTCGCGTCTTTATTTTACCCAATGAAACTTGAACAATTTGATCTTTGGGATTCGAAAAAAATGTCGCGAGTTAAAAAACATATTAAAACCATTTCTATTCATGTTTAGTTTTACAATACTGTAACCATTGCTTTTTTCATAAGCACCATGTTACTGTTGCAGTTTTTCGGTGGATTGACCTCTTGGTAACAATTCGGGAACTTCACTTTTGCTGTAGTCATCTCATATCGATGACGGGCCGGCGGCCTTGGAGTTTGGTGGCAAAGAACGCTAGAGCGATATCGAAAATTGTTTATTGATAAATATCGACATCTAATTTCGACTTTTTGCAAAAAATACCATTTTCCCAGTTGTTTTTTTGAGCGAAAAATCAACAGGCATGCTTATCGTTCGCGGATATGGGTCAGGGTTAGTGCTCACTTGGATGATACACGTGTCGATTCATCCCAGAAGGAAAAAAAAAAACTAAAAAATTGTTTATTCTTCTAAGTCGGAATGTGCTGTTTTACGAGATTCACTTCCTCCTACCCTCGAATCTCTGCATCTTTCAGTACGGGTGAATCTGACGCTCATTATACAAGGTTATCTCACTTCATTTATTTTGCTTGTTGCCCTGATCTTGTAATCCAGGCACGAGCCAAACACCGAATGATGAATCCATTCAAGGATTTTACTTTCCTTTGCGGGAAATTTTATTACTCGGCAGCAGATAAACATACCTGCTGCTGTTTCATTTGCTGGAAATAACGTAAGCGAAATGAAAAGCACGTTGAAGGCCTTATGCTGAAATATTCGTTTAAACTCCCTTCCCCATTACATTTTTAATTACTTGAGCAATATTGAATGAATTTTTCATATAATCTAAACCTTGTTTGTAGTCATTCTTGCAATAAACGAACCTTCAGATTCAATAACATGAAAAACGTCGTTGTATTTTTAAATATTTTTATTACTTTTTTTACATCTATGCAATTAAATAACGCGAGCATGAATTTTGTTTAACATTGATATATAATACTATTTTAGCTTATAATAATTTCTTTAACGATACGGTAATGTTGTCGAAAAAAAGCAGTGTGCAATAATTTTTTTAAGAAATTCTCTATGAAGTATGGATATAATAATAAAAATACGCTTTATAAAAATTTAATATATTAATATATATTAATTTGTTATAAATCGTAATTTTCTAACAAAATTATATATTACATAATTTTGTTAGGAAAAAAATTCCGAAAAATTCTTTGATTGACTACAATATCTTTATTTCTCTCGAAATTGTTTTTAGTTATGGTTTTATAGCATTAATTTAAGTCCTTAATATTCCTGTTTCTTTCATTCTGTTCTATCACTTTGAGAGATTGCGACTTAATATAAAGTTCAATTGTTTCTAAAATGTTGCTTAAAATATGTTAAGTTACTTTTTATAAACTATTATTTTTTATTTATATAATAAAGCTACTAGTTTACATCATTAATACAGTATTTAAGTTCCTTAATATTCCTGTTTCTTTAATTCTGTTCTATCACTTTGAGAGATTGCGACTTAATATGAAATTCAATTGTTTTTAAAATGTTGCTTAAATTATATTAAGTTACTTTTTATAAACTATTATTTTCTGTTTATATAATAAAGCTACTAGTTTACATAATTAGTACGGTTTTTCTTTGCGTGGTTTTGTGTAATTATTTTTGAAACTTTATCTATATAATATGTATTAACATTCATGTTTCCCATTTAATTTACTTGAATTATTGGAAATATAATCGTTGTAAATTTTTATTTAATACTAGATTAGTTTCCATAGTTTAATATTAAATTGTTATATAATTTTTTATTGAATACTTTAAAAAATAATTGTGGTGATAATTGCTATTTGTTAATAAAACTAATTTTTTCGTGGCGGAAAAAATTATTTCACTCTCATTTGAATTATTGTTATTTGATTCTAGGTTTATTTTTATAAT